>BSBK01008819.1:5000-132901 GCA_027943335.1 Chamaecyparis obtusa
TTGGATATAATATTAGTTTTTATATTAGTTATTAAATTAGGTGTCTTGTTTTATATTTTAATAAGACTGTGGTAAGGATTTTTGTATGGGATTTCTATCCCATACAAAATCCAGAGAGCAATTTTGCTCTCTTAAAAATTTGCTGTAGAGTGCTAATTTTTTTTTAAGCACTTCTAGTTCAATCTTTTTTTGAAAACTTATAAGAGTATAGCAAATGAAAATTTAATGATTTTTAAAATGGAATGAAGAGTTTAGGATATTGAAATTAGATAGTGTTTCATTCATGAGTATCATAGTTTAATTGTAAATCTAATATTAACAATTCATTCATATTTCATAGCTGTTTCATCACAATCTTATAGAACTAATAGAGTGATATAAAACATATATACAGAGTTTATTTCCAATGTTCTTAGACAATTAAAAACATCTAATAGAAAACTACAATATTCCTATTTCATCCAAATAAGTGATGATAACAATACAATATAGAATCTATCAACTTGAAGAACTCATTGCAATAATTAAGAGAGTAATTTTCAATGGTAGAGAGAGATAAAGATCTTTTAAGAAACATGCAAGGATTCATCTTATACATATTATGAATTACATAACATCTCATTATCTTTATTTCCATTGAAATTTACATCATCCTAGATTACAAAATAACATTGCAATATTCAAAATGATGCTTGCTTTCCTTTACATGAGTATCATAATAAATACATCTACTAAATACATCAATCTTTACAGTGAAAGATCATTATAGCAACATGCTTATCTTTCTTATTTTCCTTTCTAAATTTACAATTTACAAGTGCTCCAAAGAAAGAAGAATTACATCATATAAAATTTACAACAATGCATCCAAATCATGGAGTGATTTCCTCATTCAAAAACATCAAGGCAAGAATTTCTAACATCTTCATCTTCATACATCCATACTTCAATATCTGCAAATGAAAACAAGACAAGGAAAAGACCATGGGAGCTCACCTCCCATCCAAGGTCTCTCATGAGACCACCCCCGAGCTTGGGGAGATCACAATGAATAGGATACAATCACACACACACAAACACAACAAGATTATAAACATTGGCAAAATCCCAAATTCCCTCAAGCAGAAAACTAAGGAATTCCCATGAAATTTCCTTTGTAGGGTGTGGGTAGACAAACCATGGAGATAACCATTGCATAACAAAACAAGGCCACACATGGACCCATATTTCTCAATTACATACAAGGCACACATGGCCAATTTTCCCTCCTTATGCCCCCCATTGCCACAAGGGCTAAACGCAAGGTTTCTTGGGGAAAATCACTCACCCAAGTTCATCTTTCCCCACACATGGAGGAGACTCTACACATGGAGTTGCCTCCATTCCCACACCCCCTCTTGATTCCTCTTCCCTCCCAAGGGTGAGTGAATCCAAGAGTAAACAACCCAAAATCCAATTACAAGAATAACACATTTGCATGCTTGCTCTCACCATGACCAACCATGGGGAGCTAAAACACAACACAAAACAATACAAGCTTCCACCATGACCAACCATGGGAAGCCAAGAACATGATCACTATTAACAAACATCTCATACAAACAAAGAGAGCACATGATTTCCTACCTCAAGTCCAAAGCTATGGAAGAATTTTGTTGAGCCCTAATCCAAGCTTCAAGCTTTCTCCTCTAACTTTCTGGAAACTCTCTAAAAATAGAGAATGGGTGAATGAATCATCCTTAGCCAAAAATTCCTCTAAATAGGGCTTCTACACCTAACCTCATAAATGAGGTTCAAACATGCAAGTTGCAATTTCGCTCAAGAAGGAAAATGAATTTTTAAAAGGGTCCTAAAGTCACTTTTTGGCTTCTAAAGAGGTGAAAATACCCCTAACCCATGGGTACATGGAATGGGTTAACAAATTTTGCATAAAACTATCTCCTAAGGCCATAATAAACCCTCTAAACCCATGTCGAGAAATAACATCAGAAATGGGGAATGAGACTGCATAAAGATTCCTATGGCAAAAAGGTGTGCTAAGATTTCCCTAACACTCCTAGCAAGTGCTCTCACACAACACACGACGTACCTTGATAACATTAACAATAGTGTCAAGCGACACTTTACAAAATAACATTTCACACACGGTACGTCCAATATCACAACACATAACATTAAAACACACAAACATTCAAATTACTGTTACGAAATAAATTACTTAACAACGAGGCCTCAGGTCTCTTAATAGACGGGGCCTTGGTTTAACTGGTTACCCTACGTTCAATGTGATTTCCCCGAATGTGTTTCCATGGTCCTTCCACCTGCAATACCTAAATGCAGCATCAGTAATTCAAGGAAGAAAACCATTAAAATAAACATATATGATATAGCGAAATTTAATCATTAAATTGCATAATTCAACTCATACTTCAATTGCATGTAATATTCAAGATTTGATTGCATATTTCAAATGAAATTCCATAACGTAATTTAAATATCATCAAGATCATCAGGTTCACAAAACATCATATAAAAACATAAACCAAATCTACACATCATGGATCCCATATGCAGAATCATCAAAAGAACAGTCCAACAAGTCAAACATAATATAACAGTAGTCGACAGAGTCCAAGAATCTCTGAAAGAAACATAATCAAAATGATAGGCTGATATGCATAACACAGGATCACTATGTGGGCCGAAGGTGGGCCTCACATCCACCCCCTCTAGGTATGAACATCCTCCTGGAGTTCATCAAAGAGGTGCGGATACTGGGCCCTCATCTGAGCTGCATCCTCCCATGAGGCTGTGACCTCATCATAGCAATCCCACTGGACCCTAACTTGGTCCAGCGTTCTGCCTCGAAGTACCAACGTCCGTCGAGCCAAAATGCGAATGGGCTCCAGAGCCAGCTGGCCATCTGACTCCACCTGCAAGGCATCCCAATCAATAATATGAGACTCGTCATAGATATACTTCCACAATACCGATACATGGAACACATCGTGGATGCGTGACAGGCTAGGTGGCAAGGCTAGACGATAAGCAACGGGCCCTATCCTCTCTAGGATCTCAAACGAACCAACAAAACGAGGTGCAAGCTTAGAGCCCTTTCCAAAACGGATTGGACTCTTGTGCGGTCGCACTCTCAAGAATACTCTATCTCCCACAAGGTAGGCTCGGTCAATCCTCTTCGCATCTGCATACTTCTTCTGTCTATCCTGAGCCTCTAAGAGACGCTGTCTAATCAGGGTGACCTGCTGCTCCATATCTCGAACTAGCTCAGGACCAATAGAAACTCTGTCCTCGATCCTATCCCAACTCAGTGGGGTCCTGCAAGGTCTACCATACAATGCCTGGAAAGGTGGCATTCCCAAAGATGTATGATGCCCATTGTTATAGGCAAACTCCACAAGATGAAGACACTCCTCCCACCGGGTCTGATGATCCATAACATACATGCGAAGCATGTCCTCTAAAATCTGATTGACCCTCTCGGTCTGCCCATCTGTCTCAGGGTGATAGGCTGTACTGAAATTGAGCCTAGTGCCCAATGCTGCCTGAAGCTCTCTCCAAAAGGATGAAGTGAAAAGAGAATCTCTATCCGAGATGATCTTATGAGGTATGCCATGAAGTCTGACAATATCTCGTAAGAACACCTGGGCTACTGCGGGTGCTGTGAAGGTAGTACGAACTGGAGAAAAGTGGGCTACCTTAGTCAACTGGTCCACCATCACCATAATAGCATCATGACGTCGGGAAGACATCGGAAGACCAACTATAAAATCCATGGATATAACCTCCCACTTCCATACTGGAATCTCATGCGGCTGCAGGAGTCCACCAGGATGGCGGTGCTCCGCCTTAACCCACTGACACTCAAGACACCTGGCCACTATCTCAGCAATCTACAATCTCATGCCAGGCCAATGATATAGCTGCCTCAAATCTGCATGTAGCTTCTTAACCCCGGGATGTGCTGCATAAGGTGCTCTGTGAGCCTCTAGTATAATGAATGCACGTAAATCTCCGGTAGAAGGTACATAAATACGGTCTCGATGACGTAAAAGTCCATCAGACTCTAAGGTATAACCAACATACTTCCCTTCCAAGGGTCTCTGAGACTGAATCATCTCACATACCTCAGAATACCACTCATCTTCCTGAAGATGATAGAGGATTCGACCTCTCAAATCTGTGCCTGCAGTCATAGAATAAATATCATGTCGTCTCCTGCTCAAGGCATCTGCAACCACGTTCTCCTTCCCCTTGATGTAGTGAACATCAAAGTCATACTCACATAAGAACTCCATCCATCGCCTCTGCCGAGCATTAAGGTTCGGCTGGGTGAATATATACTAAAGACTCTGATGGTCTGAATGAAGCTCAAAACGGTGACCTAAGAGGAAGTGACGCCAACGTACTAAGGCATGCACCACTGCTGCAAGCTCTAAATCGTGCGTGGGGTAATTGAGCTCATGAGTCTTAAGCTTCCTAGACTCGTAAGCAATGGCTCGCCCTCCCTGCATAAGGACTGCCCCTAATCCATCTAATGAAGCATCAGTGCACACCACAAATTCTGCTGAAGGATCTGGCACTGCAAGAATTGGTGCACTGGTGAGTGCTCGCTTGAGCTCCTGAAAAGCCCTCTCACACTTCTCTGTCCACTCAAACTTCTTCCCCTTCCGCTGAAGGGAAGTGATAGGATGTGCCACTCTAGAAAATCCTTCAACGAAATGTCTGTAATAACCGGCAAGTCCCATGAAACTTCTGACCTCAGTCACTGTGGTAGGTGCTGGCCAATTCATAATGGCCTCAATCTTTGATGGGTCTACTGAGATCCCATCACCAGATATGACATGCCCCAAATACTTAACCTCTCTTTTGAAGAAGGAACACTTCAACAAGCTGCCAAACAACTGATTATCTCTCAAACACTGCAAAACCTGTCTCAGGTGCTCTTCGTGCTTCTTCTCATCCTTAGAATAAATCAGGATGTCATCAAGGAAGATTATAACAAACTTATCTAAGAAGGTGCGGAATACACCATTCATAAGGCTCATGAATACAGCTGGGGCATTCGTAAGACCGAAAGGTACCACTATAAACTCATAGTGGCCGTACCTAGTGCAAAATGGGGTCTTATAAATATCACTGTCTACTATCCGCAACTGATGGTACCCTGACTTAAGATCTATCTTGGAGAATACTCGGACACCCTGCAACTGATCAAATAAGTCATCAATCCTAGGAAGTGGATACCGATTCTTAATGGTAACCTTGTTCAACTGTCGGTAATCCATGCACAACCTAAGTGACCCATCTTTCTTCTTAACGAAGATCACTGGCGCACCCCATGGAGAAACACTAGGACAAATGTGTCCCTTCTCAAGCAACTCCTCAAGCTAAATCTTGAGCTCATTAAGCTCATTCGTGGTCATCCTATAGGGCGCTCTAGATACTGGCTCAGCTCCTGGCATAAGGTCTATGTGAAAGTCAACTGCTCTGCGAGGAGGCATACCAGGTAACTCTGATGGAAAAACATCTGCAAATTCCTGGAGAATGGGACGATCATCAAGAGAAGTCTCACTCTCATCCTCATCCCCTCTATCAATGATAGAGATAGAAAACAACTGACAACCCTTCCGCATACACCGCTTAAGTTGCATAGCGGATATCATGCGAAGAGATACTGGTCTCTGAACCCCTGAAATAACTGTAGCCATGCCGTCATCATCCAAACATTCTATCTTCTTCTGGCGGCAATCTAGCTTGGCTCTGTGGGCATACGGCCAATCCATGCCAAGTACTACATCATATGATCCCAACGGGGTAATCCTAAGGTCTGTTGAAGTGGTCAACTCCCCTAATAGGGTAGTTTAGAACATTCAATAATCATTGATCTCTTAAGGTCAATCATGACATCATAGATCTTTCCTATTAGGGTACATGATTACCCAAAGGATGAACTTCATAATACTAACACCCATGCAAAGCCACTTACAAAGCTATATGTCTTTAAAAAAAAAAATATACATCACCATGGTTTGCCAAAACACCAACTTTCACCTACTCCCACTACAAGGAAACCAATCATTTCTATTATTCCTCATAGAAGAGCATGGATTTGATCTATCGATCCTATAGTACCTTCCGACATGGGATAATATCTCTTTGTAGGTGTTACCTCATATACACATGATTGGTGGGACTCTTTAAAACCCAAATGAGTACAAATGACATAGGACTGGCAGCAAAAGGGAATGCTCATAATAGTCACCCAAAAAAAATAGATACAAATAATTCTCAAAAAGAAATCTATTTTCTTCAACTTCGAATACAAAAAATAAAAGTGAGCTCATTTCAATTAAAAAAAATCAATGGTGGCAACTGCCAAGATAAGAACTATACAGTTGGTGACAAAACTCAATCAAAGAAAGAGAAACAAATAAAAGTACCAGTCCAATACGTGGAAAGTTCCACCAAGAAGACAAACAACTCAAGAAGTCCATAAGAAAATTGAATCAACTGACACCAAATTCAAAAGGAGTACCCACCATAGAATACTGAGGAATTTCAACCTATAACTTACATATCCATAGGTGCTACAATCTATGCCTCGACTAGGGCACCATACTTTCATTGTCTGAAGCAATAAATAAACGAGTCTCCTTCACCTTACCCCGGTACTACAATGTTTTTCATAACATAGGTTACCATCGTCCATCTCCTATGATTAATTAGCCTTCCCAAGCTGCATCGTAAGTTCCCAATACTTCGAGAAGGTCCTAGTCTATACAAGGAGAAATTGTCAATGATCCTGGAGTGTTTCCATCGTATATATAATAAAAATATTTACATCATGGCATGGGCCCCACTATAACTTAATAATGTAAATCTTGCAAGGGTATAGAACACTTTTCCACCCCATACTGAAATGGTTAGGCCATTCTACCTAGTTTCTACATCACTCCAATGTTATAAGGGTCTGGTTTCTTCGAGGTATTCCCATAGCCATCCTAGGGCACCCACACACGATGATGTTGTTATGACCATTCCATAATGTACTCACGCATGCTCCTCATATACATAACTCAAAAGGGTTACTTATGCATAAACGAATACTTTCCTTGAAAAGCGTAATGGCACAAAGGTTCCTAGAGTTGAACTTGGCTCTGATACCAAAATGTGATGCCCAAAAGTAGGGTCAAAACACAACCAACAAATTTTTTTAAAAAGGTGATAAAGTTTCCTACGTTCATGATGCGGTTAAGAAAGTCTATGACGAGGCTTCAAAAGAATCAGGTGAATAACCTCAACAATGTTGTTTCCATAAGATACTAGCTGAGAATCAATAAGGAGAAGATCGACGAACAACTTGTCGATCGAGATTGTCGTTTGACGAACTAGAAAATTCATAAGTTGACTAAGAGGAAATGGTTGACTAAAGTTTACGTCATTCCATTAATAGGTCAATCAACTTTCAAAATAATTAAATTAAGTCCAATTCGATAAAGGAGTTTAAACTGTCCGTTTCCGAAATTATAGGATATACATGAATTTATTTATTAAACGAATTAATAAATTGGGAAATATAAACTATAGATCTGAATCAATAATTATATTTAATTATTATATAATATTAATTAATAATTATAAAATATTAATTAAGTAATATAGTTATTATTTAATTAATAAATTATAATATATTAACTATTAAATAATACATGCTTAAAATTAACAATATTGAACAAAATGGAATAACCAATTACTATAAAAATTACATTGCATAACATATTATCTTTCTACACTAATAATAAATTCATATATGCAAAAATAACAAAATATCATAAAATAATTCATAACTTTATTATCCACTAAACTAACTTAATAACTATCTAAACATCTAAATTAACTACTAACTAAACTAACTTTACTAAACTAGCCTTTTTTCCCTACTCCTAGCTCCCTAAAACCCATCACATCCCCCCATTCACACTTCCCCACACTATGACAAGGAAAGGGTACGCAGCTTTAAGAGGGGGAAGGAAAATGTTTAAAGTTTTAAACTTTCCCCAAGGTTGCGTGAGTTTGGGCTTGGAAGTGGTGGTCAACTTCCACCATAAATTCCAACATCTAATAAAGTATGGTGCAGATTTTTTTAACAGCCTTGTCCTTACAAACAATGACTCATCCTCTTAGAAATGCCTCCACTTACAAACTTCCCAAAGTCCAACGTGGGGTTAAGGATTTAATAGGTATTTTAAAATATATATTTTTTTGTTTATATTATTAGAAACATCATCATCCTCTGCGTGGGTTTAAGAGTAGACAAAGAGATAAGGGGAAATTAATGAGGTAAGGGGTAGTTAAGTTTGGAGAGATATTTTATTGGATATAATATTAGTTTTTATATTAGTTATTAAATTAGGTGTCTTGTTTTATATTTTAATAAGACTGTGGTAAGGATTTTTGTATGGGATTTCTATCCCATACAAAATCCAGAGAGCAATTTTGCTCTCTTAAAAATTTGCTGTAGAGTGCTAATTTTTTTTTAAGCACTTCTAGTTCAATCTTTTTTTGAAAACTTATAAGAGTATAGCAAATGAAAATTTAATGATTTTTAAAATGGAATGAAGAGTTTAGGATATTGAAATTAGATAGTGTTTCATTCATGAGTATCATAGTTTAATTGTAAATCTAATATTAACAATTCATTCATATTTCATAGCTGTTTCATCACAATCTTATAGAACTAATAGAGTGATATAAAACATATATACAGAGTTTATTTCCAATGTTCTTAGACAATTAAAAACATCTAATAGAAAACTACAATATTCCTATTTCATCCAAATAAGTGATGATAACAATACAATATAGAATCTATCAACTTGAAGAACTCATTGCAATAATTAAGAGAGTAATTTTCAATGGTAGAGAGAGATAAAGATCTTTTAAGAAACATGCAAGGATTCATCTTATACATATTATGAATTACATAACATCTCATTATCTTTATTTCCATTGAAATTTACATCATCCTAGATTACAAAATAACATTGCAATATTCAAAATGATGCTTGCTTTCCTTTACATGAGTATCATAATAAATACATCTACTAAATACATCAATCTTTACAGTGAAAGATCATTATAGCAACATGCTTATCTTTCTTATTTTCCTTTCTAAATTTACAATTTACAAGTGCTCCAAAGAAAGAAGAATTACATCATATAAAATTTACAACAATGCATCCAAATCATGGAGTGATTTCCTCATTCAAAAACATCAAGGCAAGAATTTCTAACATCTTCATCTTCATACATCCATACTTCAATATCTGCAAATGAAAACAAGACAAGGAAAAGACCATGGGAGCTCACCTCCCATCCAAGGTCTCTCATGAGACCACCCCCGAGCTTGGGGAGATCACAATGAATAGGATACAATCACACACACACAAACACAACAAGATTATAAACATTGGCAAAATCCCAAATTCCCTCAAGCAGAAAACTAAGGAATTCCCATGAAATTTCCTTTGTAGGGTGTGGGTAGACAAACCATGGAGATAACCATTGCATAACAAAACAAGGCCACACATGGACCCATATTTCTCAATTACATACAAGGCACACATGGCCAATTTTCCCTCCTTATGCCCCCCATTGCCACAAGGGCTAAACGCAAGGTTTCTTGGGGAAAATCACTCACCCAAGTTCATCTTTCCCCACACATGGAGGAGACTCTACACATGGAGTTGCCTCCATTCCCACACCCCCTCTTGATTCCTCTTCCCTCCCAAGGGTGAGTGAATCCAAGAGTAAACAACCCAAAATCCAATTACAAGAATAACACATTTGCATGCTTGCTCTCACCATGACCAACCATGGGGAGCTAAAACACAACACAAAACAATACAAGCTTCCACCATGACCAACCATGGGAAGCCAAGAACATGATCACTATTAACAAACATCTCATACAAACAAAGAGAGCACATGATTTCCTACCTCAAGTCCAAAGCTATGGAAGAATTTTGTTGAGCCCTAATCCAAGCTTCAAGCTTTCTCCTCTAACTTTCTGGAAACTCTCTAAAAATAGAGAATGGGTGAATGAATCATCCTTAGCCAAAAATTCCTCTAAATAGGGCTTCTACACCTAACCTCATAAATGAGGTTCAAACATGCAAGTTGCAATTTCGCTCAAGAAGGAAAATGAATTTTTAAAAGGGTCCTAAAGTCACTTTTTGGCTTCTAAAGAGGTGAAAATACCCCTAACCCATGGGTACATGGAATGGGTTAACAAATTTTGCATAAAACTATCTCCTAAGGCCATAATAAACCCTCTAAACCCATGTCGAGAAATAACATCAGAAATGGGGAATGAGACTGCATAAAGATTCCTATGGCAAAAAGGTGTGCTAAGATTTCCCTAACACTCCTAGCAAGTGCTCACACACAACACACGACGTACCTTGATAACATTAACAATAGTGTCAAGCGACACTTTACAAAATAACATTTCACACACGGTACGTCCAATATCACAACACATAACATTAAAACACACAAACATTCAAATTACTGTTACGAAATAAATTACTTAACAACGAGGCCTCAGGTCTCTTAATAGACGGGGCCTTGGTTTAACTGGTTACCCTACGTTCAATGTGATTTCCCCGAATGTGTTTCCATGGTCCTTCCACCTGCAATACCTAAATGCAGCATCAGTAATTCAAGGAAGAAAACCATTAAAATAAACATATATGATATAGCGAAATTTAATCATTAAATTGCATAATTCAACTCATACTTCAATTGCATGTAATATTCAAGATTTGATTGCATATTTCAAATGAAATTCCATAACGTAATTTAAATATCATCAAGATCATCAGGTTCACAAAACATCATATAAAAACATAAACCAAATCTACACATCATGGATCCCATATGCAGAATCATCAAAAGAACAGTCCAACAAGTCAAACATAATATAACAGTAGTCGACAGAGTCCAAGAATCTCTGAAAGAAACATAATCAAAATGATAGGCTGATATGCATAACACAGGATCACTATGTGGGCCGAAGGTGGGCCTCACAAACACCTTCTTCGATCTTCATTCTAAGATCACTCTTGGACCCATTCCATTCCATAGACCTATCAATGGTCAGTATTTCATCATCCTAACTCCACTAGACTCCACACCTTGTATCCCGTTTCACTTCTACATACTTGAACCTATCAATCATGTTCCCCATTCCATGTCAAACACACTTCCACCAATGTGTTTCTACAACAATAACCATCAACCATTCTTCAAATGGTGATCCTAACCCCTCCTAGGACTCCAATACACTTAAACCATCCACCCTCCAACATCTAGACTCACTCTATTGACCAACCTTTCTCCTTGCACCAAACTGTCCTTGCTTGCACAGTTTTAATAGTACAATAGGGAGGGCTTTTAAATCTTTTCCCAAAAAAATCTTCAAACTCATTAAAGATTCTAATATCATTTTATAATCTTTTCCACACACCCCCACACAACACCAAATCCATTCATAAAACTCTCCAACATATTCATGAGGTAAATCCAAGAAAATATGCCCTATCGCTGTCCTATACATAGACCCGTATATAGGTATCTATAACTTTTGAAAGAAATATAATTTTTACAATCCCTCTAGTAGAAATGTGCATAACTAGGGTTTCTGTAACATATATCAAATTTAGCAAGATCTAATGGTTCAAACCTGAGATATTGACCCTGCATCAGAGTATATTTTTCTGCAATTGTTATTCCCTGAACTGACTGTCATTCAGTGATCTTCAAAAACAACTTCCTATATCCCTGCATGAAAACAATGTATTCAAAGAATATTTTACATGTTCTACCCCTCTCCCACAAGAAACAGCCATCTACAAAAAGTGGGAGGGGTCTTTATTCATTGTAACAGCAAAACAATGTTAAATCTGTCACGAGACAGTCTTATTACAGCAGATAAAATGACTTCTTTCCTTCAAACTTTCACGATCCAAATGTTAATAGATCATAACCAAAACTTTATAAAACAAATAAGATTCAAACATAAAGCTTTTAATGTAAAAAATAACTTGCAAACAACAAAGAATCCAATTACATTAATCACTGTCACAGACAGTCTTAACGTGGCAGAGAAATTACTACATTTTATTACTTTTTCAAAGCTTTTCCACAGAGCTCTTCAACCAACCTATCCCTTGGACACAAAATACAATGTATTTATGAACTTCTTTTCTCCTTCTAACTATCTAACTCCCAAGAAACCATCCAACTTCCTAACTGTCTGGGTGATAGCTTTGAACAACCTTTAATAACTCTTTTAAAAATAACTCTTGACCGATCACATGGACTTTTAAGACTCAAACATTCATGAAATTTTTGAAACTAATAAAAAATGACTCTTCTAGTACTTAAAGACCTCTAGACCCCACCTAACTCCTTGCTTCCAATGTAATGCCATATGTGGCCTTTATGACAATGTTACACATATTTTTGTAAGTACACCACATTTATTGCATTTTATATGCCATTATGACTCTTTGACCTCATTTAATCATCCTAGTATGTTCTAGAATTCCATTTGCCCTTGAAATATCACAAATGACCCCCTAGGTACATTCTAATTCCCACAATGCCATTTAGGCTTACATAATTGTTCTAAATACAAAAATGATCATAAAACATAATTGAAAGACCATTTCATGGTCTCATTACAACCAATGACCTATCATGGTCATGTTCACATCTTGTTGCCTCTTTAGTCTTCTTATGCCTTCATCCTTGGCCTTGATGCTCCTGCATCAAATACTTGGAAGCTTGAAAGCATGTAAAACAATGGATGTTGATGATCCTCCTTAGAGTTCTTGATCTTTCTTTCTTCTTTCTTTTTCCTTTCTTCTTTATTTTATGATCACTTGAAATGAAATGAGAGGAGAAGGCCTCCTTATATACTAGTATAGGGCACAAAATTATAGAGAGCCTAACATATGAGAAATAAATTCCAATTAGGCCTATACCCATAGGAGTGGCCCTAAATTAAATGTATTTTAAGAGTCACCACTTTGAAACCCAAAAAAGCTGAGCCGAAAGTGTAAAAATAAACTTTTGAGTTTTCCTCACATACAGCACACTTTGCAATGAAAAGTGGGACTTGGGTCAAGGTTAAGGTTGACCTTTACCCAGGGAGTTAAAACCCCTGGAAGATATGCCAGGTAGGGAAAATAGTACCCAGAGAGGCCCAATTAGAGTCCTAAACATGCACATAAGATGGAAAGGGGTAGAAAATAGTGGACAACATGAAAATGGCCCAAAAAACACCTTAAGGAGGGCTAAACATTCTTAACATGAAAGTGCTTCCATTTTAAGATGATACATTAAGCTCCAACTTTAGCAGGAGTATGAAAATTAGACATACTCATGGTAAAGTTAGAAGAAAGACTCCAGTGGATTGCAAAGAGGTAGAACATCACTTAGTTGAGGATGTGAGCCCCCAAACCAAGGATTCTAACTCAACATACATGCACAAGTGTATAAAAACAAAGAGAAAATAAAGGCAAAGCTAAAATACACAAAAAGAGGGGTTAGTACAAAAATAAAACCAAATCAACTAGCAAAGGAAACCTTGCTAAGAAATGCTTCCTATAATAATATCATATTTGGAAAGCTATCACAAAAGAATAAGTGACTACATAAGAAAGACAAGAGAAACACTATAAATAACATAGCTTCATAACAAAGTGTGATTCGAACTTCCCGCTCAAACTTTTGAATTCCATGCCTGACTCTCTTGGGGGGATTCTACCTCTTTTGCAGGGCCCCAAGATGGACCCCATGCTAGTCTTGAGACTGCTACCTCTGGCATGATGTAGTCTGTGAAAGAGTCAATAGATGGAACCCACTAGGTGTCCTCTTTTTTCACTGCCCCTCCATCCCTGCCAAAAATTAATTTAAAAGGCACTCTTGTTGGTGAGGCTCAAAATGCTTTGGAATCACTCCTAGTTGACTTCATCCAAACTAATGAAGGCTTTGAACTCTCTCTTCCTGATTCTATGGTGAACAAGACTATGGATGACTTTTAGTTGGCACTAGTGGGTCGATTATTCAACTTCAAACCCACCATTGAGATGGTCAAAAAATGGGTTGCTAATCAATGGAAGATCAAGGGTCTATATTGGTTTCACCTATGCCTGGCAGGCTCTTCATTTTCAAGTTCAACACTTTGGAGGCTATAGCCTCTATTTTTTTGGGCTCTTGGGTCTATGAAAAGAACTTCCTTTCTCTAGAAAAGTGGAAATTTTGGTTCAACCCTGATGAAGGGTGCTCCCCATAATACCACAAACACATAACAGAAATAGAGAAACAACAATAATATGCAAGAACAAAAAATTGGCTTCTTATTACCCCCACGAATGTGGAATTACAAACTTTTAGAATTACAATATGCAAAGCCACATGGGCATTCCCTTACAATATTTTATGGGACAAAGCCTCGAATCAATACCCAGATCTACTACTAGAACTACCCTAGACAACACTATGGGCCTTCTTTATATAGGCATTTTCGACCACCCGAGAAGGTTCCAGAAATTTAGCCCTTAGGGCTGACCAAACATAGAATTATTTTAGTTTTCAATTTATGACATCATAGTCAGCTCAAAATAACTTTTGAAACATGAACAAAAATTTTCAAGGAAAATTACTTTTTGCCATTTCAGGTGGTCCGACTTTCGGAGACCATAAGTCATCACTAGTTAACCCGATTGACTATTATAACCCCATTTTAGAAAGGCCACAAAGTGCTCTACAGGCTTGACTAGTGCAAATACTTGTCACCCAAATTTTCAATATCATCTGGGACCTCTAAAGCCTTCAAAACTAAGTTCAAAGTTTCTGTACCCTACTACCAATACCAAAAATTTTCAATATCTTCAAAACTAGACCCGATCTAGCCATGAAACTTTACTGGCAGGCTGATATGACTGAGATGAACCTCCACATGTAAAATTAGAACATTTTGAGATCGTATGACCAACTTACTAAAAACAACAAGTTTCCATAAATAGAAGCTTTGCACAAGATAGCCCTTATTGAATACAAAAACATAAATATTTTTGGGTGATGCAAGATTGCTCTTACAACTAGGATGCTCCTGCATCAGACACCTAGGGTAATTTGAGAAGTGACCCTGTCATGACTTAGGTGTGTAGAGGAAAATGAAGATGGTTAAAATCCTCCTTTTTTATCCATGATGAATCTTCAACAGGTCTTCCTTTCCATTTGACCAAATACTCTTCATATGTCATGTTCCTTGTGCTTCTGCCAACACGACTAGCCAGTATGTCTTCAATCTCCTTGATATCTGAACTAGTTGCTAGAATACTCCACTGTGCTACTGTAACCTCATATTCAACACCTCCTTTATGATACTCTATCAAATTTGAAATGTTAAACACTGGTGAATTATTCAGCTCAGTAGGCAATTCTACCTCATATGCATTTCCTGAATCATGCTTCTTCAATATCTTACATGGTCCAAACTTCTTCATTTTCAACTTGTTATATGTACCAACCAAAATCGCTCCTTTCACAAATGAACCATGACTTCATCTCCAACCTGAAATTCCTTATGCCTCTTTTTCTCATCTACCTTAGCCTTATACTACGCATTCATCTTGGTAATATGCTTCCTCACCTCCTCATGGATGTTCTTCAAATGTTTTGCAAAATCCTTAGCTTTAGCACTTCTTATTTCTCCTTTATCTATCTTTCTCAACTCAGATACATTTCTAGGACTACTCCCATATACAATTTGGAATGGTGATTTACCAGTGCTCCTGTTGACATAATTATTGTATGCAAATTTTGCATGTGGTAAAATCAAATCCCATCCTATTGGCTTATCTCCAACCAAACATCTCAGCAAATTTCCCAGACTTCTATTCACCACCCCTATCTATCCATCAGTTTGTGGATGATGTGATGAATTGAACTTCAAATCTATCTTCAACTTCTTCCACAATGTATGCCAAAAATATCCAATGAGCTTAGTGTCCCTATCTGAAACTATACTTTTTGGCAAATAATGTAGTCTCACTACTTCTCTAAAAAACAATTCTACTACATGAACAACATCATTAGTCTTCTTACAGGGAATAAAATGTGCCATCTTTGAAAATATGTCAACCACCACAAAAATTGACTCATGTCCCCGTTGTGTCCTTGGTAAACCAAGAACAAAGTCCATACTGATATTCTCCCATGGCTTCTCTGGTATAGGTAATGGCTGATACAACCCAGTATTCTACTTCACTCCTTTCACCATCTGACATACTCTCCAACTCTGTATAAGCTTTTTGACATCTTGCTACAACTGTGGCCAATAATAATTCTCACTAACCAAAGAAAGGGTTTTATCATGACCAAAATGTCCAGCCAATCCTTCACTATGATTCTCCTTGATGAGATTCTCCCTCATAGAGCTTCTTGAAATGCACAACTGACTCCCTCTAGAGTAACATGTTCTATACAAGCTTTACAAGCTTCACCAAAATCAGGATCCTTTGGATACAAATTCTTGAGTTCCTTGAACCCAACCACCTCAATCTGCATCTCTGTTAGCAATAGTTGCCTTCTGCTAAGCACGTCTACAACCCTGTTAGACTTTCCACTTTTGTATTTCAAAACAAATGTATAACTCTGCAAAAACTCAACCCATTTTAAATGCCTTTGATTCAACTTTCCTTGACTATTCAAATATTGCAAAGTTTGATGATTAGTATACAAAACAAACTCCTTAGGAAGCAGATAGTGTCTCCACTTCTTCAATGCTTGAACTATAGCATAAAATTCCTAATCATAAACAAAATATTTTCTCTTGGCATCATTTAACTTCTCACTGAAATAACCATTAGGTTTACCTTCTTGGCTCATAATAGCTCCTATTGCAGTACCACTAGCATTAGAGTCTACTTGAAACACCTTATTAAATTTTAGAAGTGCTAAAATAGGTTGTTCTGTAACTTTCTATTTCAACAATTTAAAACTCTTATTTGCCCCATTAGTCCACTTGAACTCTTTTCTATCCCCTCTTATTGTTTCAGTCAAGGGTCCACAAATATTGCTAAATTTTTTGATAAACTTTCTGTAAAAACTAGCCAAACCATGAAAAGATCTCACCTCAGTAGCACTCCTTCGAGTAGGCCATTCAAGGACAACTTGTACTTTCTCTAGGTCCATTTTCACACCTTCTACTGAAACTACAAATCCCAAATATACTAATTCCTTCACAAAACTGCACTTCTTCAAATTAATCAACAATTTCTCATCTCTCAGCTTCTCAAACACCATACGAATATGCATCATATGTTCTACCAATGTCTTGCTAAAGATCAAAATATCATCTAGGTAAACAATGACAAACTTACCCAAAAATTCTTTTAGAACCTCATTCATGAGCCGCATGAAAGTTCTCGGTGCATTGGTTAGCCCAAAAGGCATGACTAACCACTCATATAGTCCTTCCTTTGTCTTGAAGGTAGTTTTCCATTCATCTCCTTCTCTGATCCAAATCTAGTGATATCCACTCTTCAGATCTATCTTTGAGAAATACACAGCTCCACTCAAACAATCCATAATATCATCCATTCGTGGCAATGGAAACTTATACTTGATTGTGATCTTTTTTATTACTCTGGAATTTGTACACATCCTCCATTCTCCATTCTTCTTTGGTGCTAATACTGCTGGTACAATGCATGGTCTTAGGCTCTCCCAAATCAATCCCTTCTATAACAACTCATGTACTTGTCTATTCAACTCTTCACTTTCTAATGGTGTCATTCTGTGTGCTGCCTTATTTGGAAAACTGGCTCCTAGAATCAAATCCATCTAATGACTAATCTTCCTTATCGGTGGTAGTCCATCAAGTACTGTTACCCCAATTTCCATGTGCATGCAAATTTGGCTAAAACTTATTCCAAAATATATGTTTTTATCCTGCCAAGCATCCTTGAAAATTTCATGAAGTTGTGCCTTGTCCTCTGGCCTTTGCAAATTGTTTTACTCCCTGCTCTATAGGTTAGAAAATTCATAAAGTAGTCATTGGACCCTTAAAACCCTAAAAAATCATTTTGGGCTATTATATTTCTGCATTACCTTTTTAGCCACTTAAGTGATCATATTTCCATGTGCTTTAATATTTCTCTAAGTCTAAGCGCCTGGTGCTTTAATTTTTCCTAAGTCCTGATGCCTTTTATTTCTGGGCCTAGGCTCTTTGACACCATTTTAATCTAACAATGGGTGTAGGTTCTCATAAGATTTGTCAAAAGCATGAGATTATGTGATGATCATTGATCTTCCTACCTGTAGTGAGTCATCTTTTGTCAGTGGGTCCAGCCATGTAGTCCAAGCTGTGCACTTATGATTGGTTAAGGCTTGTGATTTGGTGCCATGTCAGTGCGAGCCCGACGGGTTGTCAGTCGACAATGATCCAATGGCTGGTGCATGATCTAAAGGAGCTTTTCTGACACATGAGATCATGCACCCACCGTTGATCTTACTTTATCTCTAGGCTTTGTTAGGTGGGTCCTCGTTCGTTGATGTGCTCATCTTCTATTGGTCCACATCGTGATGATTGGGATGTGTCAGTGGGGCCATGTTAGAGTCTCTACAAGGATGTCAGAAGGATGAAGATTGACGAATGGCATATCTTAGTGAAGAGGTTTTCTGACACATGAGATCTTGCACCAGCCGTAAGATTTTCCAAGTGTTCGAGTCTTATCAGTGGGTCCAAGGCCAGGTCAGGGTGATATGTCATCTCCTTATTGGCCGAAGTAAGGATGAATGTCAGGTGGGGCTAGTGCCACATGTTGCTGACTTGCTCAAATATGATTGGTTACCATATGCTGATGAGGATTTATCAGGGGATCTGATGTGTTGTGGGGTCCTAGTTCTAAAAGGATCTATAGGTGGCACATGATTGGAAAGAATATTCGAGGCACATGAGATCATATGCCTGCCATTAGATTGGAATCTAGTTCTTTGTGGGTCTGATGTCAGAGAGGTGCTGATGTGTATGCCTACAAAGTAGTCAGGGTGAATGAAAGATTTCCAAATGGAAAATGGGCCCAGAGTTAGCAAGGTTCTACGAATTAGTGACTAGGGGTTCTCTCTTGTTCACTGGACTTAACCAAGGTTAGCCAAAAAACTTAGAAATTCAGCGATCGCTTTGTTCGCATAGTCACTTAACCAGACCAGGGTTATGCAAAGTTCTTCATGACTTAGAGAAAATTCTTCAATCACATAGTCACCAAATGAATTAAGAAGAAAAATCTCAAAGTGGGGCCAAAATGACAGGTGTGCCGATGTGCTTGATTCTCATTGGCAGCTGACTTCCATGGTGGCTTTGACTTGTTAGATGGGTTTTCAAGCTATTTTTAGGTACATCATAGCCATTCATCTATCAGGGAGGGTTTCTCATCGATGTTCATGTTTTAATTCCAGACTCGCTAGCATTTATGATTTGAATTTGAATATCTCTGCAAGGGTTTTGTTGTTCTGCTACTCTTTCAGACATGCACAATGTCGGGTAGCTCAGGAAATAAAGTCTCAGGATGGTTGTGGTTGTGAAGATGATAGAAGTGACTGTTGGTCAATTTTGTAGGGTCCTTTGCCATGTTTTCATGATAGGAGGTGCTAGAAAGAGTTGGTGCCACCTTTTGAATAGTACCTCTCTTAGGGAAATATAATCAAATTTGGAGCCTTCATGGCTTAGTGGAGTTGCAAGTGGGTTGGTAGGTTGAGGTTGTTGTGTCTGCAGGTGATTTCAGTTTAGAAGGATCAACAAGCAAAGAAAGATATGATTTGATCACTGATGTTCTTAGATATTTTCATAATAGGTGATTAGTACCCTAGGGTTTGATATCATTGTTTAATTTTGCAACCCGAGTTAGGTTTTGACTCTTGCCTGCGTGCAAGAGGGGATGTATATATATATATTTTTGGAGCTTTGAAGCTCAGAGTTGGACAATTGTAAAATAATTTCACTTTTCTTAAGGGTCATCTATGGTATCATTTCTACCCTCTGGCTTATATAGTTGTAAATCTCCCATCGATTATTCAAAACATTGCAGAGTTATTTTGTGACAATCCTTCATGTCCCTATGTCGCCTTGTCTGAATCATCTCTTAATGAATTAAAGTATATGCATGTTTTCAATGACAACTTAGGGTTCCTAATCCCTCTTACTTTCTATAATTGTGTGTGTTATTGTGTTTGATCTAATTTAGATGTTTTTATGGGTATACTTTAGCCCCCTAATAGTCTTGTCTCAATCCTACACCAAGCTGTAGAGGTGAATGTCTTCTTGTAGGTCATAAGTTGTGTCTTATGTTTAGGCCCTCCTGTGAAACACTTATGCAAGCCTATTTAGTAAGTTGTGACCTACTAGACCTAAGCCTTTTATTGATTCTATCCCTCTATGCTGCAATTCATACCCTAATTTTAGTGTATCACCTAGTAGGTAGTTTGCTTTCAGTCATTTCCCTTTCCAAGCATTCCTTCTATCCCTTTCCCTCCAAAGTTTACTTTTCATGTCTAGAAGAAAATTAAGGTGATTATCCAAGAGGAACTAGCCTAGAACCTAGAGGTCTCATTTTAGTTAGCATAGGTCCCACAACCTGGAGATGATTCCCATGTTATACTAGGTTATCAAGACTACAAGAGTTTGAAACAAGGGTGCAAACTTAGTGTATAATAGGTACATTATCAGATACAATATCCTGAAACTCATTGAACAAATCTGCAACCTCTACAAGTACATCCTCTACTTCCTCTTTACCAACTTTTGGAATTAAAGCAAAAAACACATGCTCATGCCTCATAACATCTAGAAATTTTCTTCCATCAAAAAAATTTATTCTCGCATTACCACATACCTTTTCTTCGGTCTCCTTCAATGGCTCTAGCTTATGTCACACTCCATCCTTTGTCAGGGAATAGTTATTCACATGACTATCGTGTACAACACATCTGTCAAAATACCCCAACCTACGCAATAACATGTGACATGCATCCATAGGTATGATATCACATAGTACCTCATCATGGTACCTACCAATCTTGAACTATATGAGGCACTGTTCACTGACCATGACCTTGTGGTCATTCTGCACCCAGGCAATCCAATATGGATGTGGGTGTTTCTATCTCTTGAGCTTCAACTTTGTCACCATCTCTTCTGACACCAAATTGTCAATGCTTCCACTATCAATAATCACATCATAGCATTTACCCTCACACTTGCATCTAGTGTGAAATAGGCTCCTCCTTTTTTCAGATTCATTCTCACCACTTAGCATGACTCTTCTGCTAATCAGCATTTCTCCTCTTTCAGCATCTTCAGAATTTGATGATCTGACATCTTCATCTACATGTGCAACTCTGGCCTAGCCTTCATTCCTCCTATCCATCCTTTCTTAGCATTGAGGACATTCAAATGCCCTATGACCTTCTTCTCCATAGTGAAAACATGTTCCACGGAAGCCTCCTCTTCCTGAACCTTGTCCTCTTCCTCTTCCTCTCTGATCTTTATTGTTTAGATCTTGGAAATGATTGGAATTGTTTCCTCTATGATTTTGACTGCTACTAGCCTCATCCTTCTTTTTTTGATCTTCATTTCAGCCTCCCTATGACCATCCACTAGATCATCCACCATGACCTCTTCCTTTTTGTCTGCTCTTGAACTTCTTGTTCAATTTTTCCTCTACTTTTAGGGAAAATTGGTATGCCTCTTCAATACTATTCATTCAAACCAGATTCATCTCAACCTGAATGCTCAGCCTCAACCCATTAAGGTAATGGGAAACTTTCTCCTTATCCACTTATGTGTGGCCTGTTCTGATGAGGATTCGATAGAACTCCTTTGTATACTCCTGAACAGATCTTCCTACCTACTTCAAACTTTGCATCTTCTTCAGTAGGTCAAGCTCATAATCAACAAGAATGAACTACCGCTTCAATTTATCTACAATTTGATCCCATCTTGTGATTTTATCTTTCCCTCTTCTATTTCACTCCAATTGAATCTCTTGCCACTAGATCTTCACATGACCTTTTAGTCCGGCCTTCACAAATTTGACCCTATTAGGATCCTCAATATCTTCATACTCAAAATATTCTTCACATTCATTGATCCAGTCGATCAACTCCTCTTGCTTAATATTTCCTAAAAATGCAGGAACCTCAATCTTTGGTCTTTTTCTGATCTTGGAAATGGCCTGAAAAAGTCTTTCTTCTTCCTGGTTCACAACTTTGACTTCTCCTTCTTGATCTTCTTCTTTGGTTTCATCCTCACTTTTGTCTCTGACATTAAGATTCATTCCTCTTCAAATCTCCTCTTGCAATGCTTGCACTTGTCTCTAGAGTGCTCTAACCTCAGGTGTTACAACACCAACTCTTTTGCCACATTCCCTTTGTGGAGGCATTTTCATGATTCTCATTGAAACCCTAACCACGGTGCTGGTGCAAACTGCCTCATAGTCGGTGATTTGTTTACACAGAAACCCTAACCCATGGTCCTGGTGCAAACTGCCTCACAATCAGCAATCTATTTACACAGTCAGGAACTCCCACTCTGATACCACTTGATGAAGGGTGCTCCCCTTAATACCACAAACACATAATAGAAACAAAGAAACAACAACAATATGCAAGAACAAAAAATTGGCTTCTTATTATCTCCACGAATGTGGATTTACAAACTTTCATAATTACAATATGCAAAGCCACATGGGCATTCTGTTACAATATTCTGTAGGACAAAGCCTTGAATCAATATCCAGATCTACTACCAGAACTATCTTAGACAACACTATAGGCCTTCTTTATATAGGCATTTTCCACCGCCTGAGAAGGTTCCAAAAATGTAGCCCTTAGGGCTGACCAAACTTAGAATTATTTTATTTTTCAATTTATTACATCAAATTCAGCTCAAAATAACTTTTGAAACCTGAACAAAAAATTTGAAGGAAAATTATTTTCTGCCATTTCAAGTGGCCAGACTTCCAGAGACCATAAGTCATCACCAGTTGACCCAATTGACTATTATAACCCCATTTTGAAAAGGCCACGAAGCACTCTACAAGCTTGACTAGCACAAGTCCCTATCACCCAAATTTTTGACCTCATCTGGGACCTCTAAAGCCTTCAAAACTAAGTTCAAAGTTTTTGTACCCTGCTACCAATACTGAAAATCTTCAATATCTTCAAAACTAAACCTGATCTAGCAATGAAACTTTACTACCAGGCTGATATGACTGAGATGAACCTCCACATGTAAAATTAGAACATTCTAAGATCGTATGACTGACTTACTCAAAATAGAAAGTTTCCATAAATAGCAGCTTTGCACAAGATAGCCCTTATTAAATACAAGAACATAAATATTTTTGGGTGATGCAAGATTTCTCTTACACCCAGGATGCTCCTGCATCAAACCTTGCGACTGAGTTGAGTAGGATGGCACCAGTTTTGGTGCACCTTGTAGGACTACTGCTCAAATACTAGGGTGAATAGGTGTTTAGATAGATTGGTGAATCCTTTGGCACCTTTATTATGGTGGATCAGGTGACCTGGTCTAAGTCCAGGTTGGTGTTTGCAAGATTCTACGTTAATGTTACTCTTAAAAAAACCTTCCCAACTTAGTAATCTTGAAATCTAAGCTGGGAAGATGGACTCAAGCTCTGGTTTATGAGAATGTCACTCTCTTTTGCTAGAAATGTGAATCTAGGGGCCACAATAGAGAAGTGTGCAAATCCTCTCTACATGGAGCAAGTCTCAAAAATAAGGATAAGAAAACTTCCAAGGACCCCTCCCATGTCTTATGTGGGTGAAGAGGAGGAAAAGGCCAGTCCCCTCCCCAATAGCTGAAGTGCTGGAAAATCCAGAGGTGGAAGAAGGGGATATTGTTACCCATCTGTGGAATAATGAGGTGCTCTCTGAGCCTAAGGATACCAAATTCCCCCTCGTGGTTGAGGCGAAGGAACCTACGGCTCCCCTTGTGATTACCCCGACTTCAAATGTTGTTGAAGGTAAAAGTACAAACTTGTGTATTCTTTATACATGTTTATAGAAAAATAGAAAAAGAAAATATGTTTTCTTTTTAATAATGTGAAAATATGTCAAAGAATGTTTGAGAGGTTGCGCCCTTGCTTAGTTTGCATAAATAAGGTTCGTGAAACTTGTTGTTGTCAAAATCATGTTGAGTTTCATCTATATTTGCAATCATATAAAAAAGTTATGGCAGTTCTTGATTCAAATATGGTCATCCCTGGAAGTAAGACAATTTGTGAAGTTTATTTTATGTGATAAATTAGAAGATTCAGATGAGTTCAAAGTGCAGTGTATAAAGAATGCATGTAGTGATTGTGGAGATTTGCATAAATTTCCATTGCAAATTGAGAATATTAATGTTTCAACACCAGTTTTGTGGAAAAGATTTGAATATGAGACATATCAAACAAAGAGCGGAGATGAATCCAAAAAAATTGCATTGAAGGAGAGTGAATTGCCCTACCTTAAGTTTATGACTAGATTTCATACTCTAATTTATCCACATATCCAGCATTGTCATGGTGCACGATGGAAAGCTAAACAGTTTCGTGATTTCAAAGATTGTTTTCCACCTAGTTGTATTCTTTCAATTGTAGATTTCTCCAAGAACTATACATTTTCCCCTGAAAAAGATCTTCAAGCTCAATATTATCATTCTGATCAAGTTACAATATTTGTGCAAGTGACCTATAGACATGCACAATATAATTTGGATGGGATAGAAAGTCCCAATCCAAATGAATGCATTATCATCAAGGAGGTTCATTTCTATATCAGTGATGATAAGGTTCATGATAGAAGCTATGTGGCTCATTGTTTTGCAATGTTTTTTGAAGATATTGTGAATCTTGGGATAAATGTCTCACAACACTGGATTTGGTCTGATGGTTGTGCAGGTATACATGTATAGATACTTCAATTTATTTTCATTGTCATTTAATTTTTTGTTAAATTATTAAAGGATGACATGTATGTATGTATGTACAACTTAATTTTTCAGGACAATTTAAATCTACAAAAGCTTTTAATTGGCTAGCCATGCAACATGCTAGATGCAATGTTAAGTTTTTGTGGAACTTCTTTGAAAGTGCACATGGAAAAGGAGAGCACGATGGAGTAGGAGCATGTGTGAAGTGTGAATTTTGCCAACATGAACTTGCAGGTACAAATGGTGTTCAATAGTTAAATATATATGTATGTATAAATTTCAAATAATATAATTTTAGCTTAGATCTCCATTTTCTTTAAACTGATAATTCAGAAATGTACAAGTAACAAGATAGAGAATTCAAAGAAAATTGTTGAATGGTGTCAAAGTCATTTTGCTCCTTGGGACACCATATACAATAAACGTTATTTTTGGGAAGTGAAAGGTAATTTATATTTTGTTGAATAAAATTTTAAATTAAATTTTGATTCCGTGTTCATGTTTATCTTTTTATAATTGTTGATCTAAACATGTGCAACTTTCATTTCATATTTGTAACAGATATAGACCGATCTAATCCTTACAATTATCAAAGAATTGTTGGTATTAGAAGTGTACATCAGCTGATCACTACAGGACAACACAAGCCTCTTCTAATTCAAGTAAGAGAAAAATCATGTTTTTGTTCTCATTGCATTGAGGACAATCCATTGAGTCAATGTGAGAATATTGCAAATGGATATGTTTTACGATGGGATATGAAGGAGTTAATTAGAATGCCTCATGAAGATGATGACATTGACATAAAAATTCATGATCCTATATATTTAGCTGATTATGAGAGTGTTTATGATTTAGTTGTTATAGGTATGTGCACATACATGTTATTTTATTTAATTCTAATTTATCGTATAACTGATGTTTAATTTTAATAAAATCTATTTGTATCTAGGTGATATTTTTGTTGTAGTTGTGGATCCTGACAATATAGAAAATGTAGATTATTATCTACTAAGATGCACGAAAGCAAAATACAAGTTGACAGAACAAACTGTAGATGGTGATGGACATAAATATCCAATTGGTTCAGTTGTTATTGAAGGAACCTATTATCAGCAAATAAAGGTTTACATAAATGGTGTTCAATTTATTGAATACCAGTCTATCCAAAAAGTTCTACATTGTAGTCACTTAGTTATAGCAACAAAGTTGCAATTTGAGACATTGCCAAAAAGAAGAAATGGCAATCAGAAGTGGAGGTTGTCTATTGAAGAACATGAAAAACTTTTGGAGATAATAAAAGATAGAGAGGATCCAAACTATATGTATGACGAGCTTTAGAACTCTATAAACTTCAGAATAAACTTCTTTTTGTAGCTCTTGTACTTTCATATATTTGAACTCTATAGTTTGAATTTTCATGTTTGAACTCACACACACACACACACACACACACACACACACACAGATATATATATATATATATATATATATATATATATATATATATATATATATATATATATATATATATATATATATACACACACACACACACACACACACACACACACACACACACACATACAGTATGTTTTTATGTATGTATGTTAGTTAATTAATTGTATGCTTTGATTAATGCTTTTGGTAATTAAGCTTTAGTTAATTATGATAGTTATATTACTTAACTATGTTAGTTACTTACTTAATTATGTTAGTTAGATTACTTAATGATATTACTTAATTTACTTAATTATGTTAGTTAGATTACTTAATTATGTTAGAACTACCCGAATTATGCTTTGATTAATTAGTTAGTTAATTAAATGCATTCTTTGATTAATGCTTTTGGTAATTAAGCTTTAGTTAATTATGATAGTTATATATTACTTAATTATGTTACTTAGTTAATTATGTTAGTTAGATTACTTAATTAAATGTATGCTTTTTTTAATTACATCACCTTAACATAATGTATACATATCACATGTATAAAACTAAGTCTAAAAGATGAAATAACCCACAACCATATACCACTTAATGTATAAAATAAGAAATAATACACAACCATATAACATGTACATATATGAAATGACTAAAATATCTACATGTATAAAATGTCTAAAATGTCTACATGTATAAAATGACTACATGTATAAAATGTCTACATGTACAAAATGAAATATCTATGAAATGTTATAGCATGTATCTATGAAATGTCACATGAAATATCTAAAATAACATGGTCGCTCAACTCGGGCCATGTCTTGATTTGTGACCTGATGCTGATGCACTT
Source organism: Chamaecyparis obtusa (assembly GCA_027943335.1). NCBI lineage: Eukaryota > Viridiplantae > Streptophyta > Pinopsida > Cupressales > Cupressaceae > Chamaecyparis > Chamaecyparis obtusa. The sequence goes on from BSBK01008819.1 coordinate 32,390, forward strand.
CCTCCTGATGCTGGTACACCTCCTCCTGATGTCTGTGTACAATAAACAAAATATGTCACACATACATACATGTATAATAAATTTTAAATGCGTATTATCATAGAAAAATTAATTTTTTGAACAAACATCTCAATGTCCCTGTGTATCATGATGAATAGGATCGCATGGAGTCTCTAAATCTCCATATGGTGTAGCATCGTACATAACCTCCTAGAGTACACATATATAACATATATTAATAAAAATTCAAATATATGTGTAAGTTTTTTAAGTAAATATAAATTTAATTTAATTATAAATATACCAGAGTGGCCTCTAATGCTCTCCCAAAAGCACTCAAACATGACAACTCTAATGATATAGCCACAGGATCAATTTGGTCATTTTTAAGCAATGTAGTAAAAAGTTGACGACCTGGACATGATGAAGTGGCTTGCGTGGTCTGATGATGAGCTGTATGTGGTGTCATCTATGGAGGAGCTGTTGATGGTGGTGTAGTCACCTGAGGAGCTTCTAACAGTGTAGTCTATTATGGAGGAGTTTTCGGTGGTGCAGTCTGCTATGGAGCTGCTGTCGGTGGTGGTGTAGTCATCCGCCATGGACCTGTCGGTGGTGCAGTCTGCTAAGAAATGATATAGGACCTCACACATGATGGAACCTCCCTGAGTGAAATCCCACTGAGCATCTGTATGGTTTGATAAGCTGAAAGAAGATCATTGGATAAAAATGCCCTCGTAGATCGCAAATAGTTTATATCTGATATAGCTGCAACCTCCAGGGGAGATGGTATGTCGACTATATCATATAAATTAGGTGCACTAGAAGATGCATCCTGTGCAAGTGAAGGATTGTTGGAATGAGATTGTAACATATATCTCCAACCATGATCAGAGGACATCTCATGAACCTATGTGGCAATAGTCGCTATACTAGAAAAAACATCCATCCTCACCATGTCATCTGGAACACTCGCTCCTGCCACTTCCAAACCTTTTGGTTGGTATGACCAAAAGGTTTGGACCCACCCTTGCCTACTTATTAGTGAGCACAGGGGCATCAAGCACTCTGAACATGTTAGATAATCTCCCTTTCCCCTACCCAACATAAGAAGGGAAATCTGTATAATCAACATCAAGGTGCAAATGAAATTCTATAAACAATTATTTGTAGAAATATACTGGAAACTCATCCTTTTGGGGCCATATATGGTGAGCAGCCAATGATCAAGGATATATAAATGGTCCCACCAAGTCATCCTCACATCTCGTAGGCATGTACCCTCTCACCTTCTTTAGGTCTTGATAATGAGGAAACATCTCCTTCACCATAGGAGTGGAAACAGTTGTATCAATCTCACTGTACTTCACAGTGCTAGTAACACTGTGAGATAAAGAAGCATATAATCTATCAATGCTCATAGTTTCATATGGGTTGTATGATTGAACCATGGATATAGTATCCCACTTCCACTCGGCAATCTCATGTGGCTATAGGAGCCCACCTGGATGACTGTGCTCAGCCTTAACTCTCTGACACTCTAGGCATCTAGCCACTATGCTGGCAATCTGCAATCTCATGCCCGACCAATGATGCCATCTTGGTGACGGTCGACACACTGACCAAGGTTGCCCACTTTTCACCCGTGCGTACTACATTCACAACATGAGATGTAGCGCAGATGTTTTTGCGGGATATTGTCAGACTTCACGACATTCCCCATAAGATCATCTCTGATAGAGACTCCTTGTTCACATCAACTTTTTGGAGAGAACTACAGGCAGCATTGGGCACTAGGCTCAATTTTAGTACGGCATATCACCCTCAGACAGATGGGTAGACAGAGAGGGTTAACCAGGTGTTAGAGGATATGTTACGTATGTATGTGATGGACCATCAGGTCAAGTGGGAGGAATACCTACATCTGGTAGAGTTTGCCTATAACAATGGGCATCATTCGTCTATTGGTATGCCGCCATATCAGGCCTTATATGGTAGACCTTGCAGGACACCACTGAGTTGGGATAGGATTGAGGACAGGATATCTATTGGACCTCAGTTGGTCAAGGATATGGAGCAGTAGGTGGTCTTGATTAGACAGCACCTTAGAGAGGCCCAAGATCGACATAAGAAGTATGCTGATGCAAAGAGGGTAGACCGCGAGTATATGGTTGGTGATAGGGTCTTCTTGAGAGTACGACCACATAAGAGTCCAATCTGCTTTGGAAAGGGCTCTAAGTTATCACCTCGCTTTGTTGGACCATTTGAGATATTGGAGAGGATAGGTCCAGTTGCCTATCGTTTAGCATTGCCACCCAGCCTGTCACGCATCCATGATGTGTTTCATGTATCTGTGCTACAAAAATATATTTATGATGAGTCTCACATTATAGACTGGGATGCCTTGCAGGTGGAGTCAGATAGACATATAGCTTTGGAGCCCATTCGCATTTTGGGCCGACGGAGCCTGGCACTACGAGGCAGAGAGCTGGACCAGGTTAGGGTCCAGTGGGATTGTTATGATGAGGTCACAGCTTCATGGGAGAATACAGCACAGATGAGATCATAGTACCCATACCTTTTTGATGAACTCCAGGTGGAATTTCATGCCTAGGGGGGGAGGATGTGAGGCCTCACCTCGACCCGTCATAGCATCTTTCTTTTTCTGCATTTTGATACAGTGATACACTTGTTGATCTATTTTGGATTGAGACTCGAGATATGATATTTTGATGGTGATTATTATATTATGTATGTGTGGATGTGAATCTAGAGTACATCATGATTTTTATTATGCATCATTGATTAAGTGAATTATTCATGATTAGATTTGATTACTGCACATGATGATTATGTACTTATGATGTTCGAATATTATTGAATGGAAAATTGTGATTTGAATTGAGCTATACATATTGAGTTATGATACTAAATAGGAAATTGAATATGTATATTTCATGTAATGTTATCATCTTGAACTACTGATGCTCGATGTGAAGTGTGCAGGTATGAGAACCATGGGAATTATCGGAGAACCAAGGTTAAACACATGTGAATTGAGTAAACCAAGGCTTAGTCCAATGTGGGATTACAAAGCCTCGTTGTAATGTGAACTTGTCGTAAAAGTGAATTTTCATGTGCATTAGTAGTTAGCTTCGTGTTGTCTTTCTTGGCATTTGTATGTAATATGCTATTGTTAGTGTCACTTGACACTTGTAATGTACTCATTTAAATTTATTTTATTCCAGCCACTTCTAGAGGCCAATAAGAAGTTCTTGGGGTCATTTTTGGCATAATTTATGTATCTTAATGTTAGGGGTATGGGTTAGGAAGGTTTTGAGCATATCCTAAACCCCCTAGAGACTTTGGCAACCCTTTTTTTTGACCCATTTACCCTTACCTACGAGATTGGATGGATCTTGACCCTTACCCAACTTCACCTTTCCTTCCAATCAAGCATTAATCATGGGGGGACAAGGGAAATCAAGGAGCCCTTAGAGTCAAATCTGCAATTATGATTGGTGGGTGGGTAGAATTTGGAGCCCTTTTTAGAGGCCTTGGATAGAATTAGAGGGTGTTCATCCACTCTCTAATTTTAGAGACTTTAGGGTTTTGGAGGAGGAAGAAAAGTGGATAAGCTCTTCTCAAATTTCCATTTCCATCACACTTGTGGAGGTTGGTTACTCTTCTCATGGAAGTCTTTCTACTTGTGCATTAGATTAGCTTGTATCTTTCCCTCTCATGTATATGAATCTTGATTCTTGTTGTGGCAATGTGTTGTAAGGGAGGGATTTTGGGTTTGATTTCATGGTTTGATCTTGTTCTTTTTGCTTGATTGAGGGAGTTCTTGTTTATGGGTGTGAGGCATTACTCACCCTTTGGGAAGGGAAGAAGTGGCCTATGGGTGGAGGGGTTAGTTGGGCTCTCCATGAGGTGAGAGTCTCTTCTCTTGGAGAAGAGGGATAAGTCCATGGTGTATGGGCACCATGGAAGCCATTGCATTCTTGTATTTTGAAGAGGATGTTAAGAAAAGTATGTGTATGAAGAGGCATTTGGATATGCATGGATATGTAGCCTTGAAGAGGCATTTGAATACTCATGGTGAGAAAATTTTTATGTAATGGCATTCTCCCCTTGGAAAAGCCCACCTCCACCCTCTCAATGAGCTTGTAAGACTCATTTGTGTAACCTTGGAAGGGAGTAATTTGTTGTATGTGCATTGTGTAAATTGTTTGTGAGCATCTTGTTGATCTTGTTGCATAACCGTTTAGCCCTTGGTTCTCCAAGCTTGGGGGTGGTCTCATAAGAGACCTTGGTTGGGTGGTGAGCACCCATGGTTCTCTCCTTTGTTGTAGGTTTTGAGGTCAACACCCAAGTGGGAAAGCTTGAAGAAGTTTCTCTTGTTGAGCTTGTATCAACTCTCCTAAGTTGTTTTATTATTGACCTTGAAGGAGATCTTTCTCTCTTGTATATTGTAAAGAATTTCCATTATTGAGTTCATTGTAAAATAGTAGATGTATATGAAAGGGTATATGTAATATGATGAAGTGAAGTAGCTCTTTTATGTTGATCTCTCATTGAGTATTCCATCAAAGTGTAATATATAATTGTAATGTAAATGCTTCTTCATCATAGAAATTATGTAATGAAATTGATAGGATGTCTTTAATGAAAATGCAATTTATTTCTATCTTGTCTAATTGATTTTTGCTTCTTAAGATAGTGGAGTTATTTTCTTTAAAAAAAAGAGTTATTCAAAGTTGGCAAGAGAAGATATGAAATCATTCAATAGTATGTAAAATTGCATTAATATGGATAGCCATGAAACTCTTAAGACTTGGATTCATAGTTGTAAGCTCATTCCAATCTATCTCATTGTGGACTAAACTCATACTTAATAAGACTATACTTGGATGAAAGGAAACCTTGCCATCTCTTATTCTTTCCAAATGATTTAGTCATGGAATAATTGATAAGGTAAAACACTATTGTTAAGACCATCTTTATCCAAAACTCTATTCATTACCTTCTCAATGAAATGCTTAAAATGAACTATTAATTTCAATCTAATACCTCTCCTATGGCTAGTAAATAAAATAAAGAGATCAATATGTTAAAGCTTTAGTCTTATTATACAAATGACATTCCCAGAGTTTTATTAGAGCAATTAGCTCTCTAGATTTTGTATGAGGAAGGGAAATATTCTCTTACCACAGAGAATATTCCCCTTCCCCTCTTAACACAAGCATCTAATTAAGTTTGATAGCCTAAACTACCTCTTACCATGTTAATACCCCACTAATTTATGATTGATTGTATTTTCAATTAAACTTTTCTAATAAATTTTTTTTCCCATAACTCCCCCCTTCCACTTGTTTGTGGGCCCCACTATAGTCCTTTCCTCTTCCCATACGCAGGTGCTAGAGGACTGACTTGGAAATGAAATATGTTTATTTCATGGTCAAATACTACCCCTTGCGTGAGTAGAGGGGCCCCCTTGAGAAGTGACACTCAACCCAAATTTTCATTGCCTTGTCTTCTCCTTAAATTCTATGCATAGCATGAGCTGACATGGCTTAAATATTCACTCAACTTGCAAGCTACCTCTTCCCCAAGCACACCTAACTCTGACATTAGATTCTGGTGCATTCCCTCTTGTCATAAAAAGTACCTTCCCCTTTGACCTGCGTACCCACTACTTGGGTTTCACCTTGGGAAGGCAGAGAACTTTATTCAATGCATGCTTTGACTTAAACATAATCTATCCCCTTCTATCCCTTGGAAAGTGCAAAAATCCTCCATGGTACAAGTGGGACCCACTTGATTCTTGCCTGCTAGTATCTCCTTTGGGATGCGCCCCCTATGGGCTTGAGCCTTAGCTAGTAGGTAAGGAGGGGGAGATAGGTTAGGTGTATGAGGTGGCACCTAGAATAAGATATTGAGTAGAATTTATTAAATATATAGTGGTGGATTTAGGTACTTTTGAAATTAGATTGTTTATTATTATTCATTAATTTTATTTTGGTATTAAATTCATAAACTTAATTGTTGAGTAGCAGATTTATTGTTAATGTATTTAGATGTAAATTTTGTCAAATCAAAGTGTTATATCAATAGCATAGTATACTATTTATAATTGTTCATTTGCTGTTAGCTAATCACTGCTAATCAAGTGATTAGCAAGTCAAGGGGGTTTAGTGTTTCATATTAACCCACCTAGTCATTATTTGGTTATTATCTAATTAGGCCCTTGGGATTGATACGAATAGGTTGGTGAGTGAATTATTTGATCAATGGGTATAGAACTGAATTGGGGCTTAAAATGGGTTGTTAAGTTATAGGGAATGATGGTATAATTAGATTTAGCTTTGATGTATTAATTGATTAAGTTAATGTTTTAATTTGATAATTTGGTAAACAGTGTAACAAGTGAAACAGGACCCGCAATAATAAGATTAGGAATTTAGTTAATGGGTGAAATGATACTTAAGATGATTGTCCTCTTTTATTATTAATCGAACCAATTAGCTAATAAAGGAAATGATTTAGTGTTAACATGTAGAATCAATAATTGAACTATTAGTTAGTAAGTAAATAGATTGGTGAGTTGCTAGATTGGGGTATAATCGATGTATGACAATAACCATTTAAAAGATAATTATAGATTTTAGTCATTAAACTCTATAATTGGTAATCAATTCAATAGACTTATAGTTAGCGGTATTAATGTTCCAACCTAACTAAGAATGAATCAAATTATTAATTTAGTAGCTTTACTAGATATATGTTCATTTACACCCTACAGTGAAACTTCTTAACATGATTAATACCCTCGGAATGGCGAAAGCACCTAGAACATTTCACCTTTAAAAAAAATTTGTTACGTTTTTGGTTGTTTATTTTTGGGCATGACAGATTGAACTATGTCAATCATATGCACCAACTCATCTCTAATAGTGTTCACCCTTTCCCTATTGGGAATGCTGGTGGGTGAAGCTAATGTTTAATCTAGAAAAAGTAATGCTCATGTTAATCTCTCAATAGTGTCTACAAATAGCTTCTATCTAGGCTATGTTGTATCAGCTGATCTATGAGAGGAGAGAGTACTAGTACCACTACCACTACGAGGTCCCCCCCCTGAACACTAGGCTCTCCTGAATCAGTTGAACCTCTACTTGATGCCATGTATAATAGATAAACAAGAAAATATATATAGATCTCTGCACATGTACATACTTGAATTTAAGAAACATACATGTGTTAAAAATTTAAGAAATATACATGTACATACAAATTTAAGAAACATACATGTTACGTGCATAGATGTTACAACTTTAAACATGCATACATGTAAACTAAAAATTTAAACATACATACATTACAAATTTAAGATCATCTAGTTTAAAAATGAAATCTATATATACATGTACATACAAATTTAATAAACATATTAATCCTATTAAGTCTTAAGGGGTCGTATTAATCATCACATGTTACTTGTATTAATGAGACTTAATTGGTCAATTAATAGGTCTTAATTGGTCAAGTATTATTCACATGTTAGGTCTTAATTGGTAGGAATATAAGGTCTTAATAGGTCAAATTCAACCTAATTGGTCAAGTATAGGTCCTATTAGTTCTTAAGGGTGGACTATTAGGTCTTATTCGTAGGTATTAGGTCTTATTAGGTAATTTTAATCAATTTAGGTATTACTAGTCCTATTAATCACATGTTAAGTCTTAATTGGTCAATTAATAGGTCTTAATTGGTTAAATATTAGTCACTAGTTAGGTCTTAATTGGTTTACACTAGAATTTTTGTTTATGTTAGTTTCTAGTGTTACAATTTAATAGGTCTTAATTGGTTTCTTGAAATTTTTTTTATATTGTTTATGTGGTATTAATCCTATTAAGTCTTAAGGGGTCATATTAATCGTGCTAGGTCTGTCTTAATTGGTCATATTAGTCACATGTTAGAAATTTAAGAAACATACATGTTATGTGCATAGATGAACTAGAAATTTAAGAAACCTACATGTTACAAATTTAAACGTGCATACATGAACTAAAAATTTAAACATACATGTTAAGTATAGGTCCTATTAGTTCCTAAGGGTGGACTATTAGTTCTTATTAAAGTAGGTATTAGGTCTTATTAGGTCATATTAATCAATTTAGGTGTTATTAGTCATATTAGTCACATGTTAAGTTTTAACTGTAGTTAATTAATAGGTCTTAATTGGTTAAATATTAGTCACTTTTTAGGTCTCCATTGGTTAGGTATTAGGTCTTAATTGGTTTAGATGGAATTTTTGTTTATGTTAGTTTCTAGTGTTAGAGTTTAATAGGTCTTAATTTATTTCTAGAATTTTTGTTTATGTTGTTTATGTGGTATTAATCCTATTAAGTCTTAAGGGGTCATATTAATCATGTTAGGTCTATCTTAATTGGTCATATTAGTCACATGTTAGAAATTTAAGAAACATACATGTTACAAATTTAAATGTGCATACATAAACTACAAATTTAAACATACATGTTAAGTATACGTCCTATTAGCTCTTAAGGGTAGACTATTAGGTCTTATTAAAGTAGGCATTAGGTCTTATTAGGTCATATTAATCAATTTAGGTGTTATTAGTCATATTAGCCACATGTTAAGTCTTAATTGGTCAATTAATAGGTCTTAATTGGTTAAATATTAGTCACTTGTTAGGTCTTAATTGGTTTAGATGGAATTTTTGTTTATGTTAGTTTCTAATAAAATTAAATTAAAACATATCAAAAAAAATTAAATTAAAACATTTTAAAACATATCTAACAAAATTAAATTAATTAAATAACTAAGACATTTAATTAACTAAAAAAAAAAAGATTGTATTAATTACGTAACTCAATCTACATAAAATCATATTATTTTATTTCTACAATTAAAAAAAATAAAACTAAATAAACAAGAATAACTATTGGCTCTTGAAAAGGACAAATCAATAAATGAGACCTTAAATGTTGAGGTCAAATCTCCCCTACCTTTATCCCCAGAGCATAAGAATAACCTTAGTACTCAGCATTTCAAGCAAGGAATTAACACTGAAATTACCTCTTACAGCCTGAATAGAATCTCCAACAATCCAGAAGATAAAGAGAGATCACTTCTAAAGGAGAACCAAAATATAGAAGAAGAAATAGTTGATATCACCAATGAATTAATGGAAACCCTTATAGATGAAATATGTGACAAAGAGGAACTTGAGCACCAAAAAGTTTGCTAATTAAAAGCATTATAGAGATGTCAACATTAGACAACACTTAGGAAAATGGAGAAGAAAACATGGAAACGGAATGCTTACCAAATCTAGATGAGATAGGAGATAGGGAAAGGGATCTTAATGATAGAGAAGATCTCACATATGGTAGGAAAGAAGATATAAATAATACAAGGAATCAAAACGAGGAAGAGAATAGAAATTGGCTAGAAGGAATCAACAATGAGGATAAAAAATTAGGAATGGCAACAACCATGGATGGAATCAAATCCGACGATAATCTTTCATCAGTTAGAGACTCCATAGAAGGCCTCTTTGGTATCACCAACAAAGATAGGCAATTAGGTATAGAAATGAAAAGAGGAAGTCTTAGCACACCTAATATCAATAGAATTAAAAAGAAGAGGGGGAGGAAATCCGCAGTGGAGTTAAGAACTATGAATGTTAATATAGGAACCCAAAGAGAGATTGCAGATAATCCTAATATGGATAAAAACTCAGAATTCATCCCCTCTAAATCTTGCCATCAGACAATAGAAATGCAAAAAGAAGGAATAGAAAAATCCCCTTTAGTGGAGACCATTGACCAAGGATCTCTGCTAGACTTTTTAGGATTAGAGCCTACCTATATTCTGGAGGATTCTAGGAGTAATGACATAATAACAGGAGTATTAGGTTCGCTATCGAATGAAGAACTCTATGAGGAAAACATAGAGAACATTGTTAAGAACAATTCAGAAACTTTAGGTTTAGGAAAATCTATTAAGGGCAAGTTAGAAGCTGATACGGGGAGACTAGTCAAACCAAGAGGTAGAAAATCCCTTACTGAACTAAGAGCAAAGGAAAGAATGGCACCAGGTCAGGTTAAAATTACTGATATTCTATACTCTAGGAAGGGGAAGGTCCTTCCTAAGTCCTCATGAAGATCATTAGTTGGAATGTTAGGGGATTAAATGCCCCTAACAAATGTCACCTTGTATTAAGGCAATTAGCGAAAATTAAACCAAATATGGTGATGATACAAGAAACTAAACTTTCTAATGATGGATATGAGAATATAAAAAAGAGTATAGGAATTAGAGAATTAATAGGTTATGAGGTAGAAGGCACTTCGGGTGGAATTGCTTTTATTTGGGATCCAAGAGAAATAGTTTTCAATATTCATAAAAAATGTAAAAATTGGATGGGAGGTCAAATCAAAAGTTTAAAGTCAGATTTAAAATTTAATCTAATAAACATGTACGCACCTAAATTCTTACATGAAAAGAGAATTGTATGGCAGGAGGTTAAGGATCATATTGAGAGCTTCCTGAATGAAACATTTATACTAGGAGGAGATTTTAATGCTATCCTATCCTTGGGTGATAAACAGGGTGGGACAAAATCCATATCAAAAACTACTTTAGAATTCCAGGAATGGATAAATAATATAGGGGCCTCAGAAATTGAATCAGACAGAGGGAAATACACTTGGACTAATAAACATAAAGACACAGAGTTAATAGTAGAAAAATTGGACAGGTTCTTCTTTATTGGGGAATTGAGAAATTTTGACTTTAATCTCACTAACGAGGTACTACCCATTGCCGGTTCTGACCACTTTCCTATAGAACTAGTAATTTTGGAACCAATCAGAAATAAAAGGATCCTATTTAGATTTGAAAAAATGTGGTTACTTAATGAAGAATGTTTGAATCTAGTTAAAACATGGTGGACAGAGGCAAGGTTTGCAGGCTCCAAGATGTATAAAGTCATAAGGAAACTAAAATTAATAAAAAGAAATCTGTCTCAATGGAGTAAAAACACTATTGGGGATATATTTGTGAAAAGAGATCTTATAGAAAAAGAGCTAGAAAATGTGAATAAGGAGATTATTGAAGAAGGAAGATAGATCTCAGATGATAACACAGAGCAAGAACTATTAGGTAAATACTATGATTCTCTCTCACAAATTAGCGCCTTCTGGGGGCAAAGAGTGAGAGAAACATGGTTCAGGGAAGGGGATCGAAACACCAAATTTTGCCACAATAGCATCAAGGCTAGAAGGAATTTGAATAAGATTTCCAAAATAAAAGATAGCAATGGAAATATAATAGAGGATCCCAAAGGAATTGCAGATTTAGTAGTGTCTTTCTTTGAAAACTCTCTGAATAACTTAGGGAGTGTGGATTTGTTGGACCAGGCCAAGCTTTTAACAAACATCCCTCGTATAATAACTCCGTATCAAAATAACCTCCTAAACACCGCATTTACAGAAGATGAAATACTCAAGGTTCTACAGGTAATGAATTCGGATAAATCCCCTGGTCCTGATGGATTCCCGACTTTTTTCTTCCAAAAGTGTTGGTCATTTATGGGAAAGGAAATTACTGATGCCCTAGAGGGCATGAAAAAATCAAGACATATTCTTAAAGAGCTAAATAACACATTCATTACTCTTATTCCCAAAAAGGTCAATGCAGAGAACTTTAACGAGTTCAGACCTATCTCCCTATGCAACACTTTGTATAAAATGTTCTCAAAAGCTTTGGCAAGTAGAATGAAACATCTCCTTCCATTGATTATATTTGAAGAACAAATGGGATTCATCCCTAATAGGTCAATTCTAGATGGAGTGATTATTGTTCATGAGGCTATACATTCAGTAACAAATAATAAGGATCCGAGTATGTTGATTAAGTTAGACATCAGTAAGGCATATGATAAAGTGGATTGGAGATTTTTGTGTAAATGTATGGAAGCCTTTGGATTCTCAAAACAATGGATCAATATGATTTTTGAATGCATCTCCACCCCTCACTTCTCAATTATGGTGAATGGGTCTCCTGAAGGCTTTTTTAGATGCTCTAAAGGTTTGAGGCAGGGAGATCCGTTATCTCCTTTTTTGTACATTATCATGGCGGAAGCTTTGGGGAGAGCTATCAAAAAACTTCAGGGAGAGGATAAGGTTAAAGGTATAAAGATTACTTCGGGAGTTGAGGCTATTACTCATCAGCAATATGTCAATGATAATCTCCTTTTTGGAAAAGCGCTTTTAGAAGAAGCTCAAGCTTTCAAAGAAATTTTAAATACTTATGCTAATGCTTCTGGACAATGTATAAATGAGGAAAAATCAGAAATTTTTTTCATCAATACTGAAGAGAGATGAAAGAATGAGATTAAACATATTCTAAACTTCAAAGAAGGTTTCTTCCCATGTAAATATTTAGGTTTACCTCTGGATAAGGGGGTCAGATCAAATCACTTATGGGAAAGTACAATTCAAAATATCTCCAAGAAACTAGATCAATGGAAAGGAAAATGGTTGTCAAATGCGGGAAGGGCTGCTATGATCAGGTCAGTCCTCTCTGCAGTTCCTATTTATCAAATGATGAGCATGAGAATCCCAGCAGGTATCAATAAGGAGATAGCTCAAAAGTTAAGGAGTTTTTTCTGGCAAGGGTCGGAGGAGAAATCAAACCTAGCTTTAATTGCTTGGAATAAGATATGTAAGCCAAAAGAAGGAGGTTTGGGAATAAAAGACCTTACACTTCAAAACAAGGCCTTGGGGGCGAAATTAGTATGGAGAATGATTAAAAACCCAAAGGCAAAATGGGTTACAATACTAAGATATAAATACTTACTAGGAGAAGAGGAGGAAAGTGTTTGTCATTTTGATAATTATCTGATGGGATCACGCATATGGAACTTCATAAAAGAATGTAAAGATATAGTATTAGAGTCCCTTTCTTGGGATGTGAAAAGAGGGGATAAGGCTCTATTTTGGGATGACTCATGGGGTGGAAAACTGGCCCTTCATGAAATTCTTGGGAATGATCAGCTAATTGAACTTATCAAACAAAGTAAGGGAGAATGGGTTAAAGACTATTTTTCACAGATTAATAATAGTGAGGGAAGCAGCTGGGCATGGAATTCTCTAGAGGAATTTAGACTTCCCCTTGATTTCCAAGATAAACTTAACAAGGCTTTACAAGAATGAAACTTCTATCCGCGCTCTGGAGAGGACATAATCATATGGGCTGCCTCAAAGAGTGGCGTATACAATTCGAAAGAAGGTTTCAAAGTTATATCAGGGACAGATAACCCATCCACCAGTCTTCCCATTGATCTTTGTTGGAATAGAAACTGTCTTCCTAAGGCAGGTCTATTCTCATGGGCTACTTTACAGAAAAGGATTCTCACCGCTGAATGGTTTGAAAAAATAGGGTACCATGGTCCATCTAGGTGTGCCCTGTGTGAGAAAGAAAGTGAAACGATAAATCATATTTTTTTAAATTGTGAGTATGCTAATAAATGCTGGCCTTGGGTGCTAGAGAAATTAGATCTAAAGACTGCTCTTCAAAATGATATCACAGAAGTTTTTACTTCTTGGCAAAGATCATGTAAAGATGATTTATATTGTAAAATGAGATACATAATCCCATCTCTATTAATATGGTAATTATGGAAGGAAAGGAACCATATGATTTTTCAAGATAAAAGGATGAACACTGAGAGATTTTTGAACAAATTAGAAGCTAGTTTAGTAGAAATTACAAACAATAGAAATATGCTGGGACAATCAATGATGGAATTCTCATTAGAAGACAACAACCAGAGAAAGAAGTGGTATGGTTTGAAAGTTCCTCCATGGATTGGACCTAGCATTGACAAAAAATCCTTATTAAGAGCGAGTTGTAAATGGAAACCACCGGAGCAAGGGTGGATTAAGCTGAACTTTGATGGGGCAGCTAGGGGAAACCCTGTGGTGGCGGGAATAGGGATATGTCTACATAATGTGGAAGGAGAGATATTAGGAAGGATAGCAAAACCTATAGGAATAAAGACAAATAACGAAGCTGAAATAGAAGCTATAAGAATAGGTTTGGCATGGTGCAAAAAATGGAGGATTAAAAGAATTGCGATTGAAGGAGACTCTGCTATTATTATAAATGCAATAAGATAGGGTAGAATGCCGAACTGGAAACTAAATAGTGCTATTGAACAAATAATGGAATCACTTGAAGTTATAGGAGATTATACAGTGAATCACATTTACAGGGAGGGCAATACAAAAGCAGATAAGTTAGCTAACCTAGGAGCTGACGGACAAGAAATTGAAGAAATTCATGAGAGTTTGAAAGAAGAACACGAAAGGTGAAGAAAAATGATTTCAAAATAGGAAATCAAGATTAGATGAAAATAAATGTATATGAATTTAAAGGTAAAACTAGTAAAGATATATATCTATATATATGCGCACGCGCACACACACACACACACACACACACACACACACACACATATTGCCCTCTTTCATAAGAAAATTCAAGATATTAGGGGCATGCCAACCTACAATGAAGTCTCATTGATCACAAAAATAATAATCTTTAAAACAAAAAATGTTATGACAAATTGAAAGGCTCCTATATGGCTCAAAATTGCTTATGTTCATAATAATGTAATAAAGCTTATAGCATGACTGTCAATAGAAATGAACTTGGATTGTGATGTTTTATTTAGTAGACTAACCCATGGATTAAGATTTGTAATTCCATAATTTCCTCAATACCTAACTTGAACTAGTATTATGAAGATTGAATCATGAAAAGGATTAATTAACTGTAGATTAGAAGAATAGAGTTGGTTTGGTGTCTTTTAGTTTTGCAGGTATACAGGAAAAGAATAACAGTCCTAAAAGGTAGAAATAAAGAAAGGATGTTCGAGAACTTATCAAAGCTAAGGTAAATACTCGAAGAGCGAAAATGAGAGAAAAATGGCATGATTTTTCAAAAGCGTAGTTAAAGTTAAAGGAAGGCACATTAGCTCTATAGATAAGAGTATGGTATATGTAATCTCAATCTGCATAAACATATTGTACAAAATGGGAATTCCCATTAGATATTCTTAAAAAAGCATTGTACTCAAAAGTATAATGAAAATTTGTGTTCACTATCATGGAGGTATGCCTCCATTAATTTGTATTAAAAAGGGAATACCCTCTTCGACTCCATCAAAAGGAGATATGTAATCCTATGCTTGTAGGAACTCTGAATTTGATAAATTATTTTTGGACTAATGTCCCGGGCCAGACTGGAGGTTTTCTTCCCCGTTCTTTCCTACCAGTGCCCGCACGAATGGAGGAAAATGTAAAAAGATAAATGTTAAATAAATAAAATTAAGGCTTCGGCTGTTTACTGATAAAAAAAAAAAAAAAAAAAAGAATAACTATTAAATTAAAATATTTCTGTTTAAATTACAACTATCTTATATTAATTAAACAAAAAACAACTATTAAATAAAGATTTTTAATTAAAATACAATTATTTAATACTAAATAAAAAAACAACTAAAAAAAAACATTTAAAAACATTGAAATAAAAAAATAAAAAAAGTACCTACCTCTTTCGGCTGGAATTCCCATGTAGCTCTCCTCACAAGCCTAAAGCCGCTAAATAAAAATGACCCACGCGGGCACTTTTTTTTTCTTATATAGACTTTTGGGGGTTCAGTCAAAAGGGGTCCGGCTAGAGCCCCTCCCGCCACATAGACACCATGTGGCACCTAGAGGGCATTGCGTGGTTTCGAGTGGACCCCTTCCAGCCAAACCCACTTAGTTTGTCTTGTAGTGTGACATAATATTATACACTTACCCTTGGTCCTAGTGAGATGGAGCAACCTCCCATTATGGTTTCCCTCTCACTAAAGTCCCCTAAGGATGCTACAAAGATGCCCCCTCAGCCAGAGGACCGAAACTACCCCTCTTCACCTAGCTCCCTGGGTGAAGAGTGCAGTGAGGAGGATGATGGTGAATGGAAAACCCAAAAGAATAAATCCAAATCCAAGAAAGATGATGTGAGTTCAAAAATACCCAAAGGTAGGCCTACAGAACATGCCAGGAAATCAAGACGGGTTACAAGGGATGGTGCAGTAGGTAGGTAGCAAACCTTAGAAACAAGTTTTAAAAATATGAAATGATTTATCTTTCTTAGAATGTTAGAGGTCTCAATAGCCCCCTCAAACAAAGCGCTACTAAACAATACATTTTTTCTCACAAGCTGGACATTCTACATATCCAACAGGTTAAGATGTCCTTCAATAATTTTGCCTCCCTTATTGGAAAACTCTGGCCAGGTGCTAAGTTTCTATACTCTAAGGCCTATGGTGCCTCAGGTAGCATAAGGACTCTATGGAACCCCAACCCTATGGAAGGAAAATCACTTTCCTTCACTCTGAATTTCCTCATTTTTACCTTTAGAAAAACAAGAGTTGGTTTGGCATTGGCTCAATATCTATCCTCCCAACACCTAGACTGGCCCATTGTCTCTCTGGAAGGAAATTATCAACTACATGGATCAGGACAAATCTACTAAGTATATGGTGGTTGGAGACTTTAACACCCCCCTCTATCCCTTTGAAAATCTTGGAGGTCTAATGTACTACTGTGATAGTATGGGGGACCTTGCAGACCTCATTTCTTGTTCATGTCTCCTAGACATCGACCTGAAAGGAAATCCCTTTACTTGGTCCAACAATAGGAAAGGCTCCAGTCTCATCCAAGTGTGTCTAGACCAGGTTCTAGCCACCTCCTCCTAGGACTTGTGCTTGACCTCCATTCTTTGTTCCCTCCCCAAAATGACCACAGATCATAACCCTCTCCTCCTCTCCTCGTTAGGCTCTCCTACATTTGGGCTGACTCCCTTTAGATTTGAGATTGTGTGGAGTTCCCACCCCTCATTTAGAGACCAAGTGAAATATTGGTGGGCCACCCCTATTAAGGGAAATTTTATGTTTAGGATTTCTCAAAATTTGGAAATCATCAGAAGAGAGGTTAAAGGATGGAGGAAACATAATTTTGGTGACTTCTTCAAGGAGAAGAAAGAGCTTATGGGGACTTGGATTCCACCCAAGGCCAACTTGCTACTAGAAATATTGACCCCCAAATTCAAATGGAGGAGGAAAAGGAAAGATATAAGTAGCAGGAAGTCTTGAAAAGGGAAGAAATCTATTGGAAATAGAGATCTAGGATCTAGTGGCTTACGTAAGGAGACCCAAAAATAACCTTCTTTCATAGATCTTCTAGCAACCACAAAAAAAGAAATGCCATTAACACCATTAGGGATGATAGGGGGAATGAAGTTACTCAGAAAAAAAAAGAAAAAAAAAGTCATGTTGCGGCTAATTACTTCATGGGGTTATACTCTAATAATGGACACATGTGCCTAGTCAATGATCAAGAATAGCTTCTTGAGCACTTCTAATGTTTTGTTACTCCTATTGACAATGATCATCAAATGGGGTGGGTCTTTGATGAGGAACTCAAAGATGCTATCTTTTCTATGGGTGCCTACAAAGTGCCGAGACCTGATGGTTTCCCCTGGCCTTCTTTCAAGACTATAAAGATATTGTTGGTCTCAAAGTTTCTCATGCTACTAGAGACTTCTTTAGAATGGGGAGGTTACTAAAGCATCATAATAAGACCTATATTGTGTTGATCCCTATGAATGACAATCCTACCTCTATGCTAGACTTCAGGCCTATCAGTCTATGTAACTGTTGCCCAAAATTGCCTATTCTATACAATTTGGCTAGACTCATTCCCAGGTCTTTGTTTTTGTCTTGCTAGACACTCCTAAAATTTTCATAGCCATCTTATATGTCCTCTAGCCTCTACAAATGTTTAAGTCCCTGCTGCAACTCATTTTAGCTTGCGAAATTGATCCTTGAGGTCTCATGCTTTGCACCCTTAACCCCATGTTCTTTGATGTATTGTCAAACTCCAGTTTAGATCACCTGACCTAATTTGAAAAACCCTCAGAGATATTCAAGTTTGGATGGTTGTAGGAAATACTATTGCAGGGTTTCAAAAAGGTGTTCAATGTCAAAAAATTTCTATATTTTCGATCTTCGGTCTCAAAACTCTCTATGTTTTTGACCTCCAGTTTGAAAACCCTCTATGTTTTTGACCCTAAGTGTGCAACTCTGACCGGGTGGGTCCTATTCCCTCATGACCATTGCCAGTGCGATGAAGATCTGATGACTGTCACATAATCTCATGGAATCTTTCAACCCCATGAGATCATGCGACAACTATCTAATTAGAATCTCAGTGGCTCATGGTTTCATTTGTCAAAGAATCTTGCGAGTACCAGGGTGAAAGATCTGATGGTGGTCATGTTTGCATGGGATCTTCTAACCCCATGCGATCATGTGACAACTATCCAATGAGATTCTTCTACAGGTAGGTCCTTTCTTGGTTGGTGTGTTCGTTGCTGATTGGCCGAGAGCTTGCGATGACAATGCAGTTGTCAGTGGGGCTGGATTTTAATGGTGGAAATTTTAGAGGAGGTTAGTTTTGTCCTCTATATTTGGTAGCTCCCAATAAAGTTTCATGCATTCGCTCATTCACAAATATGATTTAGTAGAGCCCTATTTTCTTGGTGAATGCATGAGTGCATAGTTGCGTGGTTAAAGGATTTCACGTAGTCGCTGAATAGACCGGGGTTAAGGAAGGGATCAAGTGGCTTGGTGACTAAGGGGCTTGTTGCATGATCACCTACAGCTTTCTAGCTACATGCGATCATGCGACCAACACTTTTTGGAGGTAGTTTGAAATTTTGGTGGGCCTGAGGTGTCTTGCATAGCAAGATGACAGGTTCTAAGAGGCTTGTCGCATGATCACATGAGGCTTTTTGAGGTCATGCGATCATGCAACCAACATTCAAATTCAACTAGTGTTGAATCCAATTTGCAGGCTGTGAAGTGAATGGCACATTTTAAGGGCTTGTTGCATGATCGCATGAGGCTTTTTGAGCTCATGCGATCATGTGACTGGTGTTGTTTTGAAATAGTGTGATTCCTTTCATTGGATTTTCTTCTACAAAGATGTTTGCAAGAGGTGAGTAGCTGAGAGTTTATGTTGCTAGGATGGTTGCAGGTTGCAAAGTTGATGAAGAGGATCCAGACATCTATCGTATATTGATCTTTGTCCCAGCAAGGTACTAGTTTGCGCATTTGTAGTAAAGTTTGACAGGTGTGATGTCTTGCGAGTCCAGGTGTCTATACAGCAGTAGAGGCAAGTTTTCAAAGGCTTGTCGCATGATCGCATGAAGGCTTTTGGGCTCATGCGATCATGTGACCAATGACATTTTCAAGGTGGTGCAGCCAGTTTTGGTGGGCTTTCTTCTACAGAGGATGTTTGCAAAATGCGGGTAGCTCAGAATTGATGATTTTAGAGGTGTTTGCAGTTGAGAAAGATAATGAAGAGGCCTGGCCAGTTGCCATGAGTCGAGCCCTATCCTGGAAGGTACTAGTTTGCATTCATGGCCAGACTTTGGTGCAACTTGAAGGCTGATCAGCCATGTTTCAGAGATATATTGATGATCAGTCTTGTCTTGATTTAGGGTTGATTATTTTATTGTTTAATTTTTACCCCTAGTTAGAATTTTGGACTCCTGCCTGCGTGGAGTGGAGGATGTATATAATTCTTTTTTGGAGCCTTAGTGCTTAGAATTCACATTTTGTAAAGAAGAAAGACTCTTTATTGGGAAGCTATCTGTGGCATTTCTTCCTGCCCTCTGGTTTCTCACATTCTATAAATTCCTATTGATAATACAAATATTGTAGAGGTATTTTATGACAATCCTCCATGTCCCTGTGCTTCCTTGTTTGCATTATCTCTTATTGGATTAAGGTTTATGAATTCTTTCAGTGATATTTAGTGTTCTTGATCCCTCTTACTTTCAGCTTATATGTGTACTACTATGTTTGATCTAATTTGAGTGAGTTTGTGGGTATTCTTCAGCCCCCTATCATTCTGTCTCATTCCTATGCCCTTTTCTTGAAGAGAATGTTTTCCTGCAGGTCATAGGTTGTGTCTAATGTTTAGGCCCTCTTATGAAATACTTATGCAAGCCTATTCAGTAAGTTGTGATCTACTAGACCTAGGTCTTTCACTGATTTCATCCCTCTATACTAAGATCCAAACCCTAGTTTCGGTGCATCACCTAGTAGGTAGTTTGGTTTCTTATTTTTTCCCTTTCATGCACTCCTTCTATCCCTTTCCCCCCAAAGTTTACTTTCCTATTTAAGAGAAAACTAAGGTGATAATCCAAGAGGGACTAGCCTAGAACCTGGAGGTTTCATCTCGGTTAGCAAAGGTCCCACAACCTTGAGATGATTCCCAAGTTATACTGAGTTATCAAGACTATGAGAGCTTGGGACAAATGTGCAAAATTAGTATATAACAATTCTGGCATGCCCGATGGGACCGTCAAAGAAGTTCATTTGTTGAAGTTATGTCATCTTTGATATGCAGGTTGCATAATACAGACCTTTAGAGGTTGTTTTACCATGTATATCTGGCAACTCCACTGGTTTCAAAGATTCAGGCTAGCCTTGTTTAAGGCTTATGAGAAAGATTGAGACTAGAAGCTCAAAACCCACCATTTTTTTAGAGTTGCCCTCAAGAAGAAGTCACAAAGGCAGGTCAACTCAGAGGGAATCTCCTACAAGGAGAGTTCACCTCCTGATACATCAGAAAGGAGACCTTCTCCCTTTCATTCTAGAAGAAGAGGTAGATCTCTAACCTGAGATCTAGAAGAAGATTTAAATCCAGCAACAAATACAGCTCATATAGTTGTTAATCTTCAGATTCTAGCTCCTACAATGGCTAGGTAGTTTGCTTTTGCACCTTTCAATGAAGGGAGTCCTCTTGAATTTGTAGTAGATCATGATGTGCCCTTGGTGGCGCTAAAGAGCATTCCTGATTTCACTGGTGAAGGGTAGACAACAACCTTTGAGCACATAAGAGATGTGACTACCATCTATAGCATTCATAATATAACACAAGAAGACGTAGCCACAAAGTTATTAGTAGCATCTCTAAAAGGTAAGGCTCTTGAGTGGTTTAGAACACTAGCTATTGGTTCTATTACTTCTTGGGATGAATTAGGGGATGCATTAAGAAAACATTTTGAGGATAAATCAGATAATTTGTCTCTAGTTGATAGTTAACAACCATTAAGAGAGACCCTCAAGAACAAATGATAGATTACAATAGTAGTTTCCTTAAGACATGGAATAGAATCACAGTCTCTATAAGGCCATCAGCTGACCATGCCTTCTTATACTACTTGCAAAGTCTGAATAAACAAATTTCTATCATGATCTAGTCTATGGGTGGTACCACTTTACCCCAAGCATTTGACACTGCGGTCAGGGCTGAAAATTGTTTGATCTAGGTAGACATGATACAAAGAAGACCTCCCATGCCTATCTTCCCTAGTCTCCAACCCATTGCACTTGCACAAGTACCCCCATTTACCCCTATTCCCACAATATCAGCACCTCAAGCTAGCACCAGTGGTCAAGAGTTAATAATAAATTTCTCTCGAGAGCTGCAAGAGATGAAGAGTAGTCAACAAACTAGTATGTAGGAAATGACAAACTTGATGCAGACTCTAACCAAAGAGGTCATAAATTTGAAGAAACAAAATCAAGGGATCAAGCCACCCTTCCAACAACAAGGCCAAGGTCCTAATTAGCAATACCAAAATCAAGGACAGCCTTATCAACAAAATAGGCCACCATACCAAGGAGGCTATCAAGGGAAAAGGCAAAATTTCAATCAGAGACCATTTCAACCATATAACCCCGCACCTCTCAATTCTACAAATCTAGTGAGGGATATGGTTCCTAGCCAAAATAATATGGCTATGGATTATGAATGGTGTTCCGCTTGCAATACCCTCAAAATCAGGCTACATGTTCAAATGGATTAATGAATCAAGCTCTGATGACCCAAAGTGCCTCGTATACTCAATCAGAGCCTCCATCTAGTGGGACAATTCCTCAATAAGAAACACAAGAGAATAGGACTACTCTCTTCAATTGGGAGCAACCAAACTTCAATGGAGTCAATGATGAAGCTACTTTTGTTGCCTACACAAGAGAAAAGAGGAGAGCCCAAGACATGGAGAGAGCAGATTCTGGTACTAAGGCAACTACATCTGTAGAGCCACTACAACAAGCTATTCCAACCACATCTGAGGAGGTTCCTATCATCACAAGCAAAGAAGGCCAAGTTCCAAAAGCGGCAAAGCCCGTCATAGTAAAAACACAACAAAGAGTACACACTATGACACCTTATAATATTGTAGACAACATGAAGAAGATGAATGTCACCATGTCTATGTGGGACTCTTTGTCTATTCCGGGGTAGTCTAACATTTTGAAGAAGGCTATGTCAGAAGCAACAACTCCCCAGCCTACAAAAGAAATTAGAAAGTCAGTGTTGGTCAACACTTATCAAGAAAAAGAGGCTCCAGGTAGCAACTCCAAGGCCAATGCCATGCAAGGTAGGAATTCAAAGCTGCCTCCCTTTTATGTATCCTTAATTATTGGAGATTCTCTAGTACATAATTGCATGGTAGATAGTGGGGCTACTAGTACTGTAATGCCCAAGAAAGTGGCTGACCAATTATGACTGAAATACGAACCCTTCCAAAAGAATGTCACCCAACTTGACCGGTCCTCAGTCAGTACTATAGGTATGGCTAAAGATACCAGTCTGATCTTACATGCTAGTCCTAATTTTTCCATCCTCCTTGGCATATATATCATAGATCTCCCTGCATTGTTTGCTATATGTTTATCAAGAGAATTCACAGCCAAGATAGGTGGTTACCTATCTTCTGATTGGTCTCACATGTTATTTCACACAAGATATGGTACCAAGGTTACCATTAAGTCAGAAAAATTGGCAGCATACCATGTAGAACCTTATGTGTCTGATGCAATCAATGTAAACTGCCCCATATTTGATAACAGTGATTTCCAAACCTTTAGTGAAGCAAGTACTAAGATAGGAGATATCCCTGATATTTTCTTAGATGAAAGAGAATCAAAGCATGTTGTTTGGAATGCCAATTTGGGAAACTATCTGTTACAAGAAAATGATGCTATAGAGCCCAACCTTTTCAAGGATGCTGACTCAGAAGATCAGAATAGTCAGGTTTGGGAACTATACTTTGATGGAGCTAGAAGCAGACATGGTTCTGGTGGTGGTGCTATGCTAGTGTCCCCAAAAGGAGAAAGGTATTATACTACCTTTAGATTCAGTTTTTCCTGCATTAGCAACACCACAAAATATGAGAGTCTAGTCAATGGACTAGAATGGGCTAGAAAAAGAGGGCTTAAGGCCTTGAAAGTTTATGGTGATAGTGAACTTGTTGTCAACCAAGTAAGAGGGATAAGTGCAACAAAAAATGATACTTTGAAAGCATACAAACATAGAGTTTGGGATGCCATTGAAGATTTCCATGCTTTCAATAGTGTTGTTATCCCTAGAAGGTTAAATCAAAATGCAAATAGGTTAGCTGTTATTGGGTCTTAGTTTGACATCCCCAATAGCATTTCAAAAGAAACAGATCAGCAACACATCAAGATTATTGTCAGACCTTCTATTCCTGATAATGATGTCAATTGGCAAGTGTTTGATAGTGATGAGAAAATTTTGCAGTTCTTGTTTGAAGAAGATGTTTTTTTAGAGTACAATCAAGATAGGCTATCACAAAGCTATGGTGATCAAGTGATACAACTTAGATCTAATAAGATGCCTAGAGGTCTTATAACCTTAGAATTTGTCTTCAACAAGGATGATGAAGTCAAGAAGAATAAAGTTGGACTGGTAGTTCAACAAGAACATTGTGTTGAATTAGAGTTGGAACTAGGAAAGGGCTTACAATTTGGAAAGGTAAATACTGAATTGGAAAAGCAAGCTTACACACAATTATTCAAGGAATTTAGTGATGTTTTTGCATGGAAGTATGAAGATCTCAAAGGTTTCAATCTTGCCCTTGCTCAGCATACCATTGAATTAGAGCCTAATGCAAAACCAGTAAGGCAAAAACAAAGGCCTATTAATCCTAAGCTCCAACCACTTATGCATAAAGAAGTGCTCAAACTAATAGAAAGTGGTATCATCTACCCCATCAAGCATACTAGTTGGGTTTCCAACCTTGTTCCAATCAGGAAGAAGAGTGGGGAGCTGAGGTTATGTGTTGACTTTAGGGATTTGAATAGAGCCTCATTAAAAGACTGCCATCCACTACCCTCTATGGAGAAAATTCTAGAATGTGTCTCTGGATCTGAGAGATTTTCATTATTGGATGGCTATTTAGGATATAATCAAATCTTGGTAAATGAAGAGGATCAATATAAGACTACATTCACAAACAAGTGGGGAGCCATGGTATATCAAAACATTCCCTTTGGTTTATCAAATGCAGGTGCTACATTTCAAAAGGCAATGGATATGGCCTTTAAAAGCCTCATGTACAAGTTTGTGCTGGTCTACCTTGATGACATAACTATTTATTCAAAGCATGCAGTAGATCATATCAAACATTTGAGGTAGATTTTTGAAAGGTGTAGAGAATTTGGGATATCTCTTAATCCCAAGAAATGTGTATTTGTAGTTCATGAAGGGAAACTATTGGGATATGTAGTATCCAAAGAAGGAATTATAGTAGATCCTGAGAGAGTTGTAGCTATCCTAGAGCTACCCTTGCCACATCGCAAGAAAAGTCTCCAATCTTTCATAGAAAAGATTGACTTTGTTAGGAGATTCTTGCCTAACATTGCAAAGTTGCTCAAGCCTTTGATAGCCATGTTGAAGAAAGGTTCAGCTTTCAGTTGGACTAAAGAGGGAAAAGTTAACTTCCAAGCTATTAAAGAACCCTTGATAGAAGCTCCAGCCCTGTTAAACCCAAATTTCAGTAAGGATTTTACCCTTTATGCTTATGGAGGTCGTGATGCCATTTTTGCAATGTTGACTCAAGAAAATGTTGATGGATTGGAGCAGCCTATTGATTTCTTTAGCAAAGGTTTAGAGGAGTATGAACAAAGGTACTCTTTTGTGGAAAAGCATGTTCTTGTTGTGGTAAAGAGCCTTAAAAAGTTTAGATATCTATTGACCCATAGCAAGGTACACTTGATGGTTACTCATCCAAGTGTCAAAGAATTTTTGCTTTCCAAGGACCTTAATGAGAAAAGCACTGGTTGGATCACGAAGGTAATGGAATATGATATTGATATTTAGACTACCAAGCTGGTTAGAGGAAGAGGTCTTTGTGAGCATCTGGTAGAGGATGAAAGTTCAAAGAAATTGGAATACATGGATGCATCTTTGGTTGTGCATTCCACAAAAGAACAAGCCAAGGCAACTAGCTAGTTGCCTAATATGATCAATTATTTGAAGACATGACAATGTCCTACAGGTTTGGATTCAACAAAAAGGAGGTATTATAGATTACAATCTATTCCTTTTGTGCTAATAGATAATGTTCTTTTTAGAAAGGATCCCAATGGTGTCCTCCCAAGATGCATTGATCCATAAAAGATAAGTGATGTTCTATTTGAGTTTCATGATGGGCCCTCTTGTGGTCATATCTCTCCTAGGACTACCACTTTTAAAATCATGAGGGTTGGCTACTATTGGCCATCTATCTTCAAGGATAGTCATGATTATGTTAGAAAATATCTCAAATGTGCTATGTTTGTAGGAAAGGAAAAGCTTGCAGCCTTGCCCTTACAGCCAGTCAGAATGGAACAACCTTTCATGAAGTGGGGTATGGATTTCATTAGCATGATTAACCCTCCATCTAGTGCAGGACACAAATGGATAATCACTACAACTAATTATTTCACTAGATGGACATAAGTGGTGGCTTTAAAAGAAGAAAATGAGGGTGCCATATTGAGTTTTTATGATGATTTAATTCATAGGTTTGGCACTCTTGATTCTATCATTTCAGATAATGCATTAGCATTTACAGGCCTCAAAGTCTCAGAGTGGGCAGTCAAGAATGGCATTTATTTGAATACAAGTTCTAATTATTATCCTCAGGGCAATGGCTTAGTAGAATCCACAAATAAGAACCTGATTAGAATAATGAAAAAGACCCTGCAAGACAATCAAAGGGACTAGCATACTAAATTGAGATCTACCTTGTGGTTAGATAGAATTGCCCCGAAGAAAATCATTGGTAATTCCCCATACATGTTGGTGTATGGAGAAGAGGCTAAGTTATCTATTTCAATTGAATTACTAGCCTTGGACTTAGCCACTCAGTATGCCCTATTCGAAGAAAGTGATCCTGTGCAAATCAGATATGCCTAGTTGATGGAGCTAGAGGAGATCAGAGATAAATCAATGGAAGATATTGTATTTCATCAAAATCAAACAAAGAAGAGTTTTGACAAAAGAACTAGGATCAATAATTTCAAGGTTGGTGATGTTGTCCTCAAATGGGATGAATTCAAGTCAAGGCCTGGTAGACATACAAAATTTGATTCATTTTGGGGTAGACCATTTGTTATAATAGAGTGCAGGGGATCTAATGCTTTTCAACTTTCAACTCTTGAGGGAGATTCCCTACCGATCTCAATGAATGGTTTCCACTTGGAGCCTTACTTTGAGGTTAATCCCTCTCTGTAAGTCCTTGTAAATTCTTGTAAATATGTTTCTTGCTTTCTTTCCCTACTTTCTAGGTTAGTTCCTATTTTCCAAGAAGTGCCCGTGCATAGTTTGGTCTTTCCAGTTCAGTTTTGTCTTTGTTGAAGTTTTGTGTTCAGAAAGACCCCATGCCCAATGGATATGTCAAGGCCACTGATCCATGTCTAGTAGGCTGACATCTAGTAGAAATTGCCAAAATTGTTGCCCAAAATTGCCTATTCTATACAATTTGGCCAGACTCATTCCCAGGTCTCTATTTCTCTCTTGCCAGACACTCCTAAAATTTTCATAGCTGTCTGATACATCCTTTGGCCTCTATGAATGTTTAAGTCCCTACTGCAACTCATTTTATCTTTCGAAATTGATCCTTGAGGTCTCATGCTTTGCACCCTTAACCCCATGTTCTTTGATGTATTGTCAAACCCTAGTTTAGATCACGTGACCTAATTTGTAAAACCCTCAGAGATATTCAAGTTTGAATGGTTGTAGGAAATACTGTTGCAGGGTTTCAAAAAAGTGTTCAGTGTCAAAAATTTTCTATGTTTTTAACCTTCGGTATGAAAACTCTCTGTGTTTTCGACCTCCAGTTTGAAAACACTCTAAGTTTTTGACCCTAAGCACGCAACTCTGACTGGGTCGGTCCTAGTCCCTCATGACCATTGCTAGTCTAGTGAAGATCCGACGGCTGTCACATAATCTCATGGAATCTTTCAAGCCCATGAGATCATGCGACAAGCGTCCGATTAGAACCTCGGTGGCTCGTGGGTCCGTTTGTTAGAGAATCTTGTGGGTGCTAGGGTGGAAGATCTGATGGTGGTCGGATGTTTGCATGGGATCTTCTGAACCCATGTGATCATGTGACAACCATCTGATGAGATTCTTTTGCAGGTGGGTCCTTTGTTGGCTAGTGTGTTCATTGCTGATTGGCCGAGAGCTTGCGATGACAATGCAGTTGTCAGTGGGGCCGGATTTTAATGGTGGAAATTTTAGAGGAGGTTGGTTTTGTCCTCTATATTTGGTAGCTCTTGATAAAGTTTCATGTGTTTGCTCATTCAAAAATATGATTTAGTAGAGCCCTATTTTCTTGGTGAATGCGTGAGTGCGCGGTTGTGCGGTTGAATGATTTTTCATAGTCATTGAATAGACTAGGGTTAAGGAAAGGATTAAGCAGCTTGGTGACTAAGGGGCTTGTCGCATGATCACATGCAGCATTCCAACCGCATGTGATCATGTAACCAATGCTTTTTGGAGGCAATTTGAAATTTTGGCGGGCCTGAGGTGTCTTGCATAGCAAGATGATAGGTTTTAAGAGGCTTGTCGCATGATCACATGAGGCTTTTTGAGCTCATGCAATCATGCGACCAATGTTTAAATTCAACTAGTGTTGAATCTGGTTTGTGGGCTGCGAAGTGAATGGCAGATTCTAAGGGCTTATCGCATGATTGCATGAGGCTTTTTGAGCTCATGTGATCATGCAACTGGCATTGTTTTGAAATAGTGTGACTCCTTTCACGGGCTTTTCTTCTACAAAGATGTTTGCAAGCGATGGGTAGCTGAGAGTTTATGTCACTAGGATAGTTGTAGGTTGCAAAGTTGATGAAGAGGATCCAGGAAGCTGTCACATATTGATCTTTGTCCCAGCAAGGTACTAGTTTGCACATTCATGGTAAAGTTTGACAGGTGTGATGTCTTGCAGGTCCAAGTGTCTATGTGGCAGTAGAGGAAATTTTTCAAAGGCTTGTCGCATGATCACATGAAGGCTTTTGGGCTCATGCGATCATGCAACCAATGACATTTTCAAGGTGGTGCGACTAGTTTTGGTGGGCTTTCTTCTACAAAGGATGTTTGCAAAATGCGGGTAGCTTAGGATTGATGATTTCAGAGGTGTTTGCAGTTGATAAAGATAATGAAGAGGCCTGGCTAGCTTCCATTAGTTGAGCCTTATCTCGGAAGGTATCAGTTTGCATTCATGGCCAGAATTTGGTGCAGTAAAGAAGATGAGTCCAGGTTGTTGATTTGTAGGCAATTGTATTACAGGGATGGGCATGAAACTTGAAGGTTGATCAGCCATGTTTCAGAGATATATTGATGATCAATCTTGTCTTCATTTAGGGTTGATTATTTTATTGTTTAATCTATACCCCTAGTTAGAATTTTGGACTCTTGCCTGTGTGCAGTGGAGGATGTATATAATTCTTTTTTGGAGCCTTCGTGCTTAGAATTCACATTTTGTAAAGAAGAAAGACTCTTTCTTGGGAAGCTATCTATAGCATTTCTTCCTGCCCTCTAGTTTCTCACATTCTGTAAATTCCCATTGATAATACAAATATTACAGAGGTAGTTTGTGACAATCCTCCATGTCCCTATGCTTCCTTGTTTGCATTATCTCTTATTGGATTAAGGTTTATGAATGCTTTCAGTGATATTTAGGGTTCTTGATCCCTCTTACTTTTAGCTTATATGTGTACTACTGTGTTTGATCTGATTTGAGTGAGTTTGTCAGTATTCTTTAGCCCCTTGTCATTCTGTCTCATTCTTGTGCCCTTTTGCTAAAGAGAATGTCTTCCTACGGGTCATAGGTTGTGTCTAATGTTTAGGCCCTCTTATGAAATACTTATGTAAGCCTATTTAGTAAGTTGTGATCTACTAGACCTAGGTCTTTCACTAATTTCATCCCTCTATACTGAGATCCAAACCCTAGTTTCGGTGCATCACCTAGTAGGTAGTTTGCTTTCCTATTTTTTCCCTTTCATGCACTCCTTCTATCCCTTTGCCTCCAAAGTTTACTTTCCTGTTTTAGAGAAAACTAAGGTGATAATCCAAGAGGAACTAGCCTAGAACCTAGAGGTTTCATCTTGGTTAGCAAAGGTCCCACAACCTTGAGATGATTCCCAAGTTATACTAAGTTATCAAGACTACAAGAGCATGAGATAGAGGTGTGAACATAGTGTATAATAGTAACACTTTCTATAAGATCCTCACTAAGATTTTGGTTAACAAAATGAAGCCCCTTCTGGTCAAACTGATCAACCCTACTCAAAAGGGTTTTGTGCTGGGAAGAAAAATCCTGGATGCTGCCATATCCACACATGAAATTATTCACTCCATGGATAGGAGAAAAGCACCAGGCATGGCCTTAAATCTTGATATTTGTAAGGCTTATGATAAAGTTAATTAGTCCTTTCTTCTAAAAATTCTTAGTAGAATGGAATTTAATGATAAGGTTATCCACATTATTCAAGAATGTATACAAACTGTTAGCTTCTCTGTGTTGGTCAATGGCTCTCTGGGGGGCTTCTTTCAACCTAAAAAGGGACTTAGACATGGAGACCCCCTCTCCCCTTATTTGTTCATTATGGTTGTTGAAGTTCTTAGCAGGAATACAATTGTACTCTCTTCCATGGGAAGAATAAAAGGTGTCAAACCAATTTCCATTTTGCAGCAAGCTATCCTTGAACAATTTATAGATGATACTTTCCTCTTTGGGTACTCTTCAGTGATTGAAGCTAGATAGTGGAAGAACCTGCTAAAGACTTATGCTATGGCTTCGGGGTTGTGCATCAACTACCAGAAAAGAAGGCTATTATTCTTTAACACCCCTATTGAGACCCAAACTAGAGTGCTTCAAATCCTTGGTTGTCAGTTAACTTCACTTCCCTCCACCTACCTAGGCTTCCCTCTCACTATCAAAGATATCTCTTAGGAATTATGGAATTCCATCCTAGAGAGAACCCAGAGAAAACTTGCTAGCTAGAAAGGTAAGATCTTGAGCAGTGTTGGTAAGCTCCAACTAGTGGCTTCTACCCTCCAGGGGATACCTATTTACTTTCTTTCCCTTTTCAAGATCAAAACCTAAATGGTTCATAGGCTTGAAAAGATTCAAAGAATGTTTCTGTGCGCTGGCTCTGAAGATAAAAAGAGGATGTCCTTGGTCAATTGGGGAACATTTTGTCTTCCTGAAAGACTTGAAGGACTCAGCTCAATACAACCCTTATGCACTAAGTTTACACTTCAAAGATACCCAATCATGCCTTTAGTGACTGTACATAGTTTATGTTCTAAACATGTAATCCCATAGTGCATCTTAATTCATGTTGATTTGGTATGCAATCATTAGATATAAGGAACTATTGTAAAATATAACCAATTTAAAATTCAATTCTATACATACCTTCTAATTTAGGTGGAGGTGGTGATGTCACCTAATCCAATGGATAAGGTGTCATTGACTGCAGTAATTGATCCAATATTATCACTTGATTCTTTTCTCCACATTTGATTCCTTATCCTCATGATTTCTTCAATTTTATTTCAAATTTCATTTTTTTGTATCTTTGGTGCTTGGTCTCTACAATCCTTACTTAGGTGATTGACCTTGTGATAGTGCAAACATGCCATACCAGTATTTGTCCAATTACAAGATCTTCCTCTCTAGTTATTTCTCATGCAATTTTCTGCTAAATATCCATACCTGCCACATGGTTTTCAATTAAACCACATGTTGTAATCTCAAGTATATGCATTACCTTTCCTTCTTGATTGATATGTTTTTTTTCTATTCTTTCGGTGTCAAGACTTACTTCATTTTTGTCCTGCATTCTTGTGACATGTGTCCATGCATGTTGCAAGTGAGACAATATTTCTCAATGTAAGGTTTCCTGGATTTTGTATTCAACTTTGATATGCACTCATGTGCTTCATGTCCATACTTGTTACAATTATGACAATGACCATTAACCTTAGGAGTGGATTTAGGAATACCTTTTTCTTTGCTCCTGTAAACATTTGTTGTGTGCCCTGATTTTCCACAATGATAACATGATATCTTCTTTGACCTTTGACTAGTGCAGGCATTGTTATGTTTAGCTTGTGTTGATGATTCTCCCTACTTAGTGTAGCCTAAACCAGTTGTGTTGCGAAGTCTTTTCTAATTAATCAGAAATTCATCCATTCTCTTAGTACTATCTTCAACTTTCTTGATCATCTCATTATGTTGTTTTTGCATTTTTACCCCATTCTTCAATCTTTATTTTTCCTCTCTTAATTCACCGATGTCTTCTAATTTCCTTTAAATCTCACTGTTTACTTGGTTGACTTAGTGACTTATGACAACCACCTGATTGGAGATTTCAAAGTGATGCGTAGTGAGTCTCAATATCTCAAATTCATTCTCTTTTATCTTATCATTCATTTGTCTCCTATCTTGAAAAGTCAAGTTTCTTTCTTGTTCTTATTTCCTTGAATTTTTCATGACATCAATCATCCTAACCATTTGTGTCTCTTAACCAATTTGCAGAGCTTTGACTTGTTCATTAAGATGTACATTTTTTTCACATAGATATGATATCGTTCCTTCAGATGCATCATATATGCTACCAAATCTAGATCTAGATATCTCAAATGGATCATCTATCTCTTCTTCATGATAATCAGTCCCATCGACTGGATTTCCATATAATTCCTTCTGTCTAGTAACTTCTTTAGTTCTTCTTTGGCTTCTTTGAATTGTTCAATAAAGGTTTACATCTTTAGCCTTTGATTCTCAATATTCTTATCCAACTTATATCTTTCCATCCTTATATCTTTCCTCTTTAGTGATTAAACTTCCTCAACAAGAGATCTAGCTCTGATGCCAATTTTTGGGATTATGGAAAGATAAGTACTAAGAGGGGAGGAGTGAATCAGTACTATCAAAAACTTTTAAGACTAAAATGTTGTAGTATTAGATAGAAATTAACTGACGAAATCCATTTTCTAAAACATACATTCAAGTAACTAAAATGTAATTTTCATGTAATCTAAGCAATAAGTCATTCATGAAACTTCAAACTCATAAAATAGATATTTTGGTATAGTAGAAACCCTTGTAAAAAGGTAAAAACTATGGTGGGGATGACACCCACAAATCTTCACTAGTACAACAATAAAGTATGCCAATCAAGGCTACAATTTTGATCAATTCTAATTGTCTTACCCTATTAGGAGTAACAATAAGGTCGACTAGATCTACCTGGTTAGAGGATTTTAACAACACAATACATTTGTGTACTCAGTTAATAGATTTAAATAAGAACGGTTAAGTCCACTCAATTAAGAGATTTCAATTCTGCTACAATGGTTAAAAGGTAACAATAAATGTATATGTAAATAATAAATTAATCTTGTTTGATTCTAAATTGTGAAATAAAAAATAGATATCACCTCATAGTAATGTATGTGTCCTTTTGTTCTGCTTGGTAGCCTTGCATATGTTCTAAAAACTGAATCCTTCTTTCATAAACCTTCTGTCAAAAACCATTTGTTTGATCTCCTGATGTCTTTAGTGCGGCTACTCCTTCATGATACATGTTCATAAGAACATATTTATAAATCTATATCAGGCTATCTTGACCTAATTAGGGTTTATAATAACATAAAAAACCTAAGATCAACAGTGTAAAAAAATAACCTAGATCTAACATTACATAGGAATCATCAGTAATTTAATTATTACATCCATATTAAATATTGTCTCGATCTTGGTAAACTATTTTCTTGATTGGTGTGAACCATTTGCATAGATGTTTGGGCCATTTCAGATTACTATGATATTTCCTAGTTTACTCAATAATCATAGTGCTACATTCTCCATTCGGTAATTACTGATGCTTGGTTCAATTGAATGCTTGGTCATCACTAGCTCAGTACTTGGTAATTTCTTGTTTCTCAGCGAGTGTGCTCGGTCAAACCTATATTTGGTTAACTTAGAATTCTGCCTAGTGACTTTCTCAGTGTGTAGGCTTACTATGATTGATCGACTATCCTGTTTGTCTCTTTTACTGACTAAAGAATTAATTTATACTAATGACAATCCTTTAATGATGAAATAGGAGTAACAATATAGGTACGTCAAATATAATTATGATAAAAACTCTGTTAGCATGTGCAAAAAATTTCATGGCTTTAGCAATTTTCTGCCGGTCTCTACAATTATTTTCAGGTCCCTGGCATAAACCCTAAGGTAAACAATTTCAAAATTGTAGCCATTGGGTCTAAAAAATTAAAATACCCTAGCCTTGTTCTAATGTTGCATGACCTTTTTAAGGTGACTTAAAACTTTAAATCTACATGTGCTAATTAAAATGACCAGCTTCAAGTTCACGGTTAGGTTTTTCATGTGTCGGTGGGGTCCCCTTTAATTCTTACTAAGTCCTAAGTTTCCCTGGCCATTTTATTTTCCTAAGTTCCTCAGCATTGATTTTCCCTATGTCCTACCCTTTAATACTTCCTAATGTTTCGGCTTTGTATTTTCCTGGGCCCAGTTCTCTGACACCATCTCCATCCGATAGTGGGTGTATCTTCTCATGAGATGTGTCAGAGGCTTGCAAACTTAAGATGTCCATTGATTCTCCTTTATGATAGAGCTTCTCAAATAGGCAGGTCCACTGCCATGTTGGCACAGTTGGCATTCTCTCATTGGTTCATGTGTTACTGAGAGGGATCCTGTAAGTGGGGCCTACAGTGAAGGCTTTTCAATCTATGATCAGTGCATTATCTTAAAGAATATTCTACCCCTTTGAGATCATGTGCCATCCATTGATTTTGAATCTTACTCAGCACCTATCAATGGGACTTGGTTTCTAGATGTGTTAGTGGGTCCTGATCCTATCAGTGAATCGATGAACGACGTATAATCTTATGCATTTTGTCAGAGGCTTAAGATTATAAGCCATCTATTGATTTTGTTTCTTGTTAGTAGGTTGTCAGAGATGGGAGGAGATTCTTCATC
The DNA here is from genome assembly GCA_027943335.1 of Chamaecyparis obtusa. Lineage (NCBI taxonomy): Eukaryota > Viridiplantae > Streptophyta > Pinopsida > Cupressales > Cupressaceae > Chamaecyparis > Chamaecyparis obtusa. The sequence goes on from BSBK01008819.1 coordinate 66,918, forward strand.
GACGGTTGGCGTGTAAGTGCATAGAATCTTTTGAGGCTTTCAGATCTTGCACCAACCATCTGATCTTCTAGGCGAATTAATGTTCTTAGTGGGGCCATTTTCTAGGTGGTGTGAGATTGTTCAAATTTTATTAGTCGACATGGATAATGTGGCAGGGTGGGGTCAAAAGGTTTAGTAGTCCTAACAAATTGTTTAGTGGCCTGACAAAGCTCAAAGACTTCGCTCGTTCGTGTGAATTAGTGGTGCTTCTCTAAGTGTTTTAGCGGTTTAGCGAACAAGCATTCACAGAATCGCTAAACTTAATGGCAGAGAGATAAAGTGTTTTGTGAACTAGCAGAAACCTTTGTCACCAGTTTGCTAAATTTGACTGGGGCCATTTTAAGAGGTAAATTATAAAGCCTGTGAACATGAAGATCAGATGGTCATGACTTAAAGTGAACTTGATTTAAAATATCGATTGCTGATTTTTTGAAAGCACCATAAGGTAGCCATTTGATTTCAAATTCAAATTTTTGAAGGGTTTCCTGCGACCAGAAGGAATAGAATTCAATGCAGAAGCAACTGGTGTTGGTGAGAGATGATCTGTTTGCTGTTGCAGTGTGGTCTAGGGTGTTGAATGATCATCTCCAGGGTTTGTATTGTGCGGTTTTGTGTTCAAGGGGTGTTGTAGGGTTGACATTTTGAGCATTGTTTATGATTCTTAGTACCTTCACAGAGAAATTTTCATGATTGAGGATCATTCCAAGATTTTCTTTCTCCTTGTTGCCTAGGTTTCCACCCCTGTAATAACTTTTTGACTATTTCCAGTTGGTTGGGTGGTTGAAACCCTAACCCTAAGTCATTTGTAGCTTGTTTCATTCTCTTTGAGAATTCCAAGATGACTAGGGAGTATAAGTTGTAGAAATTTTGATTTCCCAAGCATTCCAAAAAATTTCTTTGGTCCCAGCTGGTTGTTGATAGTGTTATATTGATAGAGGAGCTAGATTTTGTATATTTTCCTATCATTGTGTTGTTTTGATTGTATATTGATCCTGAATATGTTAATAAGGATGTTATTGAGTTCCAATCTTGCATTTGTGCATGTCTTCTTGTTTCGGTTCTAAGCTCATATATGTTAATGTCACAAAGTGTATTAGCATATGGTAAACAAAGAGTATTGTGAAGTCATCTCTGAGTTCCTAACAAAGTTAGGATTAAAGTCTTTTAGGTGGGTTCAGTGAGTTTGCAACCAAGAAGGAATCTGATGTCTTTGTGTCTGAGGGAGAGGGGTAATAGGCAAAGCACTTATCCTAAATTCAATTGTGTTTGAATTAAGGTATTCAGCTGATGTATGTAATCAGATGACTCTTTGCCCTAGGTTAAGGCATTGTTCCATCCTCTAGAGGCATTTCATTGTCATCAACCACACACACACAAACATTCAAATGATAAAATCTTAAACCAGTTAGTAAAGAGTATATAGTTGTATATCATTTAGTGATTCCTTTCAAGAAGTGAATCAAGGGTACACCCTCCTAAGCAATAAGGCTCAAAGTGTAGGAGGATCTCTCTTGATTCTTTGATAATTGGCCCTCTTCCTTATAGACTTTGGAGTGGTGATACAGTGAAAGTTATGTTAAAGTTATCCATCAAAGTATAAATCTGCAAGTTGAAGATCAAAGAGAACTCCCAACAAAATGGTGACTCTGCTGTGGAGATTTTAGAGATAAAGGTTGTAAGTGCACTCTAGTTTTCCTGTTGTATTTCAAGTAAAGATTTCCCATCTAGGTGGGTGGTGAATCAAAAAGGTTAAGAACCAGTGCTATATATTGTAAATCATGGACAAGAGGAGGAATACTAGGTCCTTTGTCAGAAAGAATCCGAAGGTCACTCTGGAGCAATTGCCTAGACAGGAGAAGAAGAGTTGGATTAGAAGGAATGGTGAGTCTACTAGTGCTCCCATTAGAGAAAAAAGAAGTACTAGAGGTAGAGTACCACATGTTTCCTCAAGTGAGGAAGGTTCACAAGATAGAGTTTCTAGATCAGATGGTGGTCACTCTGAAGATAGATTTTATGATACCCCAGAAGTTGTATTTCATGACAAGGGTCCATTGCTTGTATATCAAGATGAACAAGCTAGAGAGATGGGTTTGGAGATTGATTTAGATCTTGATGAGGACAATTTTAGAAGGGAACCCATGAGACCAAGGAAAGTCCACTTCCCATATCAAAATCTTTCTGATATGGATGTGTCATCAAGTTCTGATGAAATTATGGTAGATCCTGATTATTTAAATGCATTGAGGTTGTAGTTGGTAGAGCAAGATGCCATACATAAGAGGTTACAAGAGGAGAGAGAGGCTGAAAAGGTGAATTCTCTGATAGAAAGACAGTCTCTCCTTAGAAAGATTAATGAAATGAAGGAGAGAAACAAGATGCTTGCTTCTACTCCTAAAACTTTGCAGCATGATGTCTTTGGTGATCTTGATGCCTTGAGGAATGAGCAAGAGTGCTTACTACAAGATCAAGAATTTGATAAAGGAGGGCCCTGTGGTTAGACAAGTGCAAATTTATTCTCCTTTGCCTAAAGATAAAGATGGGCATGAGATCACTAGGCCTGATGTTGCCACTAGTGAGAAAGGAAAGCAAAAAATGGTGGGACATCAAACAAGTAAATCATTGAAAATACTCAGGGTCCCACCACCCAATTTAAATAAGGACACAAAAATGGAGAGAAGAAGAAAAGAATATGAGGACCTTGCAAGAGAATTAGAGAGGGCTGAAATTGAAGCTTCCATTGCAGAAAAAAGAAGAAAGATCTGGTTCTTGAAGGCTTCATCAGCTAATGCTCCCGGCCCATCTACTACTGAACTAGGTATGCCATCTATGACTACTACTATTCCTCTTAGTAATGCTACTAGTTCATTTCCTTCTTCATCTGCTAGGATAGGTGTTGATCCTAGGCAACAATTAATGCACAAATAAATGTAGATGCTAATGTTGATCCTAGGGTTAACACTAGTTCAAGTTTTCAAAGAAGACCTATGCAATTAGAAGGCTATAGGAAAATTAGTTTTGATGGAATTCATGGTTACCCGAATGCTTTTCCAAATGATATTAGAGATAAGATACCTAAGTTTTCTGGTAATAATGCTATTAGTTGTGAAGAGCATCTTAGGTTATTTGTTGATATGCTTAATGATTATGAGGTAGAGCATGAGGATGTGGTCATGAAGTTATTTGTTCAATCTCTAATGGAGGATGCTAGAGATTGGTTTAAGAGACTTCCTGACAAATGTATTGATACTTGGGACTCTTTTGAGAGATGTTTTAAAGAGCAATATGGTGATAGGCTTAATGCTAGTTTCATGTTGAATGAATTCAATACCATAAGGAAAAATCAAGATGAGACTGCAGCTGAATTCAACATGAGATTTCAGAAGGGTATGCATAAGTTGTTCCAAGTTATGCGGTTAGATGACAATGTCTTTCTGACCACATACTTCAATGCATTTGATGGAAATATGGGATATTTGTTCAGGGACAAATAACCAAGAACTCTTAGGGATGCTTTTAGGATTGCTGTCAATATTGAGAACAATATGAAAATATCAAGAAAATTGGGGGGAAAGAGAGATGACCCAAAGTTGTTTGGGGACAAGAAATACAAAAAGGAAAATGATAAGAATGTTGGAGCTAGGAGGCAAGAAGAAGATAAATTGGATAAGGTGCTCAATGCATTGAAGGATTTGAAGGCACCTACAAATAGGAATGTCAGTGCTCCTACCAATGAGAGGCCTCAGTTCAACAACAATTTCAATAAGTAGAATAGATTGCAGAACTACCCCTACAACACACAATGGAAGGATGGAAAGCCTATTGTCCCTACTATAATAGGAAACAATGATAGAGGTGTCCTTGATCCTCTACAAAAGGCTTCAATAAATGTCATGGAGGACATACCTTGGTGTGTTGCATGCAAGTCCCCTCATTCTGGAGAGCATTGTGTGGTTGCACATTCTATGGCTGCAAATCAAGATTGTGGCAATGATGAGATAGATCAAGATGATGTTGGATGCAACATGGCTTCTTCATATCTAGGATATGAAGATGATTCTAATTTTGATGAAGAGGCAGATGTAAATGTGAAGAGACATAATCAGGCCCTTTTTCATCAAGAAGTTTTTTCTGATAGTGAAGACATCGATAGGAAGACATGTAACATGAACTCTTCTTTTGAGCTAGTAAATTTAAGAAGACCTTCTAGAGAAGAGATGGATAGGATTACTGTAGAAATGATTTCCCAAGTGAAAAATAGAGGCATGGTGGCAAGGAATACAAATGAGAAAGCTGTAGGAATGTTTATAAAGAGTACCAACTCTGGAGAACCTAATGGGAACAAATCACAAGGTGATCACATGGTGAAATTCAAGAATGTAAAAGGTAAGAATTGTGAGCCTAAGGGAGTTGGAATTGAAAATATTTCTAGTGAGATTGAGAGGTTAGTTAACACAATGGATAAGATTGAAAAAATGAGGGTGGCCAATACACCTAATGTGTCAGATAAGAAAAAGGATATTAAGGTAGTGCAAATTGAGATTCCTTCTTCTGCTCCTATTGATATGTTATCTATATTGTCCCAAATTACAGTTAAGGTTCCATTGTCAGAATTGTTAAGGATCCCTAAACACTAAGACAAAGCTATTGCATGGGTAGGTAATGTTCATAAAAATGATGTTGCATGCAATGGATCTGAGGATAAGGCTTCAAAAGGCATTGCTGCTCAAGGAATTGTGTCTCAAATTCCTCCAATATACTTGGATGGTTCTGTCAATGCCAGCCTTGAAAATATTGATCCATTCTTCTTAAGTGTTCTTGTGAATGGAATGAAGATGAGAAATTGTATGATTGATAGTGGTGCCTCTAATACTATCATGCCTTTCAAAATCATGGAGAAGTTAGGCCTTAAAGTTGATATAGTGCAAGGAAGATGTTGTGCAATGGATCAGAGGGAGGTACCAGTTATTGGGACTATCAATGCAATGCCATATAGGCTAGCAACATATCCATAGAAAGAGTTAACAATGAGTGTTTTGGTGGTGGATATCCTACCTCATTATGGGATGCTACTATCTAGAAGGTGGAGTGCTACCATGGGTGGAAGTTTATAGTGTGATCTGTCCTATGCCACTTTCAAGATTGATGATCAGTTTGTCAAGATTGAATGAGAGCCAAGAGTATGCCACATGATTGAGAGAAATATTGATAATGAAACTACATGTTTTGTGGATACTGATATTAATGCTTTTAGGGTAGAGATCCCTATATTTGAAGAGGAACCTATTTTTCCACCTATCTCTATTGAGGTAAGTGCTAATTCTGTGAAGGGTGATTTGTGGGTAATGTACTTTGATGGTGCAAATTGCAAAGATGGTGCAGGAGTAGGTATTTTACTTATTTCTCCTGATGGAAACACCTACAAGTTTTCTTTCACATTGAATTTATTTTGTACCAAAAATATAGTGGAATATAAGGCCTTGTTGTTAGGATTGAGGTTGGCACAAAAGCATGGTATTAAGTATTTAAGTGTTGTTGGTGATTCTAAGTTGGTGGTGTCCCAAGTTAGGTCAGTATATGCTTCCAAGAATAGGAGGTTGAAGCAATATAGGAATGTAGTGTGGGATTTGATTAAACATTTTGATGCCTTCAATATTGAGTGGAAGGATAGGAGTAATAATAAGATGGCTGACTTGTTAGCCAATATTGCAATCAATCCCAATGATATTACATTTTCTAGTATCTCTAAAGGTGAAATTCAGGCTAGGCCTAGCATACCAGATAATATTGAGAATTGGAAAGTTTTTGATGATGATAATGATATCTTGAAGTTTATGGGTTGTGAGGATCAGTATCATAGTCAGGAATTTGATTGTTCAACCTTGGTTGAGTCAGTAGAAGGAAGGGAGGTTGTCTTTGGCAATGAGGTCATTCAATTTAGAACTAACAAGGTGCCCAAGGGGCTTGTTGTTATGGAGACTATCTTTGATAACTAGGATAGAGTTCAAAAGAATATCAAAAGAGAAGATCATGCTGATCTAGAGGAGATAAATCTTGGAACAAATGAGGCACCTAAGAAGGTATACATTGGTAGAGATATATCTCAAAAGGTAAAGAAATCTTTGATTGAATTATTGAGAAAATTCAGACATGTTTTTGCATGGTCATATGATGACCTAAAGGTTTATAGAGAAGATTTATTTCAACATATTATTCCATTGAAAGAAGATGCTAAACCTTTCTGGCAAAAACAAAGGCCTGTTAATCCCACTTTGGCACCCAAGATGCAAGAAGAGTTAATGAAGTTGAGAGATGCTGGAATTATCAAGCCTATAAGGCATTCTTCTTGGGTGTCAAACCTTATTCCTGTGAGAAAAAAGAATGGTGACATTAGGCTTTGTGTGGACTTCAGGAATCTGAACATCAGCTCATTAAAGGATAATTATTGTCTACCCAATATGGAGGCTATGTTGCAGAGGGTAACCGGATCAAAATTGATGTCTATGATGGATGGCTTCTCTGGCAACAATCAAGTCATTGTCAAGGAAGCAGAGCAATTCAAGATAGCTTTCACAACACCTTCAAGGACATATGTTTATGTGAGAATGCCTTTTGGCCTCACAAATGTTGTTGCTACTTTTTAGAGGGCAATGGATGTTGCCTTTTCAGATTTCATAAATGATTTCCTTGTTGTATATCAAGATGAACTAACTACTTTTTACAAGGAGGAAGAAGACCATTGCACTCATTTAGAAAGAATATTTGTGAGGGCCTTGGAATTTGGCATCTCTTCAAACCCAAGGAAATGTGCTTTTGGTGTCATTGAAGGTAAGTTGCTTGGCCACTTAGTTCGGAAGCAAGGAGTGAGAATTGACCCTGAGAGGGTAGCAACCATTGATAAAATTCAGAGACCAAAGAATGTTAAAGGAATCCAGTCCTTCTTTGGTCAGGTCAATTTCTTAAGGAGGTTTGTGACAAATTTTGTACAGGTTACTAGACCTATTTCTAAGATGTTGAAGAAGGGATCTGCAATCAATTGGGAGGGTGAGCCTGATGAGGCTTTCAAAAATATCAAGTAGGCTATCAAAGATGCACCAATGCTTAAGGCACCTGATTATAATATCCCAATGCATATCTTTTCCTTTACATCTTTTCACACTATTTCTGTAGTTTTGTTACAAAAGAATATGGATGGTTTTGAGCAGCCTATTGCATTTTTTAGTAAATCTTTGCAGGCTGCAGAATTGAAGTATGACATAAATGAAAAATAGGCTTATGCACTTGTGAAGGCAATCAAGGCTTTTAGGTGTTACTTGATGGGAGCAGCTATGATTGCTTTTGTGCCAAGTCCAGCTGTGAAGGATATTTTTTCACAGCAAGAGGTGTCTGGAAGAAGATGCAGATGGATCAATAGGATCCAAGAATTCAATGCTGAGGTCCAGATTACTGAGTTGGTTAGAGGAAAAGGATTGGAAAAATTGATGGCCCAATCCAATCTTGATGCAAATCAGGTAAATCATTCTGAAATTGATTACACATGTGACATGGATGATTGTATCTAGTATCAGGATATCATCTATTACTTGAGAAACATGAAATGTCCAGATAGTATGAATGATAATCAAAAGAGGACATTAAAAGTATAGGCCATCAGGTATGTAATTGTGAAGTGTAAATTGTATAGAATGAATTTGGATTGCATACTTTTGAAGTGTGTAGATGAAGACCAGGCTAATAAGTTGTTGAAAGAAATGCATGAGGGAGTTTGTGGTGGGCATTATATGAGTAAAAAAACTGCTCATAAGATCTTGAGAGTAGGATTCTGGTGGCCCACAATCTTCAAGGATGTAGAACAGTTGGTGAGGAGGTGTGATGCTTGCCAAAGGTTCTCTGGTAAGCTTAAATTTTTAGGTAATGTGCCATTAAGACTAGTAGAAGTTCAGGATCCTTTCCAAGAATGGGGAATTGATTTCATAGGGGAGATCCCAAACAAGTCAAGTGGAGGACACTCATGGATCTTAGTTTCCACTGATTACTTTACAAAGTGGGTAGAAGCTATACCTATAATAAATGCAACTAGTAAGGTGGTAATTGATTTTATGATGAATAATATTGTTACAAGGTTTGGGTGCCCTGAGAGAATAGTAAGTGATAATGCCATGTGCTTTAGGTCTACTGAATATAAGGACTTTTGCAAAGGTTTGGGAATTCAGATTTCTAATTCCTCACCTTATCATCCACAAGGAAATGGTTAGGCAAAATCTACTAATAAGAGTTTGATTAAAATCTTAAAGAGAATTCTTGTAAAGAATAAGAGGGCATGGAATTCAAAGCTTCCATTAGCTCTATGGGCTGATAGGATAACTGTGAAGAGGGCAATTGGTTGTGCACCATTTGACCTAGTATATGGAATTCATGCAAGAGTGCCTCATAATAACTTATTGGAAATGTATAAATTTGTTCAGCTATATGATGATGACATAGATGATGAGATGTAGTTGAGAATTGAGGACCTCATTAGGTTGGACGAGACTAGAAGAGAATCAGTCGCAGTGAATGCCAAATTGTAGTTGTAGGTTAAGAATTTATATGATAAGAAGACTGTTGACAGAAAGTTTGAACCTGGTGATTTGGTGTTAGTTTGGAATGCCAGACTGGAGGATAAGGGGAAACATGGTAAATTTGATCCCATTTGGCTAGGGCCATATCTAATTCATGAGAAATGGGGCCAAGATTCATACATTATCAAAGAATTAAATTGTGATATTCAAGAATTGCCAGTTCATGGAAAATTCTTGAAGAAATACTTCAATTGAGGTATTTTATTTTCCATGAATAGTAGTTAGGTTTGTACATTTTGTAAATTCTATAAATAAGCTGCTTGCCCCTACCCTGTTTTGTCCCGGTCTATCAATTTTTGGTACTGTTGTCTGCTCTACCTTGCTTGTTCCCTGTTGTCTGTAATTTTACCAGTGGGATGGTCTGCTTTAAGCCAGTGATTCTAAGTCCTTGCTATGCCTGCAGGAGGCATACATCCCCAGATAGAGCCACTGTTAGTGTGTGTGCTTGAATGTGACCTCTAAATCAACCACATACGCAACATAGTCATTACTCCTATGGTCAAATTACGAAGAGAATATGAATTATTCAATCCAAAATTTGTGAGGAAGTGACCTGTTGCCTCCTATGTAGGTGGGGGTGTATAATCGCTCTCAGATTGGAGAACCAACAACCATCAGACCACTACTACAACGGAGGATTTTCCAAGAAAGCGATAAAGATGATATGCAAAGCTAGAATCAAACTAAGATGAATGCAATTAATCTAAGAATACTTGAAAGAAGATATGAAATGCAGATTTTTTAGTTGATTTTGGAATAAAAATGATCTCAATCTAAGAACAATTAAGAAAATTTAATCTAAATGAGAAATGCAATTACACTAGAATGAGAAATTAAACTAGATGCAAATGAAAGCTTGAAATTCAATCAAAAATTCACTATAGTGCCTTTACTCTCAAAAATTGTCCTCCTGAATGAGAAAAAGAGGTCAAATAAATAGAAGAGCCAAGAGGAGGAGGAAGAGTTTCTTGATTCGAAACTCCTGACCCTTCATATCCCTTTTGGGACAAATAAGCATGAATTACTTTATTAAAAGAATGGAAAATGCCACATGAGGACCTTTCGAATATCTCAAATTATTAATTCAAGAAAAGGTGTCCATTCAAATAACAAGCAATTATTAATTCCTTTTTATGGGTAATTAGCTAAAGAGGGTGGTTTGATTTAATTTAATTTAAAGCGCATAGGACTTTACAATTAAATTAATGTATCATAGGGGTAATTTAGCCAATTAAGTCAAAGACTTTAGGAATTAATTTAGCATTTGATTATTGCAATTTATGGTCTTTGCAATTGACATCAAGTCAAGTTAAGTCAGATAGGAGAGAGAAAATTGCCTAGGGAACTAGGACTTTGGTCATGTAAAATCGAGATAATGCACCAAAATTGATGAAATTAAATAGGTGCCAATTTTGGGGTATTACAGTTAGCACGTGCAAAAAATTTCATGGCTTTAGCAATTTTCTATCGGTCTCTGCAATTATTTTTAGGTCCCTGGCATAAACCCTAAGGCAAAAAATTTCAAAATTGTAGCCGTTGGGTCTAAAAAATTAAAATACCCTAGCCTTGTTCTAATGTTTCATTACCTTTTTAGGGCAACTTAAAACTTTAAATCTGCATGTGCTAATTAAAATGACCAACTTCAGGTTCACAGTTAGGTTTTTCATGTGTCGGTGGGGTCCTCTTTAATTCTTCCTAAGTCCTAAGTTTCCCCGGTTGTTTTATTTTCCTAAGTTCCTTGGCATTGATTTTCCCTATGTCCTACCCTTTAATACTTCCTAATGTTTTGGCTTTGTATTTTCCTAAGCTCGGCTCTTTGACACCATCTCCATCTGACGGTGGGCATATCTTCTCATGAGATGTGTCAGAGGCTTGCAAACTTAAGATGTCCATTGATTCTCCTTTATGATAGAGCTTCTCAAATAGGCGGGTCCACTTCCATGTTGGCACAGTTGGTGTTCTCTCATTGGTCTGTGTGTTGCTGAGAGGGATCCTGTAAGTGGGGCTTACAGTGAAGGTTTTTTAATCTATAGTCGGTGCATGATCTTAAGGAATATTCTTCCCCTTTGAGATCATGTGACATCTATTGATTTCAAACCTTACTCAGCACTTGTCAGTGGGACCTAGTTTTCAGATGTGTCAGTGGGTCCTGATCCTATCAGTGAATCGACGAACAGCGTATAATCTTATGGGTTTTGTCAGAGGCTTAAGATTATGCACCATCTATTGATTTTGTTTCTTGTCAATTGGTTGTCAGAGATGAGAGGAGATTCTTCATCGATGGTTGGCATGTAAGCGCAAAGAATCATTTGAGCCTTTCAGATCTTGCACCTGCCATCCGATCTTCCAAGCAGCTTAATGTTCTTAGTGGGGCCATTTGTCAGGTGGTGCCGAATTGTTCAAATTTTATCAGTCGACGTGGATGATGTGGTAGGGTGGCGTCAAAAGGTTTAGCTGTCCTGACAAATTGTTTAGCGGCCTGACAAAGTTCAAAGGCTTTGCTTGTTCACATGAATTAGCGGTGCTTCTCTAAGTGTTTTAGTGATTCAGCGAACAAGCATTCACAGAATTGCTAAACTTAATGGTGGAGAGATAAAGTGTTTCACGAACTGGCGGAAACCTTTGTCACCAGTTCACTAAATTTGACTGGGGCCCTTTTAAGAGGTAAATCATAAATCCTGCGAACATGAAGATCGAACGGTCACGACTTAAAGTGAACCTAATTTCAAATATTGACCACCAATTTACTGAAAGCACCATAAGGTAGCCATTTGATTCAAATTCAAATTTTTGAAGGGTTTCCTGTGACCAAAAGGACTAGAATTCAATGCAGAAGGGACTGGTGTTGGTGAGAGATGATCTGTTTGTCATTGCAGTGTGGTCCAGGGTGTTGAGTGATCATCTGGAGGGTTTGTACTGTGCACTTTTGTGCTCAAGGTGTTTTTCAGGGTTGACATTTTGAGTGTTGTTTATGATTCTTAGTACCTTCACATAGAAATTTTCATGATTGAGGATCATTCCAAGATTTTCTTTCTCCTGGTTGCCTAGGTTTCCAACACTGTAATAACTTTTTGACCATTTCCAGTTGGTTGGGTGGTTGAAACCCTAACCCTAAGTCATCCATAGCTTGTTGCATTTTCTTTGAGAATTCCAAGATGACTAGGGAGTATAAGTTGTAGAAATTTTGATTTCCTAGGCGTTCCAAAAACTTTCTTTGGTCCCAACTAGTTGTTGATAGTGTTATACTGATAGAGGAGCTGGATTTTGTATATTTTCCTATCTTTCTATTGTTTTGATTGTATATTGATCCTGAATATGTTAATAAGGATGTTATTGAGTTCCAATCTTGCATTTGTGCATGTCTTCTTGTTTCGGTTCTAAGCTCATATATGTTAATGTCAAAAAGTGTATTAGCATATGGTAAACAAAGATTATTATGAAGTCATCTCTGAGTTCCTAACAAAGTTAGGATTAAAGTCTTTTAGGTGGGTTCAGTGAGTTTGCAACCAAGCAGGAATCTGATGTCATTGTGTCTGAGGGAGAGGGGTAATAGGCAAATCACTTATCCTAGATTCGATTGTGTTTGAATTAAGGTATGCAGCTGATGTATGTAATTGGATGACTCTTTGCCCTAGGTTAAGGCACTGGTCCATCCTCTGGAGGCATTTCATTATCATCAACCACACACACACAAACATTCAAATGATAAAATCTTAAAGCAGTTCGTAAAGAGTATATAGTTGTATATCATTTAGTGATTCCTTTCAAGAAGTGAATCAAGGGTACACCCGCTTGAGCAATAAGGCTCAAAGTGTAGGAGGATCACTCTTGATCCTTGTTAATTGGCCCTCTTCCTTGTAGAATTTAGAGTGGTGATAGAGTCAAAGTTATGTTAAAGTTATCCATCAAAGTATAAATCTGCAAGTTGAAGATCAAAGGGAACTCCCAACATACTCATTCAATTGGTAAAGACATAAATATACACAACATCATCATATGAGAATAATCATAAGCATCATCTAACAACATGACATGTATCAAATAATCAAAGTATTGATGTTTTGCATCATCTATAGGGATTGTGATAGCATAAATATATCATAAAAACTATCTGATATTTTAACACAAACAATAAAAAAGGTCTGATGGTATTTACCATCACAATAAGATATAGTAGAAGATGGGCTAGGTATTATAATATTTCTCCTCTAAAAGAATTTCATTCTAGGATTCTACCAGCATTAGTAGAAATCAACATTTATACCATTATAATAAATTAAATTTTGGCACATATTCTCAAGAATAAGAATTTAATTCTAATTATTTTCATTTTCTCTCAGTTGAACTAGCTTAATCCTAGAATAAAATGGCATGATAAAATTGTACACGTTACCTTATTCCTATTAAAGTGACTTGATAACTGATAAAAAAGAGGAGGAAAACCATTAACTATCATAATACTATTATTGTAAGCAAAAAATTGTCTCTACTATTGAAAAGCCTAAAACCTATGTTGCAAGGGAAATATACTTACAAGTATCTTACATCATGAAGTTTGTCTAGTGCATTCTAATTTACATTTGGGATGTTATTTTCTTGTAGGGAGTAATTTATATATTAAATTATTAAACTATAATTTTAAATTTATTATTCATTTTAAGGATGGTAATATGAAATTTTATTCTATGTATAGTTTTAATCTATTTCTTAAAAATAATAATGGGATGGACAAGTCTAAAGCTTTTAACAATTTAGCTTATATTCTACCATGATATTTTTATTCAATGATATATTCATAGTTCAAAATTGAAATCATTTGTTTTTAAAGCTAAATTTCTTTCTTTAATCATTTTCTATTAGAAAAATTTAGACATGAAAAAGATGATATTTTCTTTTAAATACAAAATATTTTAAGGATGCGAGAAAAATTCTAGAACATTTTAATGTCTTGAAAAATATTTTGGGAAAAATGGGGACACCATCTCTATCAAAATATGGCTATGAATAGAGACTATGAGTAGAAAAATGATGTGTTTTCAATGAAATTTTGTTATGGGGTTCAATGATTCTATTAGCTACCTTTCTCCAAAATTATTTATTATAATATAGATTTTTCTAAAATAGCTTTTCATGCTTTTGTTGCAGAAAAAATTATAACTAAATAAAAGTTTTTGAATATTTGTAAATTTTCTAGATCATGGAATTTTTATTTCTTATAGAAAATACAATAGCAGTATGAAGAAGTTAATTTTTTTTTGCAATTTAAAATGCTCATATGGGTAATTTCTAATAAGAGGGAAAGGTGCAAAAATGTAGAGTTGAAAAGGAGGGCATAAGAAGAGAACTCGAACAATTTAAAGATCCAAATAGATGGAGTCACCTATGTAACCATTAGATTCTAAATCTTAGCAAGGAGGGACTTAAATATTTTTAGTCTCTCCTTTACTAGTAAGATTTAGAATCTAATGGCTACAAAGGCGCTAGACAAACAAATTATGTGGATTTTCATCATAGGCAGATTAAAAAATATAAAAATTCAACAACTCAACAAGAAAATAATCAATCAGGATGAGATATTTAAACAATGTGCACTGCTAAATGCCTAATGGAAATTTTCATATGGATGTACTTAGCATGATTCATCCATTACACCTTCATTATGTACCAATTATGTAAATCTAATAGTTTTTTACTTAGATTCAGGTTTGGACATAACTTGTGGTTTATACTTTTTATCGAGATGTGATGGGTCTATGTAATTGGAACTAGTTAATCCGCTACACAATACACACTTGTCACTATTAATTTCAAGTAGTTTGATTAGGATGTAGCATTTATAAAGCCTAAAATTTAAAGACAAAAAATTGACTTTCAATAGTTACAAGAGAATAAAGTAAAAACCCAATATATCTTTAAATACTACATTACATTCAAGTGTATTAATCTTAGTAGAAACTAACCACAACTTAAATGCTATGAAATCCAAGGAACTTGAAAAAATTAAATCATGTGAAATGTTTAACTTACTTAAATCAATGCCATAACAACCATGTAAAATAATAGTTTATACTCTCTCTCTCTCTCTCTCTCTCTCTCTCTCTCTCTCTCTCTCTCTCTCTCTCTCTCTCTCTCTCTCTCTCTCTCTCTCTCTCACACACACACACACACACACACACACACACACACACACACACACACACACACACACACATAGAGAGAGAGAGAGAGAGAGAGAGAGAGAGAGAGAGAGAGAGAGGATTGGAAAATAAAAAATAAAGCTCATAAATTACTTTCTTTCAAAAAAAGATGGAAGGCTCAACATGGATAAGTTTTTTATTATGGTAAAAATGGGTTTTTAAGGGACTCAAAACCCTTTAATAGAAAAAATAATAAGAGATAAATATCACACATCAAACAAGCAACACATGCCTAGTATCCCCTAAGATAAAATGATACCTATAATAAAAATAGAGAAGAAGGCAGTGAAAGACCAACTAAAACATAGAAAATGACAAAATAGAAAATGGAAGAAATAGAGAACACACTAGGCTAGCTCTTTAAGAGTGTTAAACACTTGAGGTTCCAGCTAGGATATATTCACTGTGACCTTCAAATCCATCTTCTTTGAGGGTACAGACTCAACCTTTCTCTTTACATTGCCCCTTTTACTTTTAATAGAGCTTGACGACTCTAAGTCCTTATACTAATCCACCATGATTAGTTGTTTCTCCTAGTGAGCCTTGTCAAGATTGGTCACTAAGAGATTCGTAGAGTTAATAGTCATCTTGATACTTTTTTGATATTATTCTCAATCCGAATGAGCTTGTTCTTATTATCCTTCTAAAGTGTCCATAAATTCTATCTGGAGTCACTTCTAGTATCCTCCATTGTACTACTATGGCCATGAAAATCACTCTCTGCTACTTGACTCTCCAACACCTTAATTTTGTTGGCCATAGCTCTTTGTTTAATCTTAATATATTTAATTTTATACCACAACCACTTTAAGAGGAAAAAGGATTCAATCACATTCTTCCTAGCCATGCCCATGGCATCAATATAATCATCTCAATCAAGCTTAAAAATAGTTGGAGTTGGGTCTTAATTTTAATGATGGCTCAACTTTGTCCTCCCTGGGAGTGTCGACCTTAGGAATTTGAGTGATGTTGGCACCAGGAGAAGGAATAAGTAAGATTTCCACCTACAAATCCTTGTTATTATTCTCCTCCACCACATTATTATTATTATTATTATTATTATTATTATTCTCCATCATGTCCTTTTCCACCTCACCAACTACAGTAGAGGAAACATGGTCTACACCAGCATGAGGTTTAGAGGGATTATTATTTGCCTTATCTATTCTTTTTGACTCCACTTTAATAATTGATTTAGGGGTAGCTTTAATATCCATGGAAGGGACATATTCCTCATCATCATTATTTTTTTCTTTTCTTTCCCCTTCTTCCCATCTTTTTCTTTACACTATGGAGTTTTCTTGGCTTTAGAAATGGTTTCCCAGTCATTCTCTTTCAAATGTGTTTCCTCATCCCCAACTGAAATAGATTTCATACCCCCTGCCATAGTATCATCACCATCTGAAGGAATGATAAGATTAGAAGAGATGGGTACATTTTTATAATGGTTGAAAATAAGGATTAGTAAACCCTCATGCAGAATGGGGTTTTTAATAGGGTTCTTTATGTTCCTTTTGAAAATAGCTTTCAGAGAGGAGAAAAGATAAAAAAGGAAATGAAATTTGAATCTTTGCATGTCAAAAGTGATTCAATAAAACATTGTGGTGTCTGAAAGCTCTAGTGTGGCATCTGTCTAAAGTAATGTATTCCATAATAACTCTCAATACCTAGCTCCATATGGTATTAATCTTATCTAGGTCATAGTAGCTAGCTCCATACTCTTTCTTCCCCTCACCAAGCACCTCAAATTATTCCTTAGTTTTAGGAAATCTCTAGATAGCCATCTCATATTACTTTCATTCTTGGTAGAATTTCATGCCCTCCATCTTAAGCCCTTTGAATTTTGTAATAACATTTTTTTCAATCAAAATTGTTCTCCCGAACAGAACAAAGAAACCATATTTATATTTATTGTTGAAGAAAATAGGAATTTTAGGGTCCCATCAGTGAAGGGGATCTAGGTAAGGAGATAGGACCCCATCCTTGAAGATGTTCAAAACCTTAGTCTTGGACTTGATATTGTTGTATTCAATAGGCTCGACCTATTTGCAATTTCTACCCATCTCCATATCAAAGCTCTAAACCATACCAAAAATATTGCCAAGAAAATGAAACTCCAAAAGTAGAAAGAGAGAAAAAGGTACCCAAAATGTGTGATATTTTGGTGAAATAATGAGATGATGCATTGTAAACATAACACTCAACATTAGAAATAACACAACACAAAGCCATAGTTCCATCTGTCATATCACATTTCAACTTCATAATTAAATTGTATTATACTTCCCACACATGTCATTTTGTCTTGAAGTAAAAGAATACCTACTCCAGGGTCCATTGACTCCTGACCTAAGCATGTGGCTAGATCCAACCTCTTAACTCCTACATTGGCAAACCAGTCAACAACATGATTTTCTTCCAAATAGTTGTGGGATATATGACATCTTTAAAATAAAGAAATGAATTCAATAGATATTTTAATCCAATTATCAAATGTCAAAGATGGTATGTTCTTACCACTAATATAATTGATAATTTTTTTAGAGCCACCTTCGATCCATCTCTTATTTTTATTCAGTTTGTAAGCCATCCTGAATCCCAGAAATTCCCTAATGCCTTTGATGAGATGGTTTGTCTGAATTCCCAAGGTGAGAATGACCACAATAATAAAAATGTCATTTTCCTCTCTTAAGACTATCCGACACCCTATCATCCGAGGGTTACCCTTGGCCACCCCATGTCAACTTGGTTAAGTAGATTTTTATTTTAGTGGAAGGAAATAGACTCCAAAACTATTGTACAACCCCAATTAATGACCATAATTTCCCTTGTTTCTTTACTAATTTATTTGTTAGTAAAATAAATTGGTAAAGAACAATAAGAAGAAATAATGAATATGTCAAAAATAAGTTGTATGCCTATCAATAATGCAATATAAATAATACATTGCATTGACTCAATTGGAATCAACTGGAATTGATTGGATTAATATTACATATGATATATCCTTATTATATATCTAAGGTGAATACACAAAATTGAATGTGACAATGACAAGTGTCATCTCATTACATGATAATAAAGAGACAACTTATCACCTACATAAAGTGGAATCACATTTCCACAAGAGGTGGATCATCCTCCAATATTTAATAAACTTTGTGCAACATGTGCAACAAATGTGAAGGGTGATAAATTGATAAGACCACAAATGGTAGATCACTCACCTATGGTGAAAATTCCATTCACTATAAGTGGATGTGATAAAATAATAAAATGGAAAGTTCACATAAACTGGAAATGCTATAAATTATCGATTATGATTCCATAAGTAAGCTCAAGTAAAGTTTTATTACCACCTTGGTGAGAAATAGTGAAGGTAAAATACCTTAATTGCAAAAACAAAATTGTGTAATGAACTCTACTTAAAGATAAAAGAGGAAGGATGCAAGCACCAATACATTTTTAGGGTAGGTACAACTACTTTCCAACTACTTGACATAAATAGTAATACATGTAACCAATTAAATATTATTAATCTTTACCTAACCTTCTAATAATTTTTCTAAGAATAAATTAAGCTTGCATGTAAATTTTATTTATTCCAACACTAATTTGGTATTTCTAGTACTCCATATACCAATTTAATAAATTAAGAAATATAGTGATACCTTGGACCACCTCTTAAACCTTTAATACACTTTAGTAACTACTCCAAATTGTATATCATTTAATTTGCACTAATTTACTTTCCCAACTCAAATATTCATTAGTTTCTCCCCTTGGCACCCAAGTATGTAATTTATAAAAAATTATGTATTAGACAATAATTTTATTTTTTTTTTATCATTTTTACTTCTTGTTGTTTCTCCATGTCTTTTTGTTGATTTTGATTAGCAAAGAGGATATAATAAAGACTTAGCATTATATTACAACAACCATATTATTTTTCCTACACATCCTTGGTTTATTTTTTTCCTAGATCTTCATTTTTTTCACTTGGTAGTTAACCATATGTTCACTTCTTATGGTAGTATAAGTTGGGGTCTTTATCATAGGTTGGATGAGAAAATTGAATTATTTATGTTTCCCAAAATGCCTAGAAGAAGGGGTATAGATTCTAAAATTAATAAAAGGCTAGGAACCTAGGAAAAATGATTCTATTAATGGTTGGGAAATAATTCTAGATAGACAAGATATTTTTAATGATGGATAATAAGATAGATTTAACCATTAGGATTCTTCTCTTTCTATAAATTTTATTTCTTTGGCTTATCTATTATCCATTAGATCTATAATTATATTTTGCCAAACTTTCTTTTACTTTTACGATAGTTATATTTCTTCTTAAACACCATTTCTAGTTCTAAAATAAATTTCTTGACTTTAGGATATGATACCATAGCATCTAGTCTTTCTAAATACATCTTAATTTTATTCTAATACAATATATAAACCATATTTCCTTAAAATTATGAGGATTAAAAAATTGTTCTAAAAGAAATAATAGGACTTGTCAAGATATAAGAGGCATAAATTATGACATATAAATCTTGATTTTTTAAGTTTACTCAAGAATTAATATTTGTTTGATAGTTCTTCCTCCATATTACTATTTTTTGGATAGAATGACATCTATAAATGAGACTATTGGCTAGAGATGTCAACTATTCACTACAAAAAAGAAGGAATAAAATGAACATAAATTCGTCAGCTGACAATGACAATATTGCAAATTTTGTGTGTTTGATTCATTAGCATTTACTCCCATACTCACTTTTCTATATAAAAATAAATAAACAAATTTTTGAAATAAGGAATTTATACTGTTCAGTTTAAATTAGAAGCAACAAATTGATTTAATTTTTTTTCCATCTACATGTCACTAAACATAGATGCAACCCTTATGAGTAAGGTTTATTTTACTTTGTGTACAACTATATTTGATGGAATACATAAGAAACAAACTGACTAATCTAACCTTTTTAATACTTTGCACATCAATATAATGTATAAAGGACTTTACTTATATTCTAGACCACCTCTTACACCTTTTAATACAGTTTGGTAAGTACTTTGTATTGGATATCATTCAATTTGGGCTAAATTATTTTTTCAACTCAAGTCTCTATTAGTTGCTCCAATCAAGATCCTACTAATTCGATGTAATTTAAACTAATTTATAGATCTTTGAAAATAATGTTCATGCTAGTTTACTCGTTATTTGTCCTGAATGCTTTTAATTGGTTTTGATTAGCATAGAGAATAGTTAGGACTTAGCATAACATTGTGAAACCACAAGGATTTGCATGGACTTCCTTGTATTATTCTTTTAAGTTTTTCATTATGTCACTTGGTTGGAAACCATACCATCATTTGGTGTGCTAGTGTAGGTTAGGGTTTCTTCTCCTACGTTGGATGATAAATTTTAATTCCTTATGTTTCCCATCATGCCTAAAACTAAAGCTGCAGATTCTTGAAATAGTCAAGGCTAGGAGTATCACAAAATTGATTCTTCAAGCTATTGAGAGCCCATTCTCGATGGCTAAGACCTTTTGAATGGTGGCTAATAAGCTACACTTGATCATTCGAATCCTTCTTCTACTATACCTTCTCCTTCTTTGGTTTCTTTATTATTTATTAGAGCTATAATTTTATTGATGCCAACTTGCTCTTACTTTCACTAATATTTTGGTTTGTTCTTAGACAACATCTATAGTTAAGGTCATGCAGGTACTGAAGCACCGCATTATGATGACTAACAAGTTTTCCCTTAAGGTCATGCATGCTTTGAATATGACCCTTTGCACTGTGTAGGAAAAACTGGTTGGTGGAAAACTGGAGGCTAACAAAGACAATAAAGATTTCTTCCTGTTCCTGTAGGAAGAGTGGGTTATGACCCTGATGTCCAAACATCTGGGTGGGAGATCCTAGATGTTGCTGATGTCATGAGGTTTTTATTTTTGATTGGGCATGCCCCTAAGTTCTCTATGTTGGTTTCCTATTTTAAAGTTAATCCTCCTAATTCATGGTCTAGCCCTACGTGGCATGATATTGTTCATTTAGTTGCTACTACTTGCTTAAGATACTCTAGTTTGATCTTTTTGAAAAGAACTATTTTGTTTGTTTTTTATAGAGACGGATTAGACCTTATTTTTCTACTAATAAACTGTTGATGAAGTGCTCTAGACTAGTGTTGTTAATATGCTGTTAATGTGCTTCTAGTCCTCTGTACCATGGGCCAGCACCCTTTTGCTGCTTTTATCTATCAAAAACATATGTAGTTAAGAAATAGATTGCTTGACTTTGAGGCATAATACCATAGCTTCCATTTTTCTTAGATACATCTTAAACTAATTTATTCATCAAGAATATATAAACCCTATTTTATTAAATGTTAGAGCATTCTAAAAATTTAAAAAAAGTCATAAGACGTGCAAATATACACAGCATAATTTTATTTTAACTTAAGTTGTTTTTGTTTTTTAAAATATACCCTTGACAAAAATTTCGTGAATCACTGTGTTTGATGGCTCTTCCTCGGTAATATTGTTTTCGTGTGCAATAGATCTATAGATGACTACAAAACAAAAGAGGAATATAGAATGAACATGAAATTCATCAGCTTACGAAGGCAACATCGCAACTCTTGTATTCGATTCATTATCATTATTTTGCGTATTTGCCTTTCCAAGTAAAAAGCAATA
The DNA here is from genome assembly GCA_027943335.1 of Chamaecyparis obtusa. Lineage (NCBI taxonomy): Eukaryota > Viridiplantae > Streptophyta > Pinopsida > Cupressales > Cupressaceae > Chamaecyparis > Chamaecyparis obtusa. The sequence goes on from BSBK01008819.1 coordinate 88,479, forward strand.
AACTAGCACTTGAGTAACGATTTTATAATGCTTAGTTTAAATTAGATGCAACAGATTAAATAAGATTCTATTTAAAATTGGTTAAAAGTCTATTGGAGGGTTAATCAATTTCAGTTCTTGAATATACAGCGCGTATAAGTAATATGGTTTCACGCAATGCATCTGAAAATGTAATGAATGATTATTATAAGAAATTACTATTTTGAATTTAACTGGAGTGAAAATCTCCAATCATGATGAGGGATTTATTATTCCGGACCCCACGAAAAGGAAACAGTGGTGAATGATTATTGTAGGAAATTATTTTGTTTTGAGTTTGAATGGAATTGATATCTGCAAACATTATGAAGGATTTTTAATCGAACGTCCATCCCCATCTTCTCGGACCGCATGAACAGGAAAATAGACAGTGATCTGCAGACGAATTGGCAAAAATAATGGATGTAAGCTGAATTGAAAGGAAATATGCTAATGGTGTTTGCTTGATAAATAATAACAACTTCTTGGATCATTTTGAAAGCATATAAATGGTTTGAAAATACGGAAATCTTGCAAAAGTGGAGAAAACTTGCCGCCCCTGATTTCTCTGATAAGACCGCGCCCAATCTCGACAAGAGTCTCCCACATTTGGTGATACCGACAAATTCTCTCTCCATAGTTTAGAGACATTCCACCTCGTATATATTTAAGACCACATTCATGCATATTTCTCACCACAATCCTCTCCCATCGCGCTTTCTATTTTCACCAAACACCATGGCCGAATTCTTCAAGGTTTCTCTTCTTGTTCTTGCGTTGCTCCTACGCACTACAATAGATTAGTATTTCATTGGTTTATATTTTAAAAGCAATACAGGGAAACAATAGACACTTCCTCTCGGTTTATATTTTGAAAGCACGTACATATGTTTTTCACTTTGTAGCTACAAAAGATTAGCATTTAGTTAAATAATTTGCTGCGTTATTGTGTGATTAAAGAGATTATGTCTCAGGTGCGAACTCGAAACTGTTTAGAGAATACATTGGCGCCGAGTTCAATAATATCAAATTTTCGGACTTACCGATCGATCCGGGCACGGAGTTTCATTTCATTCTGGCCTTCGTTATCGACTACACCCCGTCGGGAAGTGCTCCTACAAATGGAAAGTTCAACATTTTCTGGGATAGTGACAATCTGAGCCCGAGCGCCGTGCAGGCCATCAAAGCCCAGCATAAGAACGTCAAAGTTGCTCTCAGCTTGGGCGGGGACAGCGTCGGAAGTGGCCCCGTCCAGTTCAGGCCATTGTCTGTGTCGTCGTGGGTGAACAACGCCGTTTCTTCTCTCACCAACATAATCCAGCAATATCATCTTGACGGCGTCGACATCCATTATGAGCATTTCGACTTCTCCGAGCGCAATACATTTGTTGAGTGCATTGGGCAGCTCATCACACAACTAAAGCAGAATAATGTCATCTCCTTCGCCTCCATCGCTCCCTACGACGACGTTTCAGTGCAGTCCCATTACACTGCAGTATGGAAAAAATATGGCGATTTGATTGACTATGTGAATTTTCAGTTCTATGCCTACGACTCGACCACCACCGTATCACAGTTCATGCACTATTTCAACGCCCAGTTGTATCGTTTTAGCAGCAGTCAAATGTTGGTTAGTTTCATGACGGAAGGAAGTGGAGGTTTATCACCCGTTAATGGCTTCTTTGACGCCTGCAGAAAGCTGAGGGACGCCAACAAGCTCCACGGCATCGTTGTCTGGTGCGCAGACAGCTCCAACTCGCAGTCCAATGACTTCCAATACGAAAAGATATCCCAGGCTGTCCTCATGGGCTCCTGATTAGAACCCAAGTATTATTTCGTGATAATGCCTACGAGCATATATTAAATTACAGTATCAATCTCTTCCGTACTCTTTCGCATATTCCCCATATTTCTATGGATATCTATTTATTATCACTCCCTCTCTCTGACTTTTTTCCCTTTCTAAATCCTTCAGTATCGTGATTTCTTCAAGACATTCTCTGTTTCTCCAAGATAGTTCAAGGAATCCTTAGTTCTACCTTTTTTTTGTTGGGTGGAGTTCTTGACAAAAGAATCTTAAATGATCATTCAAAGTAATCTATTTATAAACGATTGTGGATTCTCATTGCGGCCGAGACTAACGTGAAGTTTTGTAATAAAATATTAAACTAGCATGAACAGCTATATATCTACAATCCTCATGCTTATTATGAACAGATATGACCAGATATGAAGGAAATGGAGAAAGTAATTTTTTTTATTTTATGTAAGGTTTTATGTTAGGATCTTGGTGATCTTTCAATAAAAATGTTATTAAATCAAACATTTTTTTGAATTACTGTGAGACTATCAAATAATCCATTTGTTTTAGACACAAACCTTTTTAATTTCCTCCCCCATATTCTTCAAGGTGGATTCAGGGGTAGGTTACGATCGAGGCCTTATAAAAATTGAACACATAGATAAACATATTTTATAAATTCAACATCAATTACATCATGCTTACATATAAAGGTCTTATCTTCACTCAACACATAAATATGACTTTTAGATTTTACAACAATGATGATAGATTTGCATGCTCATGTAAATATTTTAGAGAAACTTAAACATTGAAAACCTAGAAGTTACTATCTATAAAAATCTGTTGAAAGCAATAAAAACTAATATACAGTATCTTCCTAGGAAACTCCAAGTGCATTAGAATCAATTTTTTTATCTCTACTTGCACACTTAGCATCATTATCCAACATACTCCCCTTGAATACTTAGCGGAATCACAAACTAAATCTTTGAAATTAACTAGTGTAGTATTGTTATAGAAATCAAGTACCCATTTATTAATCATGTGCCTTCATGGGAGATCAAAAGTTTTTTTCCTTCCTATCTCTAACATAGAGAGGAAATATGGCACATCATTTTCTAGTCATAGGAAGAAATAATCAATTACTTGGCTAAAACATGAAGACCTTGTGTTAGAGTTGCTTCTCATTTAGATATTCTAGGACTGGAACCAAGGATATTCCATTTGCTTCTAGAGTACTCTACCAATTGAATTACTGGCCCCTCTGGGTGAGCCTATCTTCATTCTAGGTGCCGCTTATTTCCAACTCATCCCTCTTAAGTCACATAATGATTTATTTGAGTTCCTAGCCTAACTCTAATACTATTTGTCAGACCTATTTATCATTCAGACCAACTAGGAATCAAACTGAGGACCTTTTGTTTTCAAGAGTATTCTACCAACTTTGCTACTAACCCCCTCTGGGCCAATCCTTCTTTAGTCTAGCTTTGGCTTATTTCCAAGACCTTTCTTTACAAAAATTTGATTAGCACATGAGAACTTATGTTTATACAACCTTTTTGAACATATTTATGACCCATACACAATTGGATACATCAATCGATCCATGATTAACCTGTACACAATATTTATGTTAGAAAGAAAAGTCCCACCACAACTAAGGGGGGGGGGGGGCGGGGGGGGGGGGGGGGGGGGGAGGGGGGGGGTTAAATAGTTGTGAAATTAATAAACTTAAATTTAACTCTATCAAATCTTAAGCTTGTAATCAATAACATCAATAATCACAACATAATAAACATACATAATAACACTAGATTTTTTAACTAGGGAAACCCTTGATTAGAGGGAAAACCTTCGTGGGAATGATGCCCAAAAGATGTTGTACTAATATAAAAGTTCCTTGTGAAAGGATAAACCTTGTTAGAAGTCTATTATAATATAATCAAAACATATGACTCCCTGTTAGGATACTTTGGATCCCTGCTAAAGGATCTCAACCCTGTGAGGAGTTGATTGAGAAACACAATGAAGACAATGGAACCCACTATCCAAATTGCTTCAAGACCTCCTTCACTAAATAATCTTTAGGATAACACATCCAAGGTTGACTTGACTACAAAAAAAATCCTCTTTGCCTAAATATTTCCTTTGAAGTCCTCAAAAATCCAACAACATAATCTTCTGCTCTGATCATAAAGATTTCACATTCAAATCTCACACAACATTTCATGACTGGATGACATCCCAATGATACTCATTGATACCTTTCCTTTATACCAAGTCCTAATAATTATTGATTCAACCAAAAGGCGTTCTCAAGAATTAGGTACTTTATTAATATGTATGCACTTATTTATAGTATAAAAAATTTCTAGAACAAATGGTTGCACCAATTGGATGCCAAATTTTCCTAAAGTTTATCTTGGCTTGAATTTGCATTAAAAATGATTGCATGGATATTTCATTAATTTGAATATCAATATTACTCATAAAATAAAGAGTATAATAAATTTAAATATTAATACTTAATTCAAGTGAGAACATAAAATATATATTATTATATAAATCACACCATAAAATTAGAATAATGTTATTGCTAAAAGTATTAAACAATATTACAAGTAAATCTTATGTAATTGAATAACTCAACTTTTATTGCTTTCTTGGCTTTTGAATTCTGTTGACCTTGCCTTATCCCTAGGTATGTGTAGGATCATGGTATGCCAAAAAGTGGTGATGTGAAAAAGAAGTCCTAATTGATAGACTCTGAAAAACAACTATAACTTTCAAACAATATAACATTTTTTAAATATGTAATATACATCACATTCTATGCTTCACCTAATACAATAATAATAAACAATTCTTTCAATTTGATGAAGTTTAGACTAAGTTTTTGATTAGGTAGAACAGGTTTTGAATGGGCCTCGAACCCATTTACATTTAGTTTTTGAAGGGAATTGTAACCTAGAGAAAGATAGGAAAAATTAGCACAGACCTAAAATGAGACAGCTGGGAAAAGAAGGTAAATTTTATAGATCCCCCCAATAGAGACTGCTAGTAGAACTACTAGAAACCCCAAGGCATCACAACAACAACAACTAAATGAGAGATAAGCAATAAGTCCCTAGCTAGAAAAAGCCGTTAGAGTGAAGCCAAAGCTTTATGCCAACAGAAGAAAACTAGGGTTTTCAAGCACCCCAAACTAGTAATATGGGTTTTGAAATGGCTTGGCTCCCATAACTATTTTGGGTTTTAAATCTAGGATCAAAAACCAACATTGTGGTAAGAAGACCCATCCACCCTTGTAGGACCAGACAAGAATAAAAACAACAGCTTAAAAAATTAAACATATTTGACTTGAGCTACGCCAAGATATAAGGGTTTTGAAAGGCTCCCCAACCTTAACCAGAGAAATGGGGAAAATAAAGTCTCCCCAATCCACCAAGCCACAATCTCCCAGGAGAAAGAAAGTATAGGCAAAGAACTCTGGCAGAAAGAACTCCTTCAAACATAGGCCAAGCTCTACAAAAACACTCCTTCGCACATCTTTCATCTAGCAAAAAGCCACCTCTGTTGGAAGCAGGAAAGAGGAAAGAAGAAGAGAAGCCATCAACTGCCACTGGGCCCATGAGTGAAATCCCACCTCAATAGGGATCTTCCCTAGAGAGAGGGAAGAGATTACAGAGCCAAAACTCCAACACAATAGAAAAATCAAGGTGGTCAGATAGGAGAGTTTTTATATTCAGGAAAATTTTTAGCAGAAAAATCATAATTAATTATTTACATAGAAAAAAAATACAAAAAAATATACATCACATCCGAACACGAGTCTGCTACTTTTATCTACATTCTTATAAAAAAATATTATCAGTTGATTTTGTTTAATGTGGTCAGACATACACCTACTTGTTATCTTGCTAATCCTAATTGAAAGACTTATTAAAAAATAGCTATAACTTTCAAACTATATAACATTTTTTAAATCTAAAATATGTGTCACATTATATGATTTTCCTACTACAAGAAAATTAAAATAAAAATTCAATTTGATAAAGTTTAGACTAAGTTAACATGGTCAGACATGAGAGTTTTTGTACCCTGGAAAAGTTGTTGAAGAAAAATTATAATTAATTATTATTTGGAAATAAATTACCAAAAAATATGTATCACATCCGGAAATGAGTCTACTACTTATATCTAGAATCTTGTAAAAAAAAATTATCATTTGATTGTATTTAAGGTGGTCAAACATACACCTACTTCTTATTTTTTCCTAAAATTTCTGTACTACTACATTGAAATTTTAAATTTTTAACATATAGAATAATTGTTTTTCAAAAAAGGCATAGTAAATTAGAAGCAAAATTCAATTTTCTAAATATTCTCTTCCTACATATTTTTTATATAATATTTATAACTTGTTCAATTTTTTATGTCAACTTGCCTAAACCTGATTTTCTAAATTTTCATGGCCAATTAAGGGCCTACTTTGGCATACCATGATCCTGCACATACCACCCCCCCCCCCCCCCCCCTTCTCTTTCTCTCTACCCATTTATTTCTTACAATTTTATTTTCTTCCAACATACATGTCTATTACGATATTTATTATGTGTTTTATATTTGAGTGAATTTTTCAACTTATGTATAGCTTTTGAAAGAATAAAATTTATAGAGCACTCTCCTCAAAATATTAGTCTAAGATTATTTTCATATATGTTACTTCCATTTATTATCTATACACATTCTCTACAAACTTTGTGTATTCTACATGATTTATTCCTAAATATTTATTACATGATTGATGTAGTTTATGTGGTGCTATCATTAACAATTATTAAATGTTTTGCATAATGTCATCTTTTACCCTTTATATGTGTCAAATTAGAAGGGTAACACAATAACTCCAATATTTGAGATTATTTTGATAGAAACTATAATAACTATATTAATTTTTGTTTTAACACATAACTATTATCTTATATATTATGAAATAAGAGGCCTTCTAAATTTGTCCCCATGCACACATTTCTTTTGATTTTATGCATTCTTTAATTTTTATCACTTTTTGTAATAGGTGGAATCTATTACTTTTCTCTTCCTTGCTTTTTATTTTTTAGTAATTTTTATTTCTTTAGTTTTTAGATAAATATTATTGAACATATGTCATGGATTGTATTTGTTCTATCTTCCTTTTTTTTGCAAGTTTCTAATGGAGTGCTTATTGTGAGAAGAGTTTGAGAATGATTTATTACTTCACAAAAATCCATATTCATTAAATCTCTTAAAGATAATTAAGTTAAAAGTTGAATTCTTGTTTTATTTAACATATATCTCTACCTAATAGTTCATATAGACACCAGATTGGGACAAAATATAATATTAAAATTTAATGTTGTAGCCTTTTCATTTATATTTTGGAATCCTTTTTCAAATTTTTTTTTTGATATTTTAACCAATGCTTATGAATTCATTTTAAAAATTACATGGCTTGCCTTAATCAAATTGAGAAAAAAATGTATATCAAGCCTTTTTTTCATAAGTAGACCTTTAAATTACAATAGCTTTTTCTAAATGGAAATGTTTGGAAATTTTATCTTCTCACATAGATCCTTAAAAAGTTCTTGAAAACAAATAAGTTTAGTTTTTAACTTTGACTTTGAATGTTTTGTTTTGTTTTTTGGCAAAAATTTTATTTATATTTATTATCTGGTTCAAAGAGCTCCCGAAGAAAGAACCAGTAAAGAAAACTTCGTTCATTGCCCATTACATTACAAAAAGAGCCCATCCGCTCAAGTGTGATAATAAGAAGTACCCAAACCTAGGTGGTCAAGCATGACCAATTACAATTTTTACAACATTTATATTAACTCCTACCCACATATAAAAATAATATCCAAAATGTGGATATGAAGGATGGAAATAATAAAATTCCAGCCTTCAAATACAATGAGATACAAAATATCCATAAGAGGCACAGTTGGAGATATCAAAGTGATAATCCATCATGAAGAGTAGATCAAACCACCAAAGATACGATAAGCCATTGTATCAAGAGAGCTGGGAACCATGCTGATGCTGCAAAAAAGATGACAAAATGGAAACTATACAACAAAAGCATTAGCATGTACAAAATCCTGAGAATGTTCAAAAGAGTTCCTGGAGAAGACACACCAACTACACCTCCATTCCACCATAATGATCCGTAGGCTATATGAAAATAGAGACTTTATAATAGTTCCATCTATAAGATATTCCGCACCAAAAGTTCCTGCAACCATTATTAACACGAGAAGCCAAAACAAAAAACACATAGTCCAATAGAGGAGGACCAAGACCTGAAGGAGGAGAGAGAACTAAAGAATTCCATAAACGGTCAGCTTGAGAAGTCAAGGGATCATCCTCTCCATGCAAAGGAGGCATATGAACAGTAGATGGAGATTGGGCAGGGTGAAGATGAAGAACCCACTGATGGTAATGGGCCAAAGCCAGGTGAAATACTGTCACAAGGAGCATTGCCCACATTAGGGGATAAGGAAACCACACCTGAATCATTTGAAAATCCACATATGGGATTGGAGTGCAATCAGAACATAGACTTTGGTGAAAGCTTTTCCTCTATGCCCTGCATCAAAAGGGGCCGAATTCAGCAGGAAATCCAAAGGCCCAATGGAATTTGTAGATATACAAACTTTAATGGCAGCGAGGAGCATAATATACTTATTAGAACTGAATAGTAAATGCCTAGGAAACACTCCCCCACATGGGCATCGTGCAACTAGAGATTATAATTTTGAACAACGGATAACAAGGCATTACCTTGTAGAAATTGTGGCCAAAAACGCAACTAGATAAAGCCTCTACAAAGCCCCATGACTGTGACAAGTCCAGAATGTTAGAATAGAAATCGAAACAACTTGCGAGGGGAACAAAATCCTTTTAAAATAAGGGGATAGAACAACATCACCAATAATCCTATGAATGTTGCGAGCACATTTGGAACAGTGGACACTAAAAATCAATGCCAGTGCTTCATCAGAGACTGCACCCTCAAATGGGACCTCCAAACATGGGACGGATAATCTAACCTGAAGGTTGAGAGGACGGAACTCATCAACATATCTATGCATAGCCATGGTGCGAAAAGACTTGTGCAACGCAAAGAGAATAGTAAAGTAGAATGAAATAACCAAATAATACCATTTACCAGATAATAGAAATCCAAAATCATTATTTGACATTAATCAACTAATGATACATATTTACAAAATAATGCCATAAAATTTTATTTCTTGCACCCTTCTCGCCCCAAAATTAGCAAAGTGTGTATAAATTTGTGTCAGTATTCTAATAATTATGATAAACAATAGATATTTCTTCCATAATATCATTCTTCTCTTAATTTTGTCACAAATTTTGATAACCAAATCATTACACCTTAGTTATTTTACGTGACATATTTTTAGAAAATGTGGCTTCACTAATATTTATAAGCAAGTAAAACCTTAAAGACTATTAATGAACCACAACATATATTGGCTTGAGATTAAAGTATATGATACCAGGATCATAATACTTTGAATGGATAACACTACACAACTTGAAGCTTGTAATAAAATCATTAGCACAATTGACAACAAATGAAACAAGATCTTTCTCAAAGGAGAATATTTTGTGATTGTAAAAAACTAGTTTTAAAAATTAAAGTATTTTAAAAGATTAAATAAATTTACATTTTTAAAAAATTAAAAATTAAAAAATACTAACTCTTATAAATGATTACTTATATATATTATAAGCTAAATTGACTTAAAACTAAAGATTTAAAATTCTTTAATATATTGAATATATATTACTTCAACCAAATTGTTCAACACAAAAAATTATACTAGCACTTTCACCTTTGAGGTGTGCAACATATCTGATTAAGTAAAAATAGGTTTTACAAGGACCAAAAACCTAAACAAAGTATAAAAGTATAACGGTAAAGTTTATAGAACCTGTGCCATAGCACCAAAGAATAGAATCCTGAAGAAAAAATTAAGTAATAGACATCAGAGAAAAGACAAAAAAAACCCAACAAGGATAGCAAAAAGATAGGATAGCCATGAAAGCGGTAGGTACATGCACTTCATAAGGTCTTTAGCTTGGATCATCATGAGCTACATCTTACCAACAGAGTTATGGAGGTCCTCCAGGTCTTTACCCTCCTTGTCGTCTTTGGTGCCATATTTTATGTACTTTCAACCACATCATTAGAACACATTCTGGAATTTAAATATATTTTTACAAAACTCAATTCCTCAGCATAAAACCTCGTAAACTAATTATGTGTTTGTAACTTTGATAACTCTGTCAAAAAAAATATATGTTGACATCAATGAAAAACCCAACCATGAGTAACATATAAGAACTCAATCATCTCTAATCAACATCCAATCTTCCCTACTAAAAACATTCATAAGCATTCATGCTAATAATTCCATAGATTGTACATGATAGTTTTTGTTTTAATACGAAATTTCAGATGTATTTATCAACCCACAAATTGTACAAGGGTGAGGATCCCTATAATTACATTATTTATGTCTTCATTTGTGATAGTGAAAACATTGTATACATTTGATCCTTTGAGCTATTTGAGTTGAAGTTACAACACCGACAATAGTATTTATATATATTCTACCATATCTATGGCCTTTGAAGTTTGGTCTCATACTTGGCTAAATAAGATATCTTATTTTTTTGCCCATGTTTTCTGAAACCTTTCTATTACAAGCCATTTTCTTCATCATCTATAAGGAATTTTTTCTTTTATAATAATTTTAAAAAAAAACTTTCCTACTAATATCCTAACATTCAACTATCAAATTTGATTCATCAAATAAAACATTATGTTCAGCTTCACAATTTTTACCCAAAGACTCTTTAGGTACATCATGATTTATAAAAAAAAAAATTAGTTTCAAAAGAAATCTAATATTTAGTCTCACGCAAATCAGCTACTTGATCAAATGAACAAAAAAAATCTTTTCTGCCAACTAAGATTTCACAAACTAATGGCTTTGACTTTAAACACTCCTTTTTTTCAATACTTGTATTTATTTTTCCAAATCTTCACTGTTCATGTTAACCCCTCAGTTTTTTTTATTCTAACCCTACATTTCTTACTTAATATTTTTGTAATATTCTCTCAAGATTCTCATTTCACATTAATATTCACAACTCTCCTTTGCAAAAAAAATTCATTTTTTTTTCTAACAACAACATATTATATTTGTTTATTTTATTCACTTCTTACTCCTAATTACCATTCTAAGAAATAAACATTGCATTTTCTTTTTTTTTAACTTTTTACTAATTTTCTGATTATAAATAAATATTTAAACTACCTAATACTTCCATTGATTTGTGACTTTGGAATTTGTTTTCTTTTCTCGTGGATTCCTATCTTAAATAAGTGACTTCTTATATGCATTGATCTGCATCTTCTTCATCTCTATTTTTTCACAATCATTTAAAAAACATTTTTAAGATTGTAGGTCCTTTCTTAAATATAGATCTCCTTCTGTACCTTTTATGTTTCATCTTTAAGTCACACACCTTTAGTCGCATAGATGCTTCTTTAACCTCAACACTTCCCTCTATATTATTTTTGAATTATTTGTAGGCATTGATCTTCTTTCTCTTCTCTAACCTTTTTTTATACCAAATTTAGATATTAAATACAGATGTAAACATCTTTTATTAATTCAATATAAATTTCATCATGCCTCCATATAAATTCTTATCTTATCTCAACATCAAAATCTAACATTTAGATTTGACAACAATGATGATAGACATGCATTCCCATTGAAATCTTTTAGAGAAAATTAAACCCTAATAATATATAAATTACTATCTATTAAACTTTATCAAAACCACAAAAAACTAATTTATAATTTCTTTCAAACAAGCTCCAACTGCATTATCATCAATTATTTTATCTCTAGTTGTAGACTTAGCATCACTATCCAAGAGATTTTTCTTAAGATACAAATACAACATGTATAGTAGTGCAAGTTTTGTTCATCTTTCATTCTCAACTACTAGTACAAGAACCTTTGAGATTGGACAAAAGAGTTCAATTTCTATTTAAAAAATAGTATTTTAGACATATAAGTAAATACACAAAGAGAATATATAAATTACTATACGAATCTCATCATATGTACTTGTTTCCATATTTATGATATCTCTAATGATATCTCATTAAAAGATTTAGTTCAAACACTACATATAAAGTTAATTTCTTTCCCCAATTTTATTCTATCAAATTTAATCCAAATGAGCAGTGAAGTTATCTATTAAGATATCATTTTGAATATCATTATGTCTACTTCTGGAAGTAAGTATTTATTTTCCTTAAAGAAATCCAATTTTACTAGGTTACAATTTTTTAAAACCTTTAAAATAAAATCTTTAATGACCATTCCAATTTGAATATATTCCTGTGTGTGTTCATTTGAATATTCTTGATATTTTAACGCATCTGAGATTAGCATTAAAGTCATATATTTGTAGATAATAAAAAAGATAGACTTATTGTCGGGGAGACTTTGGTAGGATTCTTTGGATGTCTTACACCAACCATCCATCACAAAGTCTCCCAAAAAATAGTTTTACAATTATTCATTTTAATGTTGAGTAGCTGTATATATATTGTACTTGGTGTGTCGTGATTGGTTGTGGAGAAATACTAGATATAGCCATTAAAGGCAAGATTGTGGAAGATCAAAAGTGAAGGCTCGATAGGAGAAATTTCTTCCTTGAGTTAGCCAAGAAAATGGTGATGATTATTTTCAGCTAAACTTCTTGATTCCATCAAGTTGTTCATCCTAATCTCTATATGTGCAGTGCTTTAGGACCTATGAGATATAAGGGAGAAGCCATACAAATAGTAATGATCCATGCAGTTTTAGTGATAGATGGTCTTTGGTTTCCTTATGAGGAGAGTGAGGGTGAGATGAAATCCAAGACTAGAGGAGAAACTAGTGGATTAAAATTTGGCTTTTGGATGGCTTCAAGAAGTTGAGTCCTACTTTTGGGAAAAAGTGGTAGCGTCTTCCCTATTTTTCAAATTTTCTATCAGTTGATGACAAAATTTGAGGCACTAAGAGATTGAATCTTGCAAAAATTTAGTACTAGAAAATGTTGTCCTCAGAGTCCACTTTTTAAATATGTAACCTATTTCAATATCCACATGGTAGAAATTTATTTTTAGTACACATGTTGAAAAACCAACTTTTCAAAATGCCTTTTACAGGACCATACAACACATGTGTACGACCACCTTACTTTGACCTAAATAAATGAATTTTTTTCAATCCTTTTGGGGAAAGATAACTAAGAAACCAAAGATTGATAAGCATATTTTTTCTTTTTTTATATCAAATATTTTATGTTAATTTTTAATTGACTGTAAAGTATATTATCAAAACCTCTAGTATATGGCCACCATAAATTGATGAAAATTTCACATTTTAATTTTTTTTTGTATCTTCAAGAGAATTATGTGTAGAATTACGTCATATAATTTATTTACTAAAAAACCTAAAACCAAAAAAGTTATTAAACTTTTAGTGAGCCTCACTATTTTATGTTTAGTTAACACTTTTGATTAATAAATAATGAAAAAATAGTAAAATTTATCATATCACTATGAAATTTACATTTATAAAACCATGATAGTGAGAGCTCTAATGTGTTTTTATTTTGTCAAAAAATATGATTAGGAAGGCCCTGAAAAAAGTATGACAAGGTATAAATATCCTTAGCGATTATTTTAGAGGTCCAAGCATAGGCTTGGTCCCAAAAAGTCTATCTCAAACTAAAAATTGAGGCAAAGGTACATTTCTTGCTCCATGTTTTATGAAACAGATGACCATTATTTAAAATTCAAAAAATGGGTGCTCATTTCTTAAATACAATAAATTAGTGTGTAAAAATGCACTTCTAGTCATATTTTTAAAAAAAAAAAAATTAAAACGGGCACCCATTTTTCAAAAATGGTTTCTCATTTTTTGAATTTTGGATCAATCATTCAAAACTAAAGTGGGTTTCCATTTATAGTATCATTCTCTAATTCCATAAGACTTCCACTGAATTGGGAACCAACTTGTTGCACAAGTTACCCTTTTATGATAATTGAAGCCATCACATTGTGAAATATGGATCAGCTGAAGCTGTTAAATTGGTGTATAATATTCTTCCAAAATAATTACATTGGTGGGTCACATACAAATTTATGACAATTAACAAACTCTAAGATCTACATTGAGTCTTAGATCTAGGCATTAGATCGACACATTTCTATTATAGTATTAGTTTATAGATAGGATTTTACATTATAGGGAAGGTTAAGGAATTGGGGTGAACTTAAAATTCTATGATATAGTCATGGATATTTTAACTACTTGGTAATGGTAATGAGATTTTTTTTTGAGAGCTTTTGGATGGATAGTGGGAAATATTAAATTTATCTTGGATTCTTTTATTCTTTTTGGAAAGCTTTAGACTGAAATCCATGAAATTGATTTTAATAAGGTGTACAAAGCTTTCAAAATCTAGATGGTTAGCTCGTATTCAATGCAAAAAATTGTTCTTAGATAGTTATACTCAATAAAAATTTATATTAAAAGAATATTCATCACTTTGTTACAAAATTGATACTAAAAAACTACTCATACCTTCTTGTTACAAAAATTATACTAAAGCAATAGTTTTTTATTAAGTAAAATAGGTTTTACAGGGTTCTTGAAACCCACATCTTAAAATATAGAAAAAAAGAGATCAAGTCTTAAGGAAGCAAAAAAAAATGATGAAGCAGGCCATAGGAAGGCCGAGAGACAAACAACCACAGACACAGAATAATCAAAATAGAAAAAAAAAAAAAAAAAAAAGAGATAGGGAAAAAGGAACCCAGAGGAAGGGTTAGGAGAGGTTCCTGAGCATCACTGCAACATTGGTTTTGAGAAACTCCATCTTCTCTTCTACCTCCTTGTTCTTTTGAATGTCGTTGGAGTCTTCTTTGTCCATATTTTTCTTTCATTTGGCCCTAGTTCTCTTTCTTAGACCTTCATTGGGCTTATCCTTTTTTTCCTCTTTGATAATCTGCATATCATTGCCTTCAATATTTTCTTCCATTTTGTCTATGAGAAGTTTTATGTGCTCATTTGAGGCATTAAGCATGTTGAAGTTTTTCTCAACAATACCTTTAAGTGTTTCCTCAAGACTTTTCATCTTATCTTCCATTTTTTTAATCCTTGATTCAAGGCGATGAAGATCTTCAGTGGCTTTGTGATCCTTGTTGTTTTTGATGCCCTGGATTTTTTCCTTAATGTCACCATGTTCATGAAAGAACCATTTAAATGACCTAAATTGGTCTAGCATACTATTCTTTGTGTTGTTAAGAAGATCTAGCTCCATTTGTCTAGCCTTATCCGTGAGGATGACCAGGGCAGGGTCAATCAAGTCCTCCTTGATTTTTCCATCTATATCCTCGAGGATTTTGGGATTCACAGCTTCACTGATAATTCCCATCTACACAGTGTTCATGTTGAAATTAGGCCACACTTTTTTCCCCTTTCCTGAGTCATCATTGTGATACTCCCCTCTAGACTAGTTCTTATCATCTAAAAAGTCATGTGGGTTTGGGGACTGGGTTGAGGAATCTACCTGGTCATCATTGGGCACCTCAATATTAGGGTCTTGAGTCTTTTCATAGGCTCCAAAAGGGGGAGGGGGAGTAAAATCTTTGTTAAATACTAAAACAATAGTTGTTTCTTCTTGTACTCAATCATTTTTTAATATTGACATTTAATACCAAATCATGCTAGATTCCAACTTTTAACCAACTAATGGATGTCATCAATTCATGTGTCAAATGTTAAATAGAAATATGTATTTCATTTGTCAAAATTATTTAGTTTTATAATATGTTTGATGATTTATAAGATGTAATTCAAATGTATTGGAGGTTAAATGAGAAAGGATTATATATAATAACAAATATATTGTGAAGATCTTAGATTTCAATTAATTTTTTTGATTGCAGGAAAAAATAGGTTTTAAAGGGGACCCGAAACCCCAAACAAGTAGAGATTAAAAGATTACAACGTTAAACATACTAAAAAGAAATAGGACTGGGAACCGGTCCACCAAAACCAAAGCTAGCAAAAAAGATGAAAAAAATAGACACCAGAAAAAACACCAACAACCAAGGAAACCTAGAAACAGAACAAAACCTGGACCCAAGAAAAACTAAGCAAACTCCTTACGAGCTTCGTCCACTTTCTTCTTCACCTCAGAGATCTTCTTAATGGAAACATTGAAGTCTAAAAGCTCAAGGATCCTATCTTGGATCTTTCTCATTTTAGCCAACTAAGTGCATTTACTAGGACCTTCATCACCCACATCGTCATTTTCCTCCTTAAGTTTCTTATTGGGTGAGTTGGCATCTAGCTCTGCTTTGATAGACATAAAACATTCCATGGCCGGGCCCATGAACATGTTGTTATCTTGCATATGCTCCTTCATGGCATTCTCCAGATTATCAATTCTAACTTGCATATCCCACACCTTCTTATCCCTATCATTATCCTTATTGTCATCCATAGTCTTCAAACCAATCCCAAAAATCTCCTGCAG
The DNA here is from genome assembly GCA_027943335.1 of Chamaecyparis obtusa. Taxonomy (NCBI): domain Eukaryota; kingdom Viridiplantae; phylum Streptophyta; class Pinopsida; order Cupressales; family Cupressaceae; genus Chamaecyparis; species Chamaecyparis obtusa. Next base: position 104,995 of record BSBK01008819.1, read on the forward strand.
GGAGTCAACCTTAGCAGAGATAGATCTACATTTTAAATTCAGATTTTGTATTTCCTGAAAAACCCATTTCAACAAATGAAATGAGTACATAGATTCTGCCTTCGCAATCTAGAGAACCTTGAAAGGAGTGTCAATTTTTTCATCCATGTCTTCTTTGAGAATTTTCACATTTCATTCTTGCATATCAATAGTTTTGACAAAGGGGATGTTCCGAGAGGTAGCAAGGACATTATCTTTCTCTGCAACAGGGGAGTCCTTCTTCACAATAGGGGAATCCTTCTGTATATCTGCATGGACCTCCATCATAACTTCCAAAATGGGGGAGATGGCCACATCATGATCCTTCAAACTATCATAATCCATCAAAATGGGGACCGACTGGCCTCCCACATCCTCCTCTTTTTTGTCATCCTCATTGTTATCCTTGACCACAGGGATGTTCCCCACCTCCATAGTTCTATCAAACTCCTCCTCCTTGTTCTCATTATCTCCAGAGATTATATTTGACATCAATAGTGAAGCTTCACTATCATCCTTGGTCAAATTAGTTATATCAGCATAACCCTCAACACTATCAGTAGTAGAGTCCATGTTGTTGGAAATATTTAGGAATTAACCGAGTTACTGAGAGGGGAGGGGTGAATCAGTAACTCCAAATTTTCTTTCAATTACAGATGTATTAACATGTAATTTACTTTAACCTTTGCATACAGAAAGCATGAAAATTAAAAGTATTCACAATAATGACACATAGATTTGGTTACCCAGAAACCTTCCAAAAGAAAGTAAAACTGGGGTGGGGATGAAACCCACAAAGCTTTAATACTGCAGAATAAAGTTGGCCGGTTAAGGCTTACAATTTGATCACTTCTGATGATCTGCCCTGTTAGGAGCAATAAGGATTGCTAAATCCACCCTGTTAAAGGATTTACAAACATACAATGAAGTATGCACTCGGTAAAGAGATTTTACAAAAGACTGTTAAGTCTAGTCGGTTAAAGGATTTAGTACTGATTCACCTGTTAGGATGAAACAATAGATCTCTTACTTTGCAACTGGATTGCTGATTGAGATTCGCTAATGTACTGATCACCTTCTGTGATGAATTTGTCTTTGTTGTTCCTTATACTGCTGAAGCCCTTTGTAATTTGCTTATCTCTACCTTTCTTTCTTTTTTTTCACATATATACTTCTTAAATACTTCTTGACATTTTTACAACATTGTTTATATACAAGTCTTAAACAATTAATTACAATTACAATTACAAAGTCAGCTTGACAAATAAACATAAGTGCTACTAAGTCGGCCCAAGTATGGTTACACAGTTCCTACAAACTAACTCAGTGACTTTCTGATACTCGGCGTCCACTGCATTACTCAGCATCGTCATGCACTCGGTAGAAGTGAAGACACGGTTCATACTGACCACTCGGTAGGTTTAGAACTTGGTAAATACTGGTGACTCGGTAGACATGATGTTACTCGGTTTACACTGTCCTGCTCAGTTTGTACTAACTTGCTCAGTTTGCATTGTCTTGCTCGGTTTGCAATGTTTTCTCGGTTTGCACTGTCTGCTCGGTTTGCACTGTCTGCTCAGTTTGCACTGTCTGCTTAGTTTACACTGTCTGCTCGGTTTGCACCTAGAATGCAAATAAGTGTTGTCACTAGTGGCAATTCTGTTTAATGCCAACAATCTCCCCCTTTGGCATTAGTGACAAAAACACTTATTGGCCAAAACTTATATACATGAATCATGCTGAGTTTTATTTTGATTTTTCAAAATTTGTCTTTGTTATAGGGCTTTATACATTGTCTCCCCCTTTCAATGTGCTAACTGTTTCTATACAAATCTTCTTCTATACATATATCTCCCTTTATACATATCTCCCCCTTTTTTGGTGATAATGCCAAAGGTGCATATATAAGTGATTTACAGAGAGAATCCAAAATTTGATAGAAAATCAGAATGTACCTTCATTATTAGTGCCAAGGTTCTGTCCCAACTTTCTTGCAGAATCTTACATGTTTGGATTGCAATTTGGACTTCTGCAGAGAGTTCAATCATGTCATCTGCTATAGAGAACTGATTGTCATGAATCAATGTTTTGGAATGTTCAATGTGCTTATACATTGTATTCATGATGGGAAGGATCATGTGTTGGATGTCTAGCAGTGTGGACCGGATCCTTGTGTCTTCTTTCAGTAGATCTGACTGCATATTTGATAGATATGAGATTTTCATGTGATGAGCAGAGCTTGAACTTGGTTCAAGTTGCAACTTCTGTATGCTAATCTTCATATCCTCATCCATTTTATTCATTTTATCCTTAACATCCTTTGTGAACTCGGCAATATTGTACAATCTGGCCAAAAGAGAGGTAGCATTCGAATAGGTAGATTCAATGTTTGACAAAACTGAAGACAATTCTACTTGGTTAATAGCTATGTGCTGAGCAATGTGCTCAAGCACTTTATTGTTGAATCTCTTCTCGGCTCTTTCAACTAACTTTTCTGTCCCAGATGAATCCTCATTGTATTTATTAATTGCTTCTGCTAATTGTAGCAAAACATGTTGGGAGGAGTCTACTTTAATACCTAATGCATCAGACAAAATATCCTTAGCATCCTTGATGATTTGATATTCCTTGTCTCTCTCCTCTTTAAGCTTCTTTTGTTTTGCTTTCCTTTGGAGGATCTCACCTATATTTTGCATTTGGTCCGCTGATAGATTTGCAAAATCTAATGTTGGAATCTCTATCTCTTCATCTAGGTCTATATCCTCTACTATATTCTTACCCAAAAATTTTATACTCGGTAGAGCCTTAGGCTTATTTGTACTTAATGCCTTAGTAGTAGTGACAGTAGATATAGTAGGGCTGGCTATAGAGACTGGCACACTGTCTACTAGAGAGCTTAAAATATTTACACTTGTAGATTCAAAAACTGGAAAACTTACTGCTGGAAAACTTGATGATGAGGGAGACTGCAACTTGGTAGAAGAAATGGTAGTTGCTTCTATTGTTGCAATAGATGGTTGGACAAATGTTGAAGTTGTCACAACCATGCTTGAAGGTGTCTCTAGGCTGGATGTAGAAACTTTTACTGGAGAGGTAGGAAGGGATGCAATGACTTCTGCTGCTATCCTCACAGTATCATCTACCTCAGTGGCTTCTTCTTGTTCATCACTGTCATCTTCAATGTCTTTTATTATGACTGTTTCAATACTCGGTTGGTGAAGATGGTATATGTTTTTCCATGTAGCATTTGTAGCCTTCACAACCGATTCAATATTGTTGATCAGAATCAAACAAGTATTGAACTTTAATGTCATCTTACTTTCATTTTCTTTTAATGCCTTCTTTACTTCATCATTTTTCAAGCTCGGCATTAACTGTCTCAGGGTTTGATCAAATATGTCTATCACAGTTTGCTTTGCATTACTCCATCTCATTTTTATTGGATTTAATAGAACTGCTAGAACCTGTGGGGCTATTTCTTCAGGAGAGTATTTCCACTGTCCCATCTTTTCAATAACAGTATCTTCTATTTCCTTCTGTTCTATTTCTGATTTGGTTTCATATTTAAAAGATTTTATGTTACTCCAGATCCTGATCCGTCTCTAAAGAGTTTGATCCTTTCTTGAAAGTTTAGAGGGGCCTTTTGAATACTATGTCTTTATCTTCCTTGTCTACCTTGTCTCTTGCACTTCTCCTTGTAAATACAACAGTGGGAGGCTTAGGTGCCTTAGTGATGAATACCTTTCCTTTCTTCTTTGCAGGTTCTGGTTCCTCTGTTTTCTCATCCTTTTCCTCTTCTTCTTCATCTTTTTCTTCTTTGTCCTCGGTTATCATTTGCATTTTGGCTATCCTCTTCTTTCCTTTGTTTACCGCCTATGGAAGCTTTATGCTTAGTTCAATTCTCACCTTAGCTTCATCATATATTCCAAAATATGGAGCTTTGGGATTGACGGGCTGATTAAGAAGAGCTTCAATGATATTCTTGGTTTCATCAATATTTACCTCATAAGGAAGAGGTTTTACATATACAGTCCTCGGTTTAGCTACTTGAATATATACATTGTCACAATCCACCATAAAACAAATGTCATCCTTGTAATCTTCCACCAACTTCTGTAGAATCCGAAATCTATCATTTATTTTCTCTTTGAAAGACTCAAAATAATTATCCATGATGCTTTCAAAATTTTCACCCATTTCTGAGATATATTCATTTATTTCATAAAGGGCTGGCACATCTTTTCTCCATACAACTTTTCCTTTAGAAGGGAAGAATTTCTGAACATAGAAGAATAAACAGACCAATAAGGATCCAAACTTACATGGATTGTTTTTGGAAGTTTGAATGCTTTCCATGTTTTTGTTAAACTGCTTTAACAATAAGTCTGCTAGGTCAAATGTTAAGTTATTCTTGACCACTTTGTATGCTAGGTCAATAGCTTCACAGGAGACACTATTCTATCAACTAGAACTGTATATCTTATGGGCAATAATGTGTGTACCAAACTTTAGTTCAGCATCGGTAATGCTACTAACTTTCATGCCTCTACCGTCCCACTCGGCTAGGGTTTTCTTCTCTAGTTCCGTCCGACCTAGGGTTTTGGTAGTTTTTGCTTTGTTCAACATGGGAAGACCGGTGATTTGATGAATCATCTTCTTTGTGATCTCTATGGGTTGCTCAAGCCAAATCTTGCCATCATGTACACGGCTGAGAATGTATCTAACCCATTTATCTCAAAAGTTTCGAGGTAGATGTGCAATGTGAACTAAACCTTTATCTTCCAGATGTTTGTGCTCGGGTTTCAGAATACCATCCACACACAGTTTTTCACGCACAGTATCTAGTTCTAGGTTCCCCATTTCATGAATTGAACAATTGAAATGATTGTAGATATCGTTAATAAGTAGTACCTTAGGAGGAATCTGAGATTGAGCTCCGTTCGGATCTAGGGCTACTGCAATTGCGGGCACGATCTTGAAATCTGGTGCTTTCCATTCCCCTTGGACTAACATATCTGATCCTTTCTTCACTGAAGTGCTAGATGATGCCATGGTAGCTCATAGAAAATTCCTTTCGCAAAAGTATTGAATCGCTGGGTTGCTCTTGAAATTTTCTGCTCTCAAAGTGCTAAAGGTTCGCGGTGAAGAATGAGTTTGATTACTTGCCTTTTGTTTACAACTTTGTCATTAATGCTTAGGACAAATTAGGGTATGAATTCTGACAGACTGTCACCCACTAAGAATTAATTGCTCGATAAAGAATTTGCAACTCGGTGAACTCGAGAATTCATATTGGTCCGACCTCACTCGGTAAAGACGGGTACCGACCTTGCTCGGTGAAGACTGATACTGACCTTGCTTGGTAAAGACTGATACCGACCTTGCTGTGATCTTACTACATCTTGTATGCTGATTTAGATCTTTCTTTTAATTCAGTTCTGGAACTGCTTGAGATTGGTCTATGAGAATACAGTTCCAGTGCTTTCTTGGAAATTTAGTTTGAGTCGGTAGAGCCATCCATTCCATTACTTGGACTGGATTGCTCGGTAGATTTAGGAATCCATTTTTGTCTCACCTGTTTCCTGACCTTAGTTGCTTCATTCTTCTTTCCATCTTCAACTTCACTAGCATTCATGTAGTTTTTGGCTATGTGACCGAGTTTAGTGCATTTGAAGCATCTTACAGTAGTATCTCTTTTCCTTAGATGATGTTTTATGCAATTCATGCCAATGTGTCCATATTCTCCACAGTAATGAAATCTACACCAGGTGTTGTAGTCCCATCCAAACATTGCTTTCATAATTTGTTCTGCTGGATTGAATATTTTGGATCTACACTCGGATGCCTTGTGACCTTGTTTGTTGCATTTGTGACAATTACCTCTGAATCTTGGTTTTTCCCTGCATTCATTTGCTTTGTGACCAGGTTGATTGCAGTTGTAGCATTTTCCATTGAATTTTGCCTTTTTATTGCTCCAACATTTATTTGAAGTATGTCCTATTTTACCATAGTGATTACAAGTAGGTTTCTAATTCCTTTGAGTACCTTGCTTAGAAGATTCACCTGCTCCTTTGTATCCAAGTCCTGCTTTTCCTTTTTGCCTATGAAGATTTCGCTCATACAGCTGATTCAAGTCTTCTTGGCTTTTCAGCATTCCTTCATTGATTTGTTTTTCAGCGTTTAGGTCATCCATCAATCTTAGATTGATTTCCTTTTCAGATCTTAGTTCTTCTCTTGTGCTTTCTATTTCTGATCTTAGATTCAGAATTTCCTCATTTGTATGAGAGATCTGATTAATTAGATTTTCTAGCTAAAGGGTTTTATTTTGGACTTCAATGTTCCTTCCATCTAATTCATCTTTCAACTTGTTTCTTTGTTCCAAGATCTCACAAAATCTTGTAGAGTGTAGCTCTTGTTCTCTTTTTAATTTTCTCACTTCTTCTTGCAGAGACCCATTCTTTTCTAGGAGTTCTCTGACAGCATTGTTTGCTTCATCTGAGCTATTTGAGGGAAAAAGATCTTCAATCTTTTCTTCAATGTAATTCTGATCATTCATCTGATTTGCAAGTTCCTTCCTTCTTCTTAGGGATTGGGAAAGATGTTCTTTTACTTCTTTGAGTTTAGCTATGGCCATTTCCAGATCTAGCTTTTCATTTTCAATCACCTTGTTCAGTTTGAATACCTCCATTGTCCTGGATCTTTGCTCAAGCTAGTTAAACTTTGACTTGAGAACCAATGCTACTCTGATACCAATTGTTGGAAATATTCAGGAATTAACCGAGTTACTGAGAGGGGAGGGGTGAATCAGTAACTCTAAATTTTCTTTCAATTACAGATGTATTAACATGTAATTTACTTTAACCTTTGCATACAGAAAGCATGAAACTTAAAAGTATTCACAATAATGACACATAGATTTGGTTACCCAGAAACCTTCCAAAAGAAAGTAAAACTGGGGTGGGGATGAAACCCACAAAGCTTTAATACTGCAGAATAAAGTTGGCCAGTTAAGGCTTACAATTTGATCACTTCTGATTATCTACCCTGTTAGGAGCAATAAGGATTGCTAAATCCACCCTATTAAAGGATTTACAAACATACAATGAAGTATGCACTCGGTAAAGAGATTTTACAAAAGACTATTAAGTCTACCCGGTTAAAGGATTTAGTATTGATTCACCTGTTAGGATGAAACAGTAGATCTCTTGCTTTGCAACTGGATTTTTGATTGAGATTCGCTGATGTACTGATCACCTTCTGTGATGAATTTGTCTTTGCTGTTCCTTATACTGCTGAAGCCCTTTGTAATTCGCTTATCTCTGCCTTTCTTTCTTTTTTTTCACATATATACTTCTTACATACTTCTTGACATTTTTACAACATTGTTTCTATACAAGTCTTAAACAATTAATTACAATTACAATTACAAAGTCAGCTTGACAAATAAACATAAGTGCTACTAAGTCGGCCCAAGTATGGTTACACGGTTCTTGCAAACTAACTCGGTGACTTTCTGATACTCGGCATCATCATGCACTCGGTAGAAGTGAAGGCATGGTTCATACTGACCACTCGGTAGGTTTTGAACTCGGTAAATACTGGTGACTCGGTAGACATGATGTTACTCGATTTAGACTATCCTGCTCGGTTTGTACTAACTTGCTCGGTTTGCATTGTCTTGCTCGGTTTGCACTGTTTGCTCAGTTTGCACTGTCTGCTCGGTTTGCACTGTCTGCTCGGTTTGCACTATCTGCTCGGTTTGCACTGTCTTCTCAGTTTGCACTGTCTGCTTGGTTTGCACCCAGAATGCAAATAAGTGTTGTCACTAGTGGCAATTCTATTTAATGCCAACACATGTCCATGTCCATACCAACATCCTTATCATATTTTAATATTTTACCAGAAGATATCTCTTATTTTCCAACCGTCTCCCTATACATTTCTTAGCTAAGCCACAGGCTTTGGGTGAGGAAATGATAGGGATGGATACAGCCTTCTACTTAATAAATTCTACAATGAGGATAATAAGCCCCTCATCTAGAATGGGTTTCTTCTCCTTCCTCCTATGATTTGTAATGCTAAGGTGGAGGGACTAAAGGACCAAAAAGGAAAGGACACCCTAATCTTGTGATGAAAGTGACAAAGCAACACAAAATGGTATGAGTGGGCTTGTTTATACTAGCCATCCAATGTAATGTATTCCATGATTGTTGTCATGACCATTGCCCAGATTTCCTTGAAGGCATCAATGTCATAGAAACCGCTGGAATCTTTCACCAAACTTTGTGCCTCATCTTTTCTTTTGGGGAATCATCGGATGGCCTTTTGTGAAACTTTCTTATCTATATCTCCAAGGAGGAAGAATATTGGAGATAGAGATCTAGCTAAATATGGCTTAAAGAAGGGGACATGAATACTAGATTCTTCCACATGTCTGCCTCAAAATATAGAGCTACTAACAGAATCTCCAAACTTAAAGTGGGGGATGGGGAGGTCACCAATGATAAAGATATATTTGAGTCTATGATTGACTTCTTTTCTTCTCTATTATCTAAAGATATGAATCTTCAATTTGAGAATCAAGATACTCTTCTTGATTTCAATTCTACCATTGTTAATGATACCACCAATAAAGACCTAATTGATATCCCTTTTTTGGATGAAGTGAAGTCTGCTATCTTTTCCTTTGAAGGTGATAAGTCCCCGAGTCTAGATGGATTCCCTATGTTCTTCTTTTAAAAATTCTGGCATGTTATTGGTGTTGATATATACAATGTTGTTAAAGAATTCTTTGACGCTAGAAATTTGTTAAAAGAGATTAATGCTAACTTTATTGCTCTGATTCCTAAGAAGCCTGGGGATGATTCAATGGATTCCTTTAGATCGATTAGCCTATGTAACTCTGTGTACAAAATTTTATCTAAAGTTATAACTTCTCATTTGCTGGCTATTCTTCCTCAGATTATCTCTCCTCAATGAAGTGGTTTTGTTCTTGGGAGGCAGATCCTTGACTCAATTATGAAGGTTCATGAGGTTATTCACTCCACTCAGGTCTCTCTTAACCATGGTTTTCTTTTGGAATTGGATCTTTCGAAGGCTTATGTTCGGGTGGACTGGGACTTTATGATCAAGGTGTTGAGATCTTTTGTCTTTGGTGACAATTTCCTCAAATTGATTTACCAGCTCATTAGTACTTCTACTACTACTATTATGGTTAATGGATCCCCCTCAAGGTTTTTCAAACCTTCTAGGGGTCTCTGATAGGGAGATCCTTTGTCTCCTATCCTGTTTTCTATCATGGATGAATGTTTGGGGAATTATCTCCAGCATTTAGTTTCCATCGGTTCGTTCAAAGGTCTCTCACCTTCTTCGGCCTCTAGACCTTGATCTCATGAACAATTTGTGGATGAAACAATCATCATGGGTTTTTCTTCTATCCAAGAAGCTAAGGCTATTAAACAAGCTCTTACTACTTATTCCTTAGGTTCTGGCCAATCCATTAACAGGGATAAGAGCGCTTGATTTTTTATCAATACTCTTGAGGATAGGCAGTATAGAATTACAAGAATTATTAGATGCAGAATTGATTCTTTTCCTGCTACCTATCTTGGCCCTCCTTTTGGTCTCAAACCTTTGGATTCCTTTTTGGCTGGTATAGTTGACAGATTTAACAAAAAGTTGGCTACTTGGAAATGTGCATTACATACTCAAGCTAATAAACTTCAGGTCTTAAAGACCTCACTGTAGAGCCTCCCCATTTATGCTCTTAGTCTTTTTAAAATTCCTGGGAAACATGTAGATATTATTGAAAAAATCTAAAGAAATTTCTTGTTGTTGAGAGTGGAAGATAAAAAGAGATTGGCTCTGGTGGCTTGGGACAAGTTGTTTACTCCTAAAAAGTGGGAGGGGGGGCTAGGCATTCGCCCTCTAGGAGTTACCAATATGGCACTTTTGGAAAAACAAACTTGGAGGATTCTTGGAGAAAAGAGAGAATGGAATGAAATTATCCATAAAAGTATCTCTTCTATTTTTCCCATATCTCTGAATTTTGGAAAATGGATATGAAAGTGCAAGGCTCTTTTATTTGGAATGGTGTCCATAATTCTAAGGAGGCGGCCTTTGAAGGGGCTAAGTGGTATCTTTGCAATGGTAGAAGGATCAGGTTTTGGGATGATTGCTGGCTCAATGATGGTCCCCTTAGCTCTGTCTTCACTTTTCAACCTTTCTTTAACCTTTGCAGTCAGTGATTTGGGTCAAGGGTTAGGGACTATTGGAGAAATGGTTCATGGATTGACCTCTCCTTAGTGGATGAAGCACTTAAGCCTTTGATACTGGATCTGATGATCTAGAAGGTTAGATCGTCAAGAGAAGATGAGCTATTTTGGGGTATTCTTCTTTTTGGCATCTTCACTGTGGCATCTTGCTTTGATCTCTTACTAAAGAAGCCAAATCCTCTCCCATTTTGGGCTTAGGTGAGGGAAAAAAGTTTAATTCCAAAAAATAATATTTTTTCAGGCTGGTTTTGTAGAATAAAATTCTTACTATAGACAACCTCCAAAAACGTGGTATGATTTTGAGTAATATATGGTTCCTATGTAAGAAAGAGGAGGAGTCAGTCTTCCATCTTTCCACTGACTACTACTTTGCTTGGGAAGTTTGGTGTCTCTTTTTACAATGCTGGTAGATTAACTAGTTTTTTCTGAACAATATGGAGAATTATTGTATATAGTAGACAAAAGTGGAGGTCCCCATGGAACATAAGTTGTGGAATCTTATTGCTCCCCACATGATATGGACATTATGGAGAGAACACAATGACATAGTCTTTAGGAATATTGAACTCCCACCTATGGTGATTATTGAGAAGATTAAGAGAAGCCTCGAGGAAAACTACAGATCATTGACTGGTAGGAAGCTAGACTTCAATGGTGGTGTTTTCAGTGTTGGGACCACTAATAAAAAATCAATTCAAAGGGAGAATGCCATCTGGCTTTCTCCCCCTCCTGGATGGATTAAAATGAACTTTGATGGTGCCCTGAAAGGCAACCTGAGCCTGGAAAGTTGTGGTGGTCTCATTCATGATGACATGGCCAATTGCCTTTCTACTATGGTGATGCCCATAGGGGTGAAAAACAACCATGTGGCAGAAGCCATGACCCTTCTTCAAACCCTTAAAATTATTAAGAAAGATATGGCTCAAAATATTTGGATTGAAGGAGATTCAATGAATTTATTAAGGAGCATCAATGATATGACTAAACCATCATGGTCTATTAAGGTGATAATCGAGGAAGCCCAGGTAAAAATTAGGTCTTTTAAGAAAGTCATTATCTCTCATGTTTACCTAGAAGCAAATTGTACTGCTGATGAGTTGGCCAAGTTTGCAGTTAAATCAAAGAATATCATGATCTAGCATGGATGTAGCAATTTCATCGTTGATATGAGAGCCAAGCTGGCTTTTGATAGGTCTCAAAGAAAAAGGGTGGATTGGGTGAATCTCAAGAAGTTATGATGATTAGACACATTTTAGTGAAGTAGGGTAATTTGATTACAAAAAGTGGTGCCTTTCCCAAGATTACTAATTGCAGACACGAGTTAACCTCTATTAATTTCAAAGTTTCTTTTTCTTTCAACATTTGGTTTTTCTCTACTTATGCAACTATCAATGTTAGCTCTGAGATTATGGGTGGTGGGCTTAATCGTAGACAACCAAAGGACTGTACAAAATGGAAGAAAATGTCAGAGTTCTAGGAAATTCTCACAAAGGGGAGTCTTACTACCTATATGGAATGGTTGCATGGGACTAAATACAATGCTAAGAAAATGTTTGTAGAGTCTTAAAAAGATGGGGCGATCACTATTGCTGGTCACACTATGAACATAACTGAGGAACTCATTGCTAAGGTGTCTAGGCTTAGCCTCAAGGGCATCAAATTTTACAGAGATAAGAAAATTTTGCAAAAGGCTATCTGACACTTCTCCAAAAGAAAGGATGAAGGGAAGAGTCTGGTGAAATATTCTACTAGTTTCTATGATGTTGCTCCATTGAAGGAAATCTGGGCGACGGTTATGATGGTGACTATGGAATATGTTACCCTGGATGATAGCTTTAAACATGCCCATTCTTACCATTTTGTGTTGCTTTGTCATTTCTATCATAATATTAGGGTTTCTTTGTGTTACTATATGCTTTAGTCCCTCTGCCTTAGTATATTCCAGCATAGAAAGAAAGAGAAGAAACCTATTCTACATGAAGGGCTTATTCTTCTCATTGTAGAACATATTAAGAAGACTGCTATCTCTAGCCCTATCATTTCTTCACCCAAAACCTCTTGCTTGACTAAGAAATGTATTAGGGAGAGGGTTGTTAAAGAGGAGAGTCCTTATGGAAAAAAATTAAAAAAGGAAAAGGATGTTGGTATGGAAACTGATACCACTGCTAATAGTGTGGATGGATATGAGGACACGACTTATTCAAATGAGGAAGATAGTGATTCTTCAACTTCAGTCTTGAATTTGACTTCTGGAGATAATGAAAACACAAAGGAGGAGACTACTAGTAATATGGAGGTGGGGAATACCTCTGGGATCAAGAACAATAATGAGGCTGAAAAGATTGAGGAGGATGTTGGTAGTCAATAGGTGCCCATCTTGGTGGAGTATGATAGTTCTAAAGAACATGATGTGCCCATCTCTCCTAACCTGGAGGTGATCATGGAGGTCTATTTGGATATTCAGAAAGATTCCATGGATGTGGAGAAGATTTCCCCTGATGTGAAGAAGGCTTCCCCTGGTGCAAAGAAAGTTAATATCCCTGTCAATTCTCAAAATATTTCCTTTGCTAAAACTGTGGATATGCAGGAACAAAATGTTCAACTTCTCAAAGAAGATATGGAAAAAAAAATTGACCCTCCCTTTGGGGTTCTCTGGACTACAAAGGTGGCTTCCATGTATTCATTTTGTTTATTGAAATGGGTATTTTAGGAAATAAAGAATTTGAATCTAAAATGGCGTTCTATTACTACTAAGGTTGATTCCTTGCAGGAAAGGCTGGAGTCTAGTTCAATTAATATGGAGGGAAACATGAACAATGACAAGGACAAGAAGGTGCAGGAAATACAAGTTAGAATGGAAACTTTGGGGAATACCATGAAGAAACATATGCATGATAATAACTTGTTCATGGGTTCTTTCATGGAATGTTTTCTGACCATCAAAGCATAAGTAGATGTTGGCTACCCCAGCAAGAAACCTAAGGAGGATAATGAGGACATGGAAGAGGAGGGCCTGGGTAAATGTACCAAGTCTATGAAAAGGAGAAAGATCCAAGAAAGAATCCAGGACCTTTCCGACTTCAACGCTACCATAAAGAAGATCTCTGAGGTGAAGAAGGAAGTGGATGAAACTCGCAAAGAGTTTTCTTAGTTCCCTGGGTCCCTGACACTAGCTCTTTTTTTATCTCCATGGTAGCTATTTTTTGCTGGTGTTTGGTTTTGGGGTTTTTTCTATTGGTTTTGGCTCTAGTGGATTGGGTTCCAGTCCTATTTCTCTTTAGTATGCTCAAATGTTAAATCTTTTATTCTCTAACTTGTACGGGGTTTCGAGTCCCCTTTAAAACCTATCTTTTCATGCAATCAAAAAATTTCTTATCTCTATAAAATTTAATACCCTTGAGGCTCAACCTATAAACCTTAGCAATTAGCTCTTTAGTAATGTTCACAGTAAGATCAGCAATGGTCACTACCCCATCTTTCCAAGAATCAGCAAACACCTTCATTGTTCCATCTTTAAACCCATGCAAACACTCCATATACATAGTAAGGCCTCCCTTTCTAAGTTTTTCCCAGACCTCCATCATGTTCTTCCATTTCATATAGTCCTTTGGCTCCCTTTGATTAAGTCCACCACCCATGATATTGAAGAGAGAAATAACAACAACAGTAGCAAAGAACAATAGTCCTTTGGCTCCCTTTGATTAAGCCCACCACCCATGATATTGAAGAGAGAAATAACAACAACAATAGCAGAGAACAACTAATTGTAGATGAAAAGGGAAAATTTAAAATACACGCACATAAACTCATGTCTACATTTGGTAATCTCAGGAAAGGAAATCCTTTTAATAATCATATTAACCTATTTAGCAAAAAGGTGTCTTATTATCATAATTTCTTGAGATACTCCCAATCCACCCTTTTGTTATGAATCCTATCAAAATCTAACTTGTCTTTCATATCAATAGTGAGATTTCTATCTTCATGCCAGATCAATATGTCCTTTTCCCTAATCGTAAAGTTGGCCAACTCATCAGTAGTACCGTTCACTTCCCAGTAAGTGTGGGATATGATGAATTGCTTAAAGGAAGTAATAATCATCTGAGCCTCCTCAATAATCACCTTAATGGACCATGATGGTTTAGTGATATTATTGATGTAATTTAAGATATTCATTGAATTGCCTTCAATCCACATGTTTGGAGCCATATTATTTTTGATAATTTTAAGGGTTTGGAGAAGAGCCATGACCTCCGCAACATGATTGGTTTGCACCCCAATGGGAAGTGCCATAGTAGCAATAAAATTTTCCATGTCATTTCTTATGAGTGCACCACAACATGTCGTACCTAGGTTACCCTTTGCAGCACCATTGAAATTGATTTTGATCCATCTCGGATGGGGGGAAAGACAAATGGCATTCTCCCATTTGGTAGGAGTTTTACTTTTGGAACCATCACTAAAATTACCATCAGTGAAGTCCAGCTTCAAATCAATCGACAAGTTGTCATTCTCCCTGAGACTTCTCTTAATCTTTTCAACAATCACCACCATTGGGAGCTCAGTATTTCTAAAAATTGTGTCATTATGTTCTCTCCAAAATCTCCATATGACATGAGGTGCAATGAGATTCCACAACTACCTATCCATGGGGACCTCCACTTTTCTCCATTGGGTGCTAAAATTCTCCATGTTGTTAGGAAAAAAATAATTAATATGCCAGCATTGCAAGGTAAGACACTAAACTTCCCAAGAATAGTTGCAATCAATCGCTAGATGAAAGACTGATTCTTCCACCTTATTACAAAGAAAGCATCTATTGGTCAGAATCATACCACATTTCTAAAGGTTGTCAATGGTAAGAATCTTATTAGGAAAAACCAGCCAAAAGAAAATGTTAATTTTAGGAATTAATCTTTTATCCCAAACCTGAGCCCAAAAGGGAAGAGGATCTGGCTATTTCAATAAAATCTCAGAGGCCAAGGCTACAAGGAAGACACCAAAAGGAAGGATTCCCCAAATCAGCTCATCATCTCTAGATGAATTAACCTTCTTAATCTTAAAATCCAACAACAAAGGCATAAGGGCCTCATCAACTAAAGAAAGATCAATCCACGATCTATTCCTCCAATAGTCTCTGACTCTTGAACTAAATCTCTAAATATACAAATTAATAAAAGGTTGGAAAGAAGTAATAGAGCTTAGAGGAAAATATTTGAGCTAGAAGTCATCCCAAAACTTAATTCTTCAGCCATTGCCTAAATACCATTTAGCCCCTTTAAAGGTCATCTCCTTAGCATGATGGATGCAATTCCAAATGGAGGAACCATGCACTTTTAGTTTCATCTTCATAAAATCAAAGATGTGGAAAAAGGAGTATAGATATTTATTTAGGATAATCTCATTCCATTCCTTCTTCTCCCCAAGAATTATCTAGATTTTTTTAGCCAAGAGTTCCCAATTGGTCACTCTTAGGGGGTGAATACCCAGTCCCCCCACCTCTTAGGAATACAAACCTTGTCCCACGTAACCAGAACTAGTCTCTTTCTTTCTTCAACTCCAGTATATAGAAAATTTCTCTAGATTCTTTCAATAATGTCTGTATGTTTATGAGGGATCTTAAAAAGGCTAAGAGCATAAATGGGGAAATTCTATAGAGAAGTCTTTAAAAGTTGGATTTTACCTGCTTGAGTGAGAAATGCTCCTTTCCAACCAGCAAGCTTCCTATTAAATATGTCCATAATGCCAGCCCAAACAGAATCAGGAGGTTTGAGACCTAAAGGAAGGCCAAGATAGGTAGCAGGTAAGGCATCAATTCTACATCCCATGATTCTTGCAATTATTTTATGTCTATTTATAGGCATGTTGATAAAGAACAAACAACTCTTATCCTAGTTGATAATTTGACCAGTACCCAAGGAATAAATGGAAAGAGCCTGTTTGATAACCCAAGCCTCCTGGATAGACAAATACCCCATGATGATAATGTCATCCACAAATTTTTCATGAGAATACGACCTTGAAGTAGAAGAAGGAGAGATGCCCTTGATAGAACCAATTGAGACTAATTTCTAGAGATAACGACTGAGACATTCAGCCATGATAGAAAAAAGGATAGGAGACAAGGGATCTCCTTGCCGAAGCCCACTACAAAGTTTGAAAAATCAAGAGGGGGAGCCATTAACCATAATAGCAGTCATAGAGGTACTGATGAGCTTGAAAATCAACTTGAGAAGTTTGTCATAGAAGCCAAAAGATCTCAACACCTTGATCATCAAATCTGAGTCCACCCGATCATAAGCCTTAGAGAGATCAAGGTTCAATCAAAAACCAAAGTTGAGAGAGACTTGAGTGGAATGAATAACCTCATGAACCTTCATAATTGAATCAAGGATCTGTCTACCAGGAACAAACTTGATTTGCTGAGGAGAGATGATCTTCAGAAGAATAGCCAGTAGTCTAAGGGTAATAACCTTATATAAAATCTTGTACACAGAATTACATAGACTAATCAGTTTGAAGGAATCCATAGAATCAGCGCCAGGCTTCTTCGGTATCAGAACAATGAAAGAAGCATTAATTTGTTTCAACAAAGATCTAGAGCCACAAAATTATTTAACTATGTTACAAATGTTGTGACTAATAATATGCCAAAATTTGTGAAAAAAAAACATAGGGAACCCATCCGAGCTTGGGGATTTATCACGTTCAAAAGAAAAAACAATAGTCTTGACCTCTTCCAAGGAAGGGATAGCAGTAATAACTTTTTTGGTAGCTTAATCAATAATGGGAGGAATGGAATCAAGAAGAACATCTTGATTCTCCAAGTGAAGATTCAAATCTTTAGATAAAAGAGAGGAGAAGAAATCAATCATCACCAAAGAAATGTCCTTATTGTTACTTACCTCTCTTGCTGCCACTTTAAGTCTAGAAATCCTATTAGAAGCTCTATGTTTAGAGGTAGACATATGGAAGAATCCGATATTCTTGTCTCCAGCTTTAAGCCAAATCGATCTAGATCTCTGTCCCCAGTACTCTTCCTCCTTGGAGATAATATTATGAGTCTTGGCAAGGATACTCTCCTCCTTATCCTTGAGATCTTGGGATAGACCAGAATGTTGAATAGTATCCTGAATAATATCAAGGTCACTTTTCAGCATAAGCTTGGATTTGAATATATCACCAAAAACATCTTTGCTCCAATATTTGACATTCTATTTTAAATTTTGGAGGTTTTTGACCACCCTAAACATCACGGTTCCCTGAATATTAACATCCCACTAGCCTTTGAGCTTTTTTTCTATATTCGAGTGATCAATTAACATTTTCTCAAATCTAAAAGGTGAGTTTCCCTTAGCAACAATCAGATCAACACTAAAAGATATATGGAAGTGATCGAAGCCAATCCTCATAAGAGAAGACAAAGAACAACCAAAGGTTTTGAACCAACAACTAGAGATCAAAGTTTAGTCCAACCAAACTTGCATGTGGCCCTGACCAATTCTTTTGTTCGACCAGGTATAATTGACCCCTTGAAGCTCCAAGTCAAAGAGAGCTAGTTTATTGACAAATTCCATTAGGTCGACTCTACCATCAAGTTGACTCTGACTATCCACTCCACCAAACTTCTCATTTTATTTCAAAGGATGGTTAAAATCACCTATAACCAACTAGGGAAGATCCTAAAAAAACATTCTTTGGTTATCAACCCTTTTCCAAAACTAGGACCTTCCAGCTTTAGAGTTAGTAGCATAGATAGTAGTAGCAACCCATTCAAAGTCTGACTTGATATGAAAAAATTTAATGCTTAAGAAATTAAAATTATCTATATTCACAGTCCCACTAACATGATTCTAATTCAAAAAATAGAAACCCCTCTAGAAGCCCCTAGAGAGCTTGAGCCCACCACACCACCATTTTTTAAAATTCTAATCTTTTCAAACTTATCTTTCACCATCTTATTTTCTTGAACAAAAGTAATATCAGGTTTATGGTCTCTTACTAGATTCCTAAGGATGTCTTTCTTATGAGGGGCATTCAACCCTCTAATGTTCAACGAGATGAATTTCATTTCTTAACTGGAGTGCAAGCTCCCTGGATGGTCAACTGCTTTCCATTTGCAATGTCCTTCTTACTTTCTCATGTCCTTCTTACTTTCCCTTTCTCTAATCTCTTTGTTGGTGCTTCTACCTTGAGTTTTTTTCTCAGATCCAACATCCATCTTAAGACCCTTATCTTCCAAATTGACTTTGCTTCAGGTAGTGACATCATTAGAACCAGGGGTGGTTAACTTGTTCTCCTTTTTGTTTTTTTTTATGTTTCTTCCCCTTTTGAACAAACCAGGGTTCCTCATTTCGATCTTCTAAGAGATCCTCACCAAAAATAAGATCCTCATAACCACTCTGTGACAGGGTATCAAGAACATAAGAGGAATTATCTTCATTTGATTTTAGTTCCTCCAAAGTAGCTCTATCTTTCAAAGTGCCACACTGAGAATTAGTAGCAATATCACCCTGAATAGGGACCAACACCACCATAGGAATAGATTCATCAATAGGCCCACCCTCTCTAGGGACATATTCCATAGAGGAGCTAGCAAGAGAATCAGAGACATGAGAAACTAGTTCAACAATTTCCCCTTCTTGTAGATCTGGGAGAGCATTAGAATCCACCTTCTCAACATCTTCCAAGACCAGATTTTCCTTATTATTACTGACCCCATCTTCCATAGCCTAAGATTTCACTTCCTTCTAGACCTATCTAGTGGACATCTATAGTTTGGAATTAGGATCCACATGCTTAGTAACCTTAGGGGTTTTCTTTGGACAATGATTTTCCCAGTGACCCATTTTATAGAAAACAAAACAAGCAAAAGGATGAGATTCAAAAATCACTTCCTACTTCCACAAACCCAATTTGGAGTTAATATTAATCACCGAAGGGAAATTGTCAAACTGGCCAATGTTGATAGAGAGCCTAGCAAAAACCTATCTAGACTTGGTAGCTATCATAGGGTAAACTGAGAGATCACCTCCAAAATAAGAGGCTAAACCCTTAAAGACCTCCTCATTCCAATACTCTAGGGGTAAACCAAGAAACCTAACCCAGACAGGGGTAGCCATGAAAAACTTATCAGAGTAGTCTAAGTTGGGAACCCATTTGAGTAAAGCAACAACCATTCTACCAAACATCTAGAGTCCTCCACATAAAACATACTCCTAATCTTCCTTGGTAGAGAAAGAAAAGGAAAGAATTTTTTTAGGAAGGGCCATGATATCTACCTAGCCTTTCAACTTCCATCTCTTTTTAGCAAAGGATCTCACCGCTTCAATGTTAGGATGGGTACCCAGAAACTTACCAACCAATGAGAACTCCATAGCCGAGACCAAGTGATCCACGAAGGAGTTAAGAAGAAAAATGGTGATTTCACCTTCTTGAAGGCACGCCTTAATAGGATCACCCAGAGAAGGAGATTTTTTCGCCATTCTAGCTCACAAAATTTCTAACCACTTTTTAGAAGTGTAATGGTTGACTTCTGCACTAACAGGGCTAGAATCACCACTTGAACCCACTAGTTGGTCCTTCAAAGAAATGGCCTTGTCGCTCAACACCTCTAGAGAAGGACAGGGCTCACGCCCTAACATTGCTTCACCCACAAGCGAAGCACCCATAAGCACTTCCTTCGAGGGGGCACCCGTGACCGCCCTTTGCAGGGAAATATTCACCTTACCAAACAGAGTGTGATCTGACACCTACAATTCTACATCCTATACCTGTGAAGAGGGCATCCGCAAAGCCAAAACCCATTCCAGACCAACGCTGGTACCATTTCCAAAACTAGATCTAGTAGCCGCATCACCATGGCTACCCTTGAATTTTGAACAGCCATTCCTACTCAATTCCTCTCCCATTTCCTTTCCCAATAGATTTCAATTAATGTTTGTTGCATTCTATATTTTCATTTTCCCTTCCATTTAATATTTTCATTCTATACTTATGTTAGTAAAGGGTAAAATTATATATTTTTTTCCAAAAATAAAAAATAAAATAAAAGTTGCATATTTTATATGTTGATATTTTTTTTAGTATATAGTTGTAAATGTAATAATTGATCCATAACCATCAACCAAAATAAATCTATATTGCATAAGATTTATTCTTGACCACTGTTTCAAAATCCAAGTTTCTTATTTTCTCAAATTTAATTTAATAAATTAGGATTTATCTATACATTTCACTATGTTAAGTTATCAGTTGTTAAATATTAATTTATTTTGATTTCTTTATTCAAATTTATTCAAAAATATTAGATTATATTAAGAAACTTTAATTTTCTTTTGTATTTTGGTGTCTATTCATTAAACTTTATATCAAATAGTTGTTTTTATTAAACTATCAAATAGTCTTTTATGTTAAAGATAAAATGACAATTCTTGTAAGGTAATCTAGATATGATAAAAGGCTAAACCATAAGTGTATCCTTCATCTTTATATCTATTATCATTTGGTTTAGTTTATCTTCATATTCTTCTAACTGCATTAGAGTTTGAATATTTTATAATGATATAAATAGTTAATTGCATCCTCTTATTATCGAACAGTCTTCCCAAATGCCTCATTAAATTCTTAAATGTCTAAGCTAATATTTATGAATAGCTATTTTTTAATCAATTCTTTTTATTTATTGTATATCACTCTTACAATATAAATATTTTACATACATTAAATATATACTATAAAATGAGTATTGATTTCACATGCATTCCCTCTTTTAGTTTTTATTAAGTTTCAACTTAATCTTTTTTATTTATGATTTTCTTATCCAACAAAAAATAATTTAGAAATTAAAATGATTTAATCTCAATATAAAAAATATAACGGTTTTACCTTTTAGTTGTTCGAAAAATAAAGAGAATAAAGTGGTTTCTCAACTAGGCAAACTTTATAAACATGAAGAAATATTTAAAAAATTAAAAAATATAAATAAAGTAGAAAAAGTAAGAGATTATACTTTTAAATTTTTTCATATTTTTTTGAAAATTTAGAAGATAGAAAAAAAATCATGTATAATATGGATACGAGGAGGTAAATTACACAGTAATCGTAAGCTGATGATGGAATACTTATTCACTTTTTGACATTAAATGTTGATATAAAAATTATTGATATTGCAAGTAATGATTTTGGGAAGAATCTGAAAAAGTAAAGATGTAATTATTCTACTAGTTATTTCTCTATATAGAAAAAATATTATGGTAAATATATTTAAATCAACACTACAATATATATATATATATATATATGTGTGTGTGTGTGTGTGTGTGTGTGTGTGTGTGTGTGTATCTATATGTATATGTATATGTATGTATATGTATACATATACATATACATATACATAAATATACATAAATATATATATATATATATATATATATATATATATATATATATATATATATATATATATATATATATATATATATATATATATATATATGAATGTATATGTGATGCAGGAGCATCCTGGGTGTAAGAGCAATCTTGCATCACCCAAAAATATTTTTATTTTTATATTCAGTAAGGGCTATTTTGTGCAAAGCTGCTATTTATGAAAAGTTACTATTTTTGGTAATTTTTGTATGTGCTCAGAATGATATGATTTCTTTCTTGGAGGTTCATTTGGTCATATAAGTCTACCAGTAAAGTTTCATTGCCAGATCAAGTGTGTATTGGAAGATATTGAAGATTTTCGGTATTGGCAGCAGGGTACAGAAACTTTGAACTCAGTTTTGAAGGCTTTAGAGGCCCCGGATGAGGTCAAAAATTTGGGTGACTGGCACTTGCATGTGTCAAGCCTGTAGAGCACTTCGTGGCATTTTCGAAATGGGGTTATAATAGCCGAGCGGGTCAACGGGTGATGACTTATGGTCTTCGAAAGTTGGACCACCTGAAATGGCAGAAAATAATTTTCTTCAAAATTTTTGTTCGGGTTTCAAAGGTTATCTTGAGCCGACTATGATGTAATAAAATGTAAAATAAAATAATGCTAAGATTGGTCGGTCTTATTGGCTAAAATTCTGAAACTTTCCCAGGTGGTAGAAAATTGCATATATAAGGAAGGCTGTATTATTGTCTTAGGCAGTTCAGAATAGTTCTGGGTAGTAGATCTGAGTATTGATTTGAGGCTTTATCCTACAGAATATTGTAAGGAATGCCCATGTGGCTTTGCATATTGTAATTCTGAAAGTTTGTAATTCCACATTTGTGGAGATAATAAGAAGCCAATTTTCTATTCTTGCATATTATTGTTGTTGTTTCTCTATTTCTGTTATGTGTTTGTGGTATTAAGGGGAGCACCCTTCATCAAGTGGTATCAGAGCAGGAGTTCTTGAGTGTGTAAATAGATTACCGACTGTGAGGCAGTTTGTACCAGGACCGTAGCTAGGGTTTTAGCGCGCATCACGAAAATGCCTCCATGAAAGGAACGTGGCGGAAGAGCTGGTGTTGTAACACCTGAGGTTAGAGAGCTAGAGAGACAAGTGCGAGCATTGCAAGAAGAGATTCACAGAGGAATGAATCTTAATGTTAGAGATGAAAGCGAGGATGAAGCTGAAGAAGAATATCAAGAAGGAGAAGCTGAAATTGTGAACTAGGAGGAAGAAAGACTTTTTCGGGCGATTTCCAAGATTGGGAAAAGACCTAAGATTGAGGTTCCTACATTTTCTGAAAATCTTAACCCAGAGGAATTGATCGACTAGATCAATGAATGTGAGGAATATTTTGAGTATGAAGATGTTGAAGATCCTGATAGGGTCAAATTTGCGAAGGCTAGATTGAAAGGTCATGCGAAGATCTGGTGGTAAGAAATTCAATTGGAGCGAAATAGAAGAGGGAAAGATAAAATCAAAAGGGATCGGATGGTGGATAAATTGAAGTGACAGTTCATTCCTGTTGATTATGAGCTTGACCTACTAAAGAAAATGCAGAGTTTGAAGCAAGCAGGAAGATCTGTTCAGGAGTATATAGAGGAGTTCTATCGACTTCTCATCAGAACAGGCCATGCAGAAGCTGATAAGGAGAAAGTTGCCTAATACCTTAATGGGTTAAGGCCAAGCATCCAGGAGGAGCTGAATCTGGTTTGAATGAACAGTATTGAAGAGGCATACCAGTTTGCCCTAAAAGTAGAGGAAAAGCTGAACAAGAAGTTTGAGAGCAGACAAAATGGAAGAGGTCGCGGTGGACGATCTGGTGGATAATCATATGGTGGCCGAAATGAAGATCCGAAAAAGAAAGATGAGGCCAGTAGCAGTCAGAATCAGTGAGGAAATAATTCCAATCACTTCCAGGATCAGAATAATAGAGATCAGAGAGGAAGAGGAAGAGGACAAGGATCTGGAAGAGGTGGCTTCCGTGGAACATGTTTTCACTGTGGAGAAGAAGGTCATAGGGCATTTGAATGTCCTCAGCCCCAAGGCAGAACAGACTAGAGAAATGAAAGCCAGGCCAGAGTTGCACATGTAGATGAAGATGCCAGATCATCAAATTCTGAAGATGCTGAAAGAGGAAAAACGTTGATTAACAGAAGAGTCCTGTTGAGTGGTGAGAATGAACCTAAGCAAAGGAAGAGCCTGTTTCGCACCAGGTGCAAGTGTGAAGGTAAATGTTGTGATGGGATTATTGATAGTGGAAGCACTGACAATTTGGTGTTAGAAGAGATGGTGACAAAGTTGAAGCTCAAGAGACAGAAACACCCACATCCATATCGGATTGCCTAGGTACAGGATGACCACAGGGTCATGGTCAATGAACAATGCCTGGTGAAGTTCAAGATTGGCGGATACCAAGATGAGGTATTGTGTGATATCATATCTATGGATGCATGTCATATGTTGTTGGGTAGACCATGGCAGTTTGACAGATGTGCTGTACACGATGGCCGTGCGAATACCTATTCCCTAACAAAGGATGGAGTGCGGCATAAGTTAAAGCCATTGAAGGAGACCGAAGAAAAGGTATGTGGTAATACAAGGATAACTTTTGTTGCTGGAAAAAATTTCCTAGATGGTATGAAGCATGAGTATGTATGTTTTGCTTTAATTCCAAAAGCTGGTAAAGAGGAAATAGAAGATGTTCCTGTAGAAGTTGTAGATTTGTTGAATGAGTTTCAGGATATTGTATCCGATAACGTGCCTGATGGATTACCACCAATCAGAAAGATCAGTCATCAAATGGACTTGATCCCAGGAGCGAGTTTGCCGAATAAGGCAGCACATAGAATGACACCTGCAGAAAGTGAGGAGTTGAACAGACAAGTACATGAACTGTTACAGAAAGGATTGATCCGCGAGAGTCTGAGTCCCTGTGCTATACCAGCGGTATTAGCACCAAAGAAGAATGGAGAATGGAGGATGTGTACAGATTCTAGGGCAATAAACAAGATCACAATCAAGTACAGGTTTCCATTGCCACGAATGGATGATATTATGGACTGTTTGAGTGGAGCTGTGTATTTCTCAAAGATAGATCTGAAGAGTGGATATCATCAGATTCAGATCAGAGAAGGAGATAAATGGAAGACTGCCTTCAAGACAAAGGAAGGACTGTATGAGTAGTTAGTCATGCCTTTTGGGCTAACCAATGCACCGAGCACTTTCATGCGGCTCATGAATGAGGTTCTGAAAGAATTTCTGGGTAAGTTTGTCATTGTTTACCTAGATGATATTTTGATATTTAGTAAGACATTGGATGAGCATATGATGCATATTTGTATGGTATTTGAGAAGTTGAGTGAAGAAAAATTGCTGATTAATTTGAAGAAGTGCAGTTTTGTGAAGAAAGAGTTGATGTATTTGGGATTTGTAGTTTCAGCAAAAGGTCTAAAAATGGACCCAGAGAAGGTACAGGCTATCCTTGAATGGCCTACTCCAAAGAGTGCTACTGAGGTAAGATCTTTTCATGGTTTGGCTAGCTTTTACAGAAAGTTTATCAAAAATTTTAGCAGTATTTGTGGACCCTTGACTGAAACAATGAGAGGGGATAGAAAAGAGTTTAAGTGGACTAATGGGGCAGAAAAGAGTTTTCAATTGTTGAAACAAAAAGTTACAGAAGAACCTGTTTTAGCACTTCTAGATTTTAATAAGGCATTTCAAGTAGATTGTGATGCTAATGGTACTGCAATAGGAGCTGTTATGAGCCAAGAAGGTAAACCTGTTGCTTATTTCAGCGAGAAGTTAAATGACGCCAAGAGGAAATATTTTGTTTATGATTAGGAATTTTATGTTATAGTTCAGGCATTAAAAGAAGTGGAGATATTATCTGCTTCCTAAGGAGTTTGTTTTGTATACTGATCATCAAGCTTTGCAATATTTGAATAGTCAAGGAAAATTGAATCAAAGGCATTTGAAATGGGTTGAGTTTTTGCAGAGTTATACATTTGTTTTGAAACATAGGAGTGGAAAGTCTAATAGGGTTGCAGATGCTCTTAGCAGAAGGCATCTATTGCTGACAAAAATACAGATTGAAGTGGTTGGGTTCAAGGAACTCAAGAATTTGTATCCAGAAGATCCTGATTTCGGTGAAGCTTGGAAAGCTTGTACAGAACCTGTTACTCTAGACAAGACAAAATGGTTGGATTTCATCATCTAGGATGATATGCTATTCAGAGGGAGTCAGTTATGCATTCCACGAAGTTCTATGAGGGAGAATCTCATCAAGGAGAAGTATAGCGGAGGATTGGCTGGACATTTTGGTCGTGACAAAACCCTTTCTTTGGTTAGTGAGAATTACTATTGGCCACAGTTGCAGCAAGATGTGAAGAAGTTTGTACAGAGTTGCAGAGTATGTCAGATGGCGAAAGGAGTGAAGCAGAATACAGGGTTGTATCAGCCATTACCTATACCAGAGAAGCCTTGGGAGGATATCAGCATGGACTTTGTTCTTGGTTTACCGAAGACTCAGCGGGGACATGATTCAATTTTTGTGGTGGTTGACATATTTTCAAAGATGGCACATTTCATTCCCTGCAAGAAGACTAATGATGCTATTCATGTAGCCGAATTGTTTTTCAGAGAAGTAGTGAGACTTCATGGTTTGCCAAAGACCATAATTTCAGATCGGGACACTAAGTTTGTTGGATATTTCTAGCGTACATTGTGGAAGAAGTTGAAGACAGATTTGAAATTCAGTTCATCACATCATCCATAGACTGATGGACAGACAGAGGTGGTGAATAGGAGTTTGGGAAATTTGCTGAGATGTTTGGTTGGAGATAAGCTAACAGGATGGGATTTGATTTTACCACAGGCAGAATTTGCATATAATAATTCTGTCAATAGGAGCACTGGTAAATCACCATTCCAGATTATATATGGAAGTAGTCCAAGAAATACATCTGAGTTGAGAAAGATAGATAAAGGAAAAATAAGTTAGTGCTGAAGATGAAGATTTTGCAGAACATTTGAAGAACATCCATGAGGAGGTGAGGAAGCATATTGCCAAGATAAATGCAGAGTATAAGGATAAGGTAGATGTGAAAAGGAGGCATAAGGAATTTCAGGTTGGTGATGAAGTCATGGTTCATTTGCGGAAAGAGCGGTTTCCGGTTGGTACATATAACAAGTCGAAAATGAAGAAGTTTGGGCCATGTAAGATACTGAAGAAGCATGATTCAGAAAATGCATATGAGGTAAAATTGCCTAGTGAGCTGAATATTTCACTAGTGTTTAACATTTCAGATTTGACAGAGTATCACGAAGGAGGTGTTGAGGATGAGGTTGCAGCAGCACAGTGGAGTATTCCAGTAACCAGTTCAGATATCAAGGAGATTGAAGACATACTAGACAGTCGTGTTGGCAGAAGCACAAGGAATAGGACATATGAAGAGTATTTGGTCAAATGGAAAGGATGACCTGTTGAAGATTCATCATGGCTAACAAAGGAGGAGGTTAACCGCCTTGGTTTTCCTCTGCACACCTAAGTCGTGACAGGGTCACTTCTCAAATTACCCTGGGTGTCTGATGCAGGAGCATCCTGGGTGTAAGAGCAATCTTGCATCACCCAAAAATATTTTTATTTTTATATTTAGTAAGGGCTATTTTGTGTAGAGCTGCTATTTATGGAAAGTTACTATTTTTGGTAATTTTTGTATGTGCTCGGAATGATATGATTTCTTTCTTGGAGGTTCATTTTGGTCATATAAGTCTGCCAGTAAAATTTCATTACCAGATCAAGTGTATATTGGAAGATATTGAAGATTTATGGTATTGGGAGCAGGGTACAGAAACTTTGAACTCAGTTTTGAAGGCTTTAGATGCCCCGGATGAGATCAAAAATTTGAGTGACGGGTGCTTGCACAGGTCAAGCCTGTAGAGTGCTTCGTGGCTTTTCCGAAATGGGGTTATAATAGCCGAGCGGGTCAACGGGTGATGACTTATGGTCTTCGAAAGTTGGACCACCTGAAATGGCAGAAAATAATTTTTTTCAAAATTTCTGTTCGGGTTTCAAAGGTTATCTTGAGCTGACTATGATGTAATAAAATGTAAAATAAAATAATGCTAAGTTTGGTCGGCCTTATTGGCTAAAATTCTGGAACCTTCCCAAGCGGTGGAAAATTGCCT
>BSBK01008820.1:5000-200600 GCA_027943335.1 Chamaecyparis obtusa
CGAAGGCCAGACTGAAAGGTCATGCGAAGATCTGGTGGCAAGAAATTCAATTAGAGCGAAATAGAAGAGGGAAAGATAAAATCACAAGATGGGATCGGATGGTGGATAAATTGAAGCGACAGTTCATTCCTGTTGATTATGAGCTTGACCTACTAAAGAAAATGCAGAGTTTGAAGCAAGCAGGAAGATCTGTTCAGGAGTATACAGAGGAGTTCTATCGACTTCTCATCAGAACAGGCCATGCAGAAGCTGATAAAGAGAAAGTTGCCCGATACCTTAATGGGTTAAGGCCAAGCATTCAGGAGGAGCTGAATCTGGTTCGAATGAACAGTATTGAGGAGGCATACCAGTTTACCCTAAAAGTAGAGGAAAAGCTGAACAAGAAGTTTGAGAGCAGACAAAACGGAAGAGGTCGCGGTGGACGATCTGGTGGACGGTCATATGGTGGCCGAAATGAAGATCCGAAAAAGAAGGATGAGGCCAGTAGCAGTCAAAATCAGCGAGAAAATAATTTCAATCGCTTCCAGGATCAGAATAATAGAGATCAGAGAGGAAGAGGAAGAGGACAAGGATCTGGAAGAGGAGGCTTCCGTGGAACATGTTTTCATTGTGGAGAAGAAGGTCATAGGGCATTTGAATGTCCTCAGCGCCAAGGCAGAACAGACAGGAGAAATGAAGGCCAGGCCAGAGTTGCACATGTAGATGAAGATGCCAGATCATCAAATTCTGAAGATGCTGAAAGAGGAGAAACGTTGATTAACAGAAGAGTCCTGTTGAGTGGTGAGAATGAACCTGAGCAAAGGAGGAGCTTGTTTCGCACCAGGTGCAAGTGTGAAGGTAAATGTTGTGATGTGATTATTGATAGTGGAAGCACTGACAATTTGGTGTCAGAAGAGATGGTGACAAAGTTGAAGCTCAAGAGACAGAAACACCCACATCCATATCGGATTGCCTGGGTACAGGATGACCACAAGGTCATGGTCAATGAACAATGCCTAGTGAAGTTCAAGATCGGTGGGTACCAAGATGAGGTACTATGTGATATCATATCTATGGATGCATGTCATATGTTGTTGGGTAGACCATCGCAGTTTGACAGATGTGCTGTACATGATGGCCGTACGAATACCTATTCCCTGACAAAGGATGGAGTGCGACATAAGCTAAAACCGTTGAAGGAGACTGAAGAAAAGGTATGTGGTAATGCAAGGATAACTTTTGTTGATGGAAGAAATTTCCTAGATGGTATGAGGCATGAGCATGTATGTTTTGCTTTAATTCCAAAAGCTGGTAAAGAGGAAGTAGAAGATGTTCCTGTAGAAGTTGCAGATTTGTTGAATGAGTTTCAGGATATTGTATCCGATAACGTGCCTGATGGATTACCACCAGTCAGGAAGATCAGTCATCAGATGGACTTGATCCCAGGAGTGAGTTTGCCGAATAAGGCAGCACATAGAATGACACCTGCAGAAAGTGAGGAGTTGAACAGACAAGTGCATGAACTATTACAGAAAGGATTGATTCGTGAGAGTCTGAGTCCCTGTGCTGTACCAGCGGTATTAGCACCAAAGAAGAATGGAGAGTGGAGGATGTGTACAGATTCCAGAGCAATAAACAAGATCACAATCAAGTACAGGTTTCCATTGCCACGAATGGATGATATTATGGACTGTTTGAGTGGAGCTGTGTATTTCTCAAAGATAGATCTGAAGAGTGGATATCATCAGATTCGGATCAGAGAAGGAGATGAATGGAAGACTGCCTTCAAGACAAAGGAAGGACTGTATGAGTGGTTAGTCATGCCTTTTGGGCTAACCAATGCACCGAGCACTTTCATGCGGCTCATGAACGAGGTTCTGAAAGAATTTCTGGGTAAGTTTGTCATTGTTTACCTAGATGATATTTTGATCTTTAGTAAGACATTGGATGAGCATATGATGCATATTCGTATGGTATTTGAGAAGTTGAGAGAAGAGAAATTGTTGATTAATTTGAAGAAGTGCAGTTTTGTGAAGAAAGAGTTAGTGTATTTGGGATTTGTAGTTTCAGCAGAAGGTCTAAAAATGGACCCAGAGAAGGTACAGGCTATCCTCGAATGGCCTACTCCAAGGAGTGCTACTGAGGTAAGATCTTTTCATGGTCTAGCTAGCTTTTATAGAAAGTTTATCAGAAATTTTAGCAGTATTTGTGGACCCTTGACTGAAACAATGAGAGGGGATAGAAAAGAGTTTAAGTGGACTAAAGGAGCAGAAAAGAGTTTTCAATTATTGAAACAAAAAGTTACAGAACAACCTATTTTAACACTTCCAGATTTTAATAAGGTGTTTCAAGTAGATTGTGATGCTAGTGGTACTCGCAATAGGAGCTGTTATGAGCCAAGAAGGTAAACCTGTTGCTTATTTCAGTGAGAAATTAAATGATGCCAAGAGAAAATATTCTGTTTATGATCAGGAATTTTATGCTATAGTTCAGGCATTGAAAAAGTGGAGGCACTATCTGCTTCCTAAGGAGTTTGTTTTGTATACTGATCATCAGGCTTTGCAATATTTGAATAGTCAAGGAAAGTTGAATCAGAGGCATTTGAAATGGGTTGAGTTTTTGCAGAGTTATACATTTGTTTTGAAACACAGGAGTGGAAAGTCTAATAGGGTTGCAGATGCTCTTAGCAGAAGGCAACTATTACTGATAGAAATGCAGATTGAAGTGGTTGGGTTCAAGGTACTCAAGAATTTGTATCCAGAGGATCCTGATTTTGGTGAAGCTTGGAAGGCTTGTACAGAACCTGTTACTCTAGACAGGACGAAATGGCTGGATTTCATCATCCAGGATGATATGCTATTCAGAGGGAATCAGTTGTGCATTCCACGAAGTTCTATGAGGGAGAATCTCATCAAGGAGAAGCATAGCGGAGGATTGGCTGGACATTTTGGTCGTGATAAAACCCTTTCTTTGGTTAGTGAGAATTATTATTGGCCACAGTTGCAGCAAGATGTGAAGAAGTTTGTACAGAGTTGCAGAGTATGTCAGATGGCGAAAGGAGTGAAGCAGAATACAGGGTTGTATCAGCCATTACCTATACCAGAGAAGCCTTGGGAGGATATCAGTATGGACTTTGTTCTTGGTTTACCGAGGACACAGCGGGGACATGATTCAATTTTTGTAGTAGTTGATCGATTTTCAAAGATGGCACATTTCATTCCCTGCAAGAAGACTAATGATGTTGTTCATGTAGCAGAATTGTTTTTCAGAGAAGTAGTGAGACTTCATGGTTTGCCAAAGACCATAGTTTCAGATCGGGACACTAAGTTTGTTGGATATTTCTGGCGTACATTGTGGAAGAAGCTGAAGACGGATTTGAAGTTCAGTTCATCACATCATCCATAGACTGATGGACAGACAGAGGTAGTGAATAGGAGTTTGGGAAATTTGCTGAGATGTTTGGTTGGAGATAAGCCAACAGGATGGGATTTGATTTTACCACAGGCGGAATTTGCATACAATAATTCTGTCAACAGGAGCACTGGTAAATCACCATTCCAGATTATATATGGAAGTAGTCCAAGAAATGCATCTGAATTGAGAAAGATAGATAAAGGAGAAATAAGTAGTGCTGAAGCTGAAGATTTTGCAGAACACTTGAAGAACATCCATGGGGAGGTGAGGAAGCATATTACCAAGATGAACGCACAGTATAAGGCTAAGGCAGATGAGAAAAGGAGGCATAAGGAATTTCAGGTTGGTGATGAAGTCATGGTTCATTTACGGAAGGAGCGGTTTCCAGTTGGTACATATAACAAGTTGAAAATGAAGAAGTTTGGACCATGCAGGATATTGAAGAAACATGATTCAGGAAACGCATATGAGGTAGAATTGCCTAGTGAGCTAAATATTTCACCAGTGTTTAACATTTCAGATCTGACAGAGTATCATGAAGGAGGTGTTGAAGATGAGATCACAGCAGCACAGTGGAGTATTCCAGCAACTAGTTCCGACACTAAGGAGATCGAAGACATACTGGACAGTTGTGTTGGTAGAAGCACAAGGAATAGGACATATGAAGAGTATTTGGTCAAATGGAAAGGACGACCTGTAGAAGATTCATCGTGGCTAACAAAGGAGGAGGTTAACCGTCTTGGTTTTCCTCTGCACACCTGAGTCGTGACAGGGTCACTTCTCAAATTACCCTGGGTGTCTGATGCAGGAGCATCCTGGGTGTAAGAGCAATCTTGCATCACCCAAAAATATTTCTATTTTTGAATTCAATAAGGGTTATTTTGTGCAGAGCTGCTATTTATGGAAAGTTACTATTTTTGGTAATTTTCGTATGTGCTCAGAATGATCTAATTTCTTTCTTGGAGGTTCATTTTGGTCATATAAGTCTGCCAGTAAAGTTTCATTGCCAGATCAAGTGTATATTAGAGGATATTGAAGATTTTCGATATTGGCAGCAGGGTACAGAAACTTTGAACTCAGTTTTGAAGGCTTTAGAGGCCCCGGATGAGGTCGAAAATTTGCGTGACAAGCGCTTGCGCCGGTCAAGCCTGTAGAGCGCTTCGTGGCGTTTCCGAAATGGGGTTATAGTGGCCGAGCGGGTCAACTGGTGATGACTTATGGTCTTCGGAAGTTGGGCCACCTGAAATGGCGAAAAATAATTTTTTTCAAAATTTCTGTTCGGGTTTCAAAGGTTATCTTGAGCCGACTATGATGTAATAAAATGTAAAATAAAATAATTCTAAGTTTGGTCGGCCTTATTGGCTAAAATTTTGGAACCTTCCCAGGCGGTGGATAATTGCCTATATAAGGAAGGCTGTATTATTGTCTTAGGCAGTTCAGAATAGTTCTGGGTAGTAGATCGGGGTAATAGTTCGAGGCTTTGTCCTACAGAATATTGTAAGGGAATGCCCATGTGGCTTTGCATATTGTAATTCTGAAAGTTTGTAATTCCACATTTGTGGAGATAATAAGAAGCCAATTTTCTGTTCTTGCATATTATTGTTGTTGTTTCTCTATGTCTGTTATGTGTTTGTGGTATTAAGGGGAGCACCCTTCATCAAGTGGTATTAGAGCAGGAGTTCTTGAGTGTGTAAACAGATCGCCGACTGTGAGGCAGTTTGCACCAGGACCGTGGCTAGGGTTTCAGCGCACATCGCGAAAATGCCTCCACGAAGGGAACGTGGCGGAAGAGCTGGTGTTGTAACACCTGAGGTTAGAGAGCTGCAGAGACAAGTGCGAGCATTGCAAGAAGAGATTCGCAGAGGAATGAATCTTAATGTCAGAGACGAAAGCGAGGATGAAGCCGAAGAAGAATATCAAGAAGGAGAAGTTGAAATTGTGAACCAGGAGGAAGAAAGACTTTTTCGGGCCATTTCCAAGATTGGGAAAAGACCTAAGATTGAGGTTCCTACATTTTCTGGAAATCTTAACCCAGAGGAATTGATCGACTGGATCAATGAATGTGAGGAATATTTTGAGTATGAAGATGTTGAGGATCCTGATAGGGTCAAATTTGCGAAGGCCAGACTGAAAGGTCATGCGAAGATCTGGTGGCAAGAAATTCAATTAGAGCGAAATAGAAGAGGGAAAGATAAAATCACAAGATGGGATCGGATGGTGGATAAATTGAAGCGACAGTTCATTCCTGTTGATTATGAGCTTGACCTACTAAAGAAAATGCAGAGTTTGAAGCAAGCAGGAAGATCTGTTCAGGAGTATACAGAGGAGTTCTATCGACTTCTCATCAGAACAGGCCATGCAGAAGCTGATAAAGAGAAAGTTGCCCGATACCTTAATGGGTTAAGGCCAAGCATTCAGGAGGAGCTGAATCTGGTTCGAATGAACAGTATTGAGGAGGCATACCAGTTTACCCTAAAAGTAGAGGAAAAGCTGAACAAGAAGTTTGAGAGCAGACAAAACGGAAGAGGTCGCGGTGGACGATCTGGTGGACGGTCATATGGTGGCCGAAATGAAGATCCGAAAAAGAAGGATGAGGCCAGTAGCAGTCAAAATCAGCGAGAAAATAATTTCAATCGCTTCCAGGATCAGAATAATAGAGATCAGAGAGGAAGAGGAAGAGGACAAGGATCTGGAAGAGGAGGCTTCCGTGGAACATGTTTTCATTGTGGAGAAGAAGGTCATAGGGCATTTGAATGTCCTCAGCGCCAAGGCAGAACAGACAGGAGAAATGAAGGCCAGGCCAGAGTTGCACATGTAGATGAAGATGCCAGATCATCAAATTCTGAAGATGCTGAAAGAGGAGAAACGTTGATTAACAGAAGAGTCCTGTTGAGTGGTGAGAATGAACCTGAGCAAAGGAGGAGCTTGTTTCGCACCAGGTGCAAGTGTGAAGGTAAATGTTGTGATGTGATTATTGATAGTGGAAGCACTGACAATTTGGTGTCAGAAGAGATGGTGACAAAGTTGAAGCTCAAGAGACAGAAACACCCACATCCATATCGGATTGCCTGGGTACAGGATGACCACAAGGTCATGGTCAATGAACAATGCCTAGTGAAGTTCAAGATCGGTGGGTACCAAGATGAGGTACTATGTGATATCATATCTATGGATGCATGTCATATGTTGTTGGGTAGACCATCGCAGTTTGACAGATGTGCTGTACATGATGGCCGTACGAATACCTATTCCCTGACAAAGGATGGAGTGCGACATAAGCTAAAACCGTTGAAGGAGACTGAAGAAAAGGTATGTGGTAATGCAAGGATAACTTTTGTTGATGGAAGAAATTTCCTAGATGGTATGAGGCATGAGCATGTATGTTTTGCTTTAATTCCAAAAGCTGGTAAAGAGGAAGTAGAAGATGTTCCTGTAGAAGTTGCAGATTTGTTGAATGAGTTTCAGGATATTGTATCCGATAACGTGCCTGATGGATTACCACCAGTCAGGAAGATCAGTCATCAGATGGACTTGATCCCAGGAGTGAGTTTGCCGAATAAGGCAGCACATAGAATGACACCTGCAGAAAGTGAGGAGTTGAACAGACAAGTGCATGAACTATTACAGAAAGGATTGATTCGTGAGAGTCTGAGTCCCTGTGCTGTACCAGCGGTATTAGCACCAAAGAAGAATGGAGAGTGGAGGATGTGTACAGATTCCAGAGCAATAAACAAGATCACAATCAAGTACAGGTTTCCATTGCCACGAATGGATGATATTATGGACTGTTTGAGTGGAGCTGTGTATTTCTCAAAGATAGATCTGAAGAGTGGATATCATCAGATTCGGATCAGAGAAGGAGATGAATGGAAGACTGCCTTCAAGACAAAGGAAGGACTGTATGAGTGGTTAGTCATGCCTTTTGGGCTAACCAATGCACCGAGCACTTTCATGCGGCTCATGAACGAGGTTCTGAAAGAATTTCTGGGTAAGTTTGTCATTGTTTACCTAGATGATATTTTGATCTTTAGTAAGACATTGGATGAGCATATGATGCATATTCGTATGGTATTTGAGAAGTTGAGAGAAGAGAAATTGTTGATTAATTTGAAGAAGTGCAGTTTTGTGAAGAAAGAGTTAGTGTATTTGGGATTTGTAGTTTCAGCAGAAGGTCTAAAAATGGACCCAGAGAAGGTACAGGCTATCCTCGAATGGCCTACTCCAAGGAGTGCTACTGAGGTAAGATCTTTTCATGGTCTAGCTAGCTTTTATAGAAAGTTTATCAGAAATTTTAGCAGTATTTGTGGACCCTTGACTGAAACAATGAGAGGGGATAGAAAAGAGTTTAAGTGGACTAAAGGAGCAGAAAAGAGTTTTCAATTATTGAAACAAAAAGTTACAGAACAACCTATTTTAACACTTCCAGATTTTAATAAGGTGTTTCAAGTAGATTGTGATGCTAGTGGTACTGCAATAGGAGCTGTTATGAGCCAAGAAGGTAAACCTGTTGCTTATTTCAGTGAGAAATTAAATGATGCCAAGAGAAAATATTCTGTTTATGATCAGGAATTTTATGCTATAGTTCAGGCATTGAAAAAGTGGAGGCACTATCTGCTTCCTAAGGAGTTTGTTTTGTATACTGATCATCAGGCTTTGCAATATTTGAATAGTCAAGGAAAGTTGAATCAGAGGCATTTGAAATGGGTTGAGTTTTTGCAGAGTTATACATTTGTTTTGAAACACAGGAGTGGAAAGTCTAATAGGGTTGCAGATGCTCTTAGCAGAAGGCAACTATTACTGATAGAAATGCAGATTGAAGTGGTTGGGTTCAAGGTACTCAAGAATTTGTATCCAGAGGATCCTGATTTTGGTGAAGCTTGGAAGGCTTGTACAGAACTTGTTACTCTAGACAGGACGAAATGGCTGGATTTCATCATCCAGGATGATATGCTATTCAGAGGGAATCAGTTGTGCATTCCACGAAGTTCTATGAGGGAGAATCTCATCAAGGAGAAGCATAGCGGAGGATTGGCTGGACATTTTGGTCGTGATAAAACCCTTTCTTTGGTTAGTGAGAATTATTATTGGCCACAGTTGCAGCAAGATGTGAAGAAGTTTGTACAGAGTTGCAGAGTATGTCAGATGGCGAAAGGAGTGAAGCAGAATACAGGGTTGTATCAGCCATTACCTATACCAGAGAAGCCTTGGGAGGATATCAGTATGGACTTTGTTCTTGGTTTACCGAGGACACAGCGGGGACATGATTCAATTTTTGTAGTAGTTGATCGATTTTCAAAGATGGCACATTTCATTCCCTGCAAGAAGACTAATGATGTTGTTCATGTAGCAGAATTGTTTTTCAGAGAAGTAGTGAGACTTCATGGTTTGCCAAAGACCATAGTTTCAGATCGGGACACTAAGTTTGTTGGATATTTCTGGCGTACATTGTGGAAGAAGCTGAAGACGGATTTGAAGTTCAGTTCATCACATCATCCATAGACTGATGGACAGACAGAGGTAGTGAATAGGAGTTTGGGAAATTTGCTGAGATGTTTGGTTGGAGATAAGCCAACAGGATGGGATTTGATTTTACCACAGGCGGAATTTGCATACAATAATTCTGTCAACAGGAGCACTGGTAAATCACCATTCCAGATTATATATGGAAGTAGTCCAAGAAATGCATCTGAATTGAGAAAGATAGATAAAGGAGAAATAAGTAGTGCTGAAGCTGAAGATTTTGCAGAACACTTGAAGAACATCCATGGGGAGGTGAGGAAGCATATTACCAAGATGAACGCACAGTATAAGGCTAAGGCAGATGAGAAAAGGAGGCATAAGGAATTTCAGGTTGGTGATGAAGTCATGGTTCATTTACGGAAGGAGCGGTTTCCAGTTGGTACATATAACAAGTTGAAAATGAAGAAGTTTGGACCATGCAGGATATTGAAGAAACATGATTCAGGAAACGCATATGAGGTAGAATTGCCTAGTGAGCTAAATATTTCACCAGTGTTTAACATTTCAGATCTGACAGAGTATCATGAAGGAGGTGTTGAAGATGAGATCACAGCAGCACAGTGGAGTATTCCAGCAACTAGTTCCGACACTAAGGAGATCGAAGACATACTGGACAGTTGTGTTGGTAGAAGCACAAGGAATAGGACATATGAAGAGTATTTGGTCAAATGGAAAGGACGACCTGTAGAAGATTCATCGTGGCTAACAAAGGAGGAGGTTAACCGTCTTGGTTTTCCTCTGCACACCTGAGTCGTGACAGGGTCACTTCTCAAATTACCCTGGGTGTCTGATGCAGGAGCATCCTGGGTGTAAGAGCAATCTTGCATCACCCAAAAATATTTCTATTTTTGAATTCAATAAGGGTTATTTTGTGCAGAGCTGCTATTTATGGAAAGTTACTATTTTTGGTAATTTTCGTATGTGCTCAGAATGATCTAATTTCTTTCTTGGAGGTTCATTTTGGTCATATAAGTCTGCCAGTAAAGTTTCATTGCCAGATCAAGTGTATATTAGAGGATATTGAAGATTTTCGATATTGGCAGCAGGGTACAGAAACTTTGAACTCAGTTTTGAAGGCTTTAGAGGCCCCGGATGAGGTCGAAAATTTGCGTGACAAGCGCTTGCGCCGGTCAAGCCTGTAGAGCGCTTCGTGGCGTTTCCGAAATGGGGTTATAGTGGCCGAGCGGGTCAACTGGTGATGACTTATGGTCTTCGGAAGTTGGGCCACCTGAAATGGCGAAAAATAATTTTTTTCAAAATTTCTGTTCGGGTTTCAAAGGTTATCTTGAGCCGACTATGATGTAATAAAATGTAAAATAAAATAATTCTAAGTTTGGTCGGCCTTATTGGCTAAAATTTTGGAACCTTCCCAGGCGGTGGATAATTGCCTATATAAGGAAGGCTGTATTATTGTCTTAGGCAGTTCAGAATAGTTCTGGGTAGTAGATCGGGGTAATAGTTCGAGGCTTTGTCCTACAGAATATTGTAAGGGAATGCCCATGTGGCTTTGCATATTGTAATTCTGAAAGTTTGTAATTCCACATTTGTGGAGATAATAAGAAGCCAATTTTCTGTTCTTGCATATTATTGTTGTTGTTTCTCTATGTCTGTTATGTGTTTGTGGTATTAAGGGGAGCACCCTTCATCAAGTGGTATTAGAGCAGGAGTTCTTGAGTGTGTAAACAGATCGCCGACTGTGAGGCAGTTTGCACCAGGACCGTGGCTAGGGTTTCAGCGCACATCGCGAAAATGCCTCCACGAAGGGAACGTGGCGGAAGAGCTGGTGTTGTAACACCTGAGGTTAGAGAGCTGCAGAGACAAGTGCGAGCATTGCAAGAAGAGATTCGCAGAGGAATGAATCTTAATGTCAGAGACGAAAGCGAGGATGAAGCCGAAGAAGAATATCAAGAAGGAGAAGTTGAAATTGTGAACCAGGAGGAAGAAAGACTTTTTCGGGCCATTTCCAAGATTGGGAAAAGACCTAAGATTGAGGTTCCTACATTTTCTGGAAATCTTAACCCAGAGGAATTGATCGACTGGATCAATGAATGTGAGGAATATTTTGAGTATGAAGATGTTGAGGATCCTGATAGGGTCAAATTTGCGAAGGCCAGACTGAAAGGTCATGCGAAGATCTGGTGGCAAGAAATTCAATTAGAGCGAAATAGAAGAGGGAAAGATAAAATCACAAGATGGGATCGGATGGTGGATAAATTGAAGCGACAGTTCATTCCTGTTGATTATGAGCTTGACCTACTAAAGAAAATGCAGAGTTTGAAGCAAGCAGGAAGATCTGTTCAGGAGTATACAGAGGAGTTCTATCGACTTCTCATCAGAACAGGCCATGCAGAAGCTGATAAAGAGAAAGTTGCCCGATACCTTAATGGGTTAAGGCCAAGCATTCAGGAGGAGCTGAATCTGGTTCGAATGAACAGTATTGAGGAGGCATACCAGTTTACCCTAAAAGTAGAGGAAAAGCTGAACAAGAAGTTTGAGAGCAGACAAAACGGAAGAGGTCGCGGTGGACGATCTGGTGGACGGTCATATGGTGGCCGAAATGAAGATCCGAAAAAGAAGGATGAGGCCAGTAGCAGTCAAAATCAGCGAGAAAATAATTTCAATCGCTTCCAGGATCAGAATAATAGAAATCAGAGAGGAAGAGGAAGAGGACAAGGATCTGGAAGAGGAGGCTTCCGTGGAACATGTTTTCATTGTGGAGAAGAAGGTCATAGGGCATTTGAATGTCCTCAGCGCCAAGGCAGAACAGACAGGAGAAATGAAGGCCAGGCCAGAGTTGCACATGTAGATGAAGATGCCAGATCATCAAATTCTGAAGATGCTGAAAGAGGAGAAACGTTGATTAACAGAAGAGTCCTGTTGAGTGGTGAGAATGAACCTGAGCAAAGGAGGAGCTTGTTTCGCACCAGGTGCAAGTGTGAAGGTAAATGTTGTGATGTGATTATTGATAGTGGAAGCACTGACAATTTGGTGTCAGAAGAGATGGTGACAAAGTTGAAGCTCAAGAGACAGAAACACCCACATCCATATCGGATTGCCTGGGTACAGGATGACCACAAGGTCATGGTCAATGAACAATGCCTAGTGAAGTTCAAGATCGGTGGGTACCAAGATGAGGTACTATGTGATATCATATCTATGGATGCATGTCATATGTTGTTGGGTAGACCATGGCAGTTTGACAGATGTGCTGTACATGATGGCCGTACGAATACCTATTCCCTGACAAAGGATGGAGTGCGACATAAGCTAAAACTGTTGAAGGAGACTGAAGAAAAGGTATGTGGTAATGCAAGGATAACTTTTGTTGATGGAAGAAATTTCCTAGATGGTATGAGGCATGAGCATGTATGTTTTGCTTTAATTCCAAAAGCTGGTAAAGAGGAAGTAGAAGATGTTCCTGTAGAAGTTGCAGATTTGTTGAATGAGTTTCAGGATATTGTATCCGATAACGTGCCTGATGGATTACCACCAGTCAGGAAGATCAGTCATCAGATGGACTTGATCCCAGGAGTGAGTTTGCCGAATAAGGCAGCACATAGAATGACACCTGCAGAAAGTGAGGAGTTGAACAGACAAGTGCATGAACTGTTACAGAAAGGATTGATTCGTGAGAGTCTGAGTCCCTGTGCTGTACCAGCGGTATTAGCACCAAAGAAGAATGGAGAGTGGAGGATGTGTACAGATTCCAGAGCAATAAACAAGATCACAATCAAGTACAGGTTTCCATTGCCACGAATGGATGATATTATGGACTGTTTGAGTGGAGCTGTGTATTTCTCAAAGATAGATCTGAAGAGTGGATATCATCAGATTCGGATCAGAGAAGGAGATGAATGGAAGACTGCCTTCAAGACAAAGGAAGGACTGTATGAGTGGTTAGTCATGCCTTTTGGGCTAACCAATGCACCGAGCACTTTCATGCGGCTCATGAACGAGGTTCTGAAAGAATTTCTGGGTAAGTTTGTCATTGTTTACCTAGATGATATTTTGATCTTTAGTAAGACATTGGATGAGCATATGATGCATATTCGTATGGTATTTGAGAAGTTGAGAGAAGAGAAATTGTTGATTAATTTGAAGAAGTGCAGTTTTGTGAAGAAAGAGTTAGTGTATTTGGGATTTGTAGTTTCAGCAGAAGGTCTAAAAATGGACCCAGAGAAGGTACAGGCTATCCTCGAATGGCCTACTCCAAGGAGTGCTACTGAGGTAAGATCTTTTCATGGTCTAGCTAGCTTTTATAGAAAGTTTATCAGAAATTTTAGCAGTATTTGTGGACCCTTGACTGAAACAATGAGAGGGGATAGAAAAGAGTTTAAGTGGACTAAAGGAGCAGAAAAGAGTTTTCAATTATTGAAACAAAAAGTTACAGAACAACCTGTTTTAACACTTCCAGATTTTAATAAGGTGTTTCAAGTAGATTGTGATGCTAGTGGTACTGCAATAGGAGCTGTTATGAGCCAAGAAGGTAAACCTGTTGCTTATTTCAGTGAGAAATTAAATGATGCCAAGAGAAAATATTCTGTTTATGATTAGGAATTTTATGCTATAGTTCAGGCATTGAAAAAGTGGAGGCACTATCTGCTTCCTAAGGAGTTTGTTTTGTATACTGATCATCAGGCTTTGCAATATTTGAATAGTCAAGGAAAGTTGAATCAGAGGCATTTGAAATGGGTTGAGTTTTTGCAGAGTTATACATTTGTTTTGAAACACAGGAGTGGAAAGTCTAATAGGGTTGCAGATGCTCTTAGCAGAAGGCAACTATTACTGATAGAAATGCAGATTGAAGTGGTTGGGTTCAAGGTACTCAAGAATTTGTATCCAGAGGATCCTGATTTTGGTGAAGCTTGGAAGGCTTGTACAGAACCTGTTACTCTAGACAGGACGAAATGGCTGGATTTCATCATCCAGGATGATATGCTATTCAGAGGGAATCAGTTGTGCATTCCACGAAGTTCTATGAGGGAGAATCTCATCAAGGAGAAGCATAGCGGAGGATTGGCTGGACATTTTGGTCGTGATAAAACCCTTTCTTTGGTTAGTGAGAATTATTATTGGCCACAGTTGCAGCAAGATGTGAAGAAGTTTGTACAGAGTTGCAGAGTATGTCAGATGGCGAAAGGAGTGAAGCAGAATACAGGGTTGTATCAGCCATTACCTATACCAGAGAAGCCTTGGGAGGATATCAGTATGGACTTTGTTCTTGGTTTACCGAGGACACAGCGGGGACATGATTCAATTTTTGTAGTAGTTGATCGATTTTCAAAGATGGCACATTTCATTCCCTGCAAGAAGACTAATGATGCTGTTCATGTAGCAGAATTGTTTTTCAGAGAAGTAGTGAGACTTCATGGTTTGCCAAAGACCATAGTTTCAGATCGGGACACTAAGTTTGTTGGATATTTCTGGCGTACATTGTGGAAGAAGCTGAAGACGGATTTGAAGTTCAGTTCATCACATCATCCATAGACTGATGGACAGACAGAGGTAGTGAATAGGAGTTTGGGAAATTTGCTGAGATGTTTGGTTGGAGATAAGCCAACAGGATGGGATTTGATTTTACCACAGGCGGAATTTGCATACAATAATTCTGTCAACAGGAGCACTGGTAAATCACCATTCCAGATTATATATGGAAGTAGTCCAAGAAATGCATCTGAATTGAGAAAGATAGATAAAGGAAAAATAAGTAGTGCTGAAGCTGAAGATTTTGCAGAACACTTGAAGAACATCCATGGGGAGGTGAGGAAGCATATTACCAAGATGAACGCACAGTATAAGGCTAAGGCAGATGAGAAAAGGAGGCATAAGGAATTTCAGGTTGGTGATGAAGTCATGGTTCATTTACGGAAGGAGCGGTTTCCAGTTGGTACATATAACAAGTTGAAAATGAAGAAGTTTGGACCATGCAGGATATTGAAGAAACATGATTCAGGAAATGCATATGAGGTAGAATTGCCTAGTGAGCTAAATATTTCACCAGTGTTTAACATTTCAGATCTGACAGAGTATCATGAAGGAGGTGTTGAAGATGAGATCACAGCAGCACAGTGGAGTATTCCAGCAACTAGTTCCGACACTAAGGAGATCGAAGACATACTGGACAGTTGTGTTGGTAGAAGCACAAGGAATAGGACATATGAAGAGTATTTGGTCAAATGGAAAGGACGACCTGTAGAAGATTCATCGTGGCTAACAAAGGAGGAGGTTAACCGTCTTGGTTTTCCTCTGCACACCTGAGTCGTGACAGGGTCACTTCTCAAATTACCCTGGGTGTCTGATGCAGGAGCATCCTGGGTGTAAGAGCAATCTTGCATCACCCAAAAATATTTCTATTTTTGAATTCAATAAGGGTTATTTTGTGCAGAGCTGCTATTTATGGAAAGTTACTATTTTTGGTAATTTTCGTATGTGCTCAGAATGATCTAATTTCTTTCTTG
Source organism: Chamaecyparis obtusa (assembly GCA_027943335.1). Lineage (NCBI taxonomy): Eukaryota > Viridiplantae > Streptophyta > Pinopsida > Cupressales > Cupressaceae > Chamaecyparis > Chamaecyparis obtusa. Next base: position 20,372 of record BSBK01008820.1, read on the forward strand.
GAGGTTCATTTTGGTCATATAAGTCTGCCAGTAAAGTTTCATTGCCAGATCAAGTGTATATTAGAAGATATTGAAGATTTTCGATATTGGCAGCAGGGTACAGAAACTTTGAACTCAGTTTTGAAGGCTTTAGAGGCCCCGGATGAGGTCGAAAATTTGCGTGACAGGCGCTTGCGCCGGTCAAGCCTGTAGAGCGCTTCGTGGCGTTTCCGAAATGGGGTTATAGTGGCCGAGCGGGTCAACTGGTGATGACTTATGGTCTTCGGAAGTTGGGCCACCTGAAATGGCGAAAAATAATTTTTTTCAAAATTTCTGTTCGGGTTTCAAAGGTTATCTTGAGCCGACTATGATGTAATAAAATGTAAAATAAAATAATTCTAAGTTTGGTCGGCCTTATTGGCTAAAATTCTGGAACCTTCCCAGGCGGTGGATAATTGCCTATATAAGGAAGGCTGTATTATTGTCTTAGGCAGTTCAGAATAGTTCTGGGTAGTAGATCGGGGTAATAGTTCGAGGCTTTGTCCTACAGAATATTGTAAGGGAATGCCCATGTGGCTTTGCATATTGTAATTCTGAAAGTTTGTAATTCCACATTTGTGGAGATAATAAGAAGCCAATTTTCTGTTCTTGCATATTATTGTTGTTGTTTCTCTATGTCTGTTATGTGTTTGTGGTATTAAGGGGAGCACCCTTCATCAGATTTAATAATTCATTAACCAATATATCAATTATTTTAATTTTAAAATCAGTTAAGTTGAGAATAAATCACTTTATTTTTTAAATAATTTATATTTAGTCATGCACAATCAGAAAAGTAGGCAACTAGAAATTAACAATCAATTTTAAAATTGAAACTCAACATCTGATGATGAGTTGAAAAAAAAACACAAAAACTAAAGCTCTATTTTGAGATAAAAAATTGCTTTTGTATGATTTTATGAATTAAATATTCTTAATTTCTTGTTAACTCAAAAATCAACCTGAGTTTATCAAGAGTGATTTATGGCTTTTCTCTTGCATCCTCAAAGCCTTGAATTTCTATAAAATCAAGGCTCAGCTCTTCACAATCAAGACCCCAAAATCTCTCAAGCTTTCAAATCCACATCATCTCTCAAATTTGCACAATTACTCTAGCGAATTGACATCTGAAGAATCAAGCACTTGTGATAGGCGAATTTGTGAGATCATTCATAATTTTCATAGTTTTTGCATAGTTTTTCATATCATTTAGCATATCATTGTTAGATATTTTTACATATCAATTTCATACATTCTAGATCAATTTCATACATTCTAGGTTAGATTCATATAGTTTTTCATCCTATTGCATTTAAAATACAAAACAAAAATATAGATTACTTTGCATTCATAAGTCTTTCGTCATTTTAAATCCCTTGTTTAGGTGATGCATTGTCATTGATCTCAATTCCAATCTGATAACATCATACTCGCACCTACTAGAAGGCAATAAATCACCTAGTTAGCATAGTTTCAGTTATTTGTCAGATTTTAGTTTTTGCTAACCTCTAATGTTTTACTGAAGTGTTGTGTCTACAGCTAGGTAAAAAGTTCACACACATATTTTTGGCACCCATCGTGGGGCAACCCACCTTTACATGCTGGTTTTGGTTATTGTTTTAGAGCTAACTCCCTTGTGCAGATTTACTTGGAGACTAAAACCCTAAGTTTTCACAAATTTAGTTTTATCTCCCAAATGGCTTGGATTTTTGGTCTGAATTTTTTTTTTCGGGTTGGTGGTATATTAGGGAAGCTTCAATAAAAAATTTAAAATTGTCTGGGATGTTTTGAATTTTTAATAATTTTTTCTTTATTTTTCATAAATAATTCATTTGCAGTGCAAATCATCATATTGTTTGGAAATTTTTACATTTTTGAAAAGATATTTAAATTCTACAAGCGTTCCATTCTTTTTGTTTTAAATTTGAATGCAATATAATATATCAAATAGTCAATTTACAAAAATTGGTCTATTTTAGTAAAAGGGGTCTTTAGGGCACAAATGAAGAGATTTTTCTGAAATTTTTACATTTTTGAAAATCTATCTATTTTTTAGTCGGGGTCTCTATTTTACATTTCTATTTTTATGGCCGAAATCATATCAAAAAAATTAGATCTTGTTGACTAGGTCAAGTGCAAAAAAAAAACAAAAACTTTTCTGATGGGTATGCACTTATTTTTCATATGATTCAATGCATGATATGAGTTGTCATTTAGATTATTTGCTAGTTATTATTGCTCCTAACAATTGGTTTTTAGATCCAACCCTAGGGTTTTCATAAGTTGAATATATCTTGCATATCTTGTTTTCTTGTTTGCTTGTTGGCTTGTTGGAGAGTTCGTGGCTTGCTTGGATGAAAAAGCTCAACAAAAATTGCTAAAATAGGTAAAATCTACTAAGCGCATTGCGAGGAACTCAGTTATTTTGTTACATCTAATAACACTTCATTTTGGGACATAAAACAAACTATCTTGTGTCAAACTTGTGTGACTTTTCTTGCTTTCATATCACAGACTTCATTTTGGGCTAAAAAATGAACATAGATTTGCTTTTCACATATTTGTTACACATAGTAAATAGGCCCTATGAACACTATTTGTGGTTCTTGAGAGAGTGATTTTTCAGTGAAGCTCTTCTCAACGAGAGAACCCCTTGTAGGTAGGGAAGGACACTGAGGGCGTCTCACGTTCTACTAGATTTGTGCATCTTCAACTTTTGATTGATACATTCTCTCTCCGGAGAGGTTGATAGATCATAAGTGGTTGACATCATAGATCTTTGTGAGATAATCTTGGTCTTAGCATGTCAGATTAATCTGTGTACTTTGTTTTGGAAAAGTGAAGAGGCTAGGGGATTATGCTCTACTTCCTTTTTGGATAGTACCAGAAACCTAGATCTTTGAATTTGATCTAGTCCCCATGTGGTATCTTTTGTGAGTCACCTTTAGAGAGGGTTAACCATAGTGGACATTCCCTTAATTGGGTCAACCACATGGATGGAACCTCAAGTGGTAATAGCCATTTTCACCGTGGTAGCAGCAGCCACTATATAAATGTCCTTGTGGAGGAAATCTTCATAGGTGTGGTCTCTTGTTGGGCTGTCAGATCTCCCTAGCAGCTCCTGATTGATTAATTTCTCAAACTGTGTCAAAACCCTGGTGCACTTGGATTGAAGTTCTCCCTCTTGAGATCACAAAAGTTACAGAGTAAAACCATTACTACAAACCCTAGTGAGGCCAAATTTTTTATTTTCTAGGAATATGTGCATTATTGAAAAACTTTTTGGAACATACACAAGTAGTATTTCTAGGGATTAGTACAATAAGTCACTATTGCTTGTTCATGCACAAGGTTGCTTTTTCCCTTGTTCATTGTTTCCAGACAATTGCCTTCTCCCCTTGCTTGCTATTTTGCATGCTTGATATCTTCTTGGTTACTTGAGACAAGCTTTTACACAGATCTTCAAAAATTGGACAGAAAAATTTACAAACAAACTAATACTGAACAACTGAAAAATTGCAAATCTGAAGCAAAAATCCTTTTTGGTGTCAAAATTCATCCTAAAATTTCAAAACTCGTATCAAAGCTAAAGTCAAAGTTGTCAGAGATTGGTTAAATTTGTCAAAAATTTAGTTTCTATAGCCTACTCCCAAATTCTAGTCATCCTTGGTCAGTCTGGGTCAAATCTCAGGTGCTATGACATGTTTCTCAACATCCAAATGAACTTAAATGATACCATGTTGCACAAAATGACTCTTGGTCTTCTTTCTTCCACATCTCCCATGTCTTCCTGGTCTCCCATTTCCATCCTTTCTCTTTGTCCTAAATTCATGTCTTTTTTATTCTTTTCCTCTTATTATCTACTCTACTTTCTTCTATTCATCTCTTCTGTCACTTCCATGCTTGATTTCTCCTCTTCCAAAAACATGAATTTGAGCTATCTTGTTATGGAACCTCTTTTGAAAATGGATGATCTCGAACTCATTGCTCAATTCGAAGAGTATTATTCCAAAAAGCCCATGACTAATAAATTTATGATGAAAATAAAAGAAAAATTGATTGAATCAAATGCCTTTGCTAGGATCATACACATGGTCATGTCACGACCTTCTTCTTCCAAACATCTTTCATATTCTAAGTCTTCTCATCATTCCTCATCATCCACGTCTTCTTCCTCTGCTAGGTCTTCACCTTCCTCTTCTCCATGATCTCGTTCCTCTTCTAATTCTCCCAAGAGTCTTACTCCTCATCTCAAGACATACCATAATGAGAAATGTGATAACCCTTATGATACCTCTTCCATGAAGAGTGACACACCCATCTTTGAAGACTATGATGACTATGATGACAGACAATATAATGATACCTATGACACCTCTATTCCTAAGAGTCCTCGTCATGTGCTCATGCTTACTAGAAATGGGACGTCACATTGGATAGATCGTGATGGTGATCCATATGATTCTGATTTTGAAAAAGACTTTGATAATTTATGTGAACAATACCTAGATGATACATCTACTTCTATTGAGGAATATAAAATGTAACACACTAATTTGAAACATCATTACTATAAGGATCTCTCCTCTAAGAACTCTCATGCTGAAAATAAAGATTACACTCTCAAGAAAGATCATGTTAATTTTGAAACTTTATCTTGTGATGGTTCCCTTCCATCCCCTACTTCCTCCAATACCCATACATTTCCTAAAGCTTCCAAGCCTATCAAATCTTTCACAAGTCCTTCATCCACCAAAGGTCCTAATAATTTTCATGCAGTTTCCTATAGTTGTCCTCAAGGGCTACCTCTCAAAGAAACTCAAGCTAACCTTCACTTGGCTGCAAATACTTTCAATAATGCTAAACCCAAAGAGCCTAATCCTTTATATGCTATAATGCCTACTTTAGCTAGTCTTTCACCATCTCTTCCAAAGTCTTCCATACAATCCCAACATGCTTCCTTGTCCTTAGAAGTGGCTCCATGTCAAGAGGACTCTAAAAATGATAAAGAAAAGAACATAAAGAAAGATCAAGATCAAGAAACCTCCATACCATCCAATCCTTTTCATGATGTCTCTTATCCATTCCATGGTTCTTTTGATCCTTCACATCCTTTCTCATGCATTCCATCATGTCTTAAGTCTTCTCTTAAGCAAGATCATGATACAACTTACACTATTGAGCTTATTGAAAATCAAAATAACCTTACTACACTTGCGCTTTCCAAAGATGATACTTCCATTAAGGTTTGTAAAAATGGTGTTGTTACTTCCAATGTTAAGCCTATTGAAAATCAAGAAAAAAATTATGTGCTTATGCTATCCAAAGATCCTTGTCAAGATCAAAGTCTTCCATCTTCTTGTTCTACCACTCCATGTTTGCTTCCACTTTCTACTCTTCCTAAGTCTTTGCAAGCTCTAAACAATCCTATCAAAGAAGGTGCTCATATTCAAGATGTCCACAATCCTATTAAAAATTCTAATGCTCACTCTAAAGATGCTAATGTCCTTGGTTGTCATATAGATGTTGATGAACTTATTGATTATCCTTTTGCATCCTCCACTTCCATTCTTGGACCACTTCCATCACTACTAAGGGCTTCACATTTTCCTTCCATATTGGGCCCTTATGTCCCTTCACTTTACCCTCCTAACTCTCCTAATTTGTCATCCATCTTGGGTCCTTACATCCCTCCATCTCCCATCTTTCCTCAAGATCAACATAGATGCATTCCCATGAATCCTTTTCATCCACCCACCCATCTAAACCAGTCATATCCTCCCTCTTCTTCCACAAGAACCAAGTCTTTTGGAAGTGTCTTGAATGTTCAATACAAGAAAAAGAAGTAATAAAAGAATCCATAAAAAAAAAAGATCGCCATGTCTCCTCTAATTGACATGGAGGCATAAAGTCAACAAAGATATCTAAGAAAAAAACTACAAGACAAGTATGGGTTCCAAAATCCATCATTAAAGATATTCTCTCTATATCATAAAAAAAAATGAAAATCCTATGGCTATATAGATTCCAAAGTCTCTCTTGAAAGAGTCTGGTGTTGAACAACAAGTGAAGTTGACATTCAAGCTTCCAAAGGCTTCCACTTCATCTTCTTCCCAAAATATTCTTCCATTCGATGCACCTAAACCATAACCTCTGTTGTCCATTCACCATATTCCTTCATTCACATTTCCTCCATCCTCTCACCATCCTTCAAGGTGTGTGTTGATGTTGATCTTGCCTTCTTTTCCATCTACCCTTTCATAATCCTTCCATTCATTATCCTCCTACCTTCTATCTTTTTTCCTCATTTGCCTATTCCTCCTATCTTCCAACCTCACTCGCTTTACATAAAACCTTATCCTCCATTTTCCTCTTCCATGTTCCTTTCCCTATTATCATATTTGAGCATATAATTTTGAATCACTGGCATATCATGGTTTATCCTTTCAAGGAGCATTATCTAAAAAGCTTTCCTTCTAAAAAAAAAAGAAATGAAATTTTTTTAAAAAATGTGCCTTGGTGGAAACCTAGAAACAGGCACCTTGGTAGCAAAAGTAAAGAGAAATAAATTCATCCTATGGTGAAAACTACTCCCTTTTGGCACCTTGGATAAGTATTGTGATGAAAACCTGGCAATCAGGCATCATGCATAGTTCTTCTAGATATTTCATCCATTCGATCTTCTCTCTTTGATCTTGATAATGTTGATCTATACACGAACATTTAGCTATCTTGTGAGTTATCTTATGATGATCTTGCTTTCATTCCCTTCCTATTTAGCCTTCATATTTATTTTCCTCCATTCATTCTATCCTTTCACTATCCTTTTCTCCTTTGATCTTGATCTAATAAAAAAAGAGTAGAACACGATGCTTTGAAGCTTCTTGACATGTCTACTCCTTTGGACTACATACTTTCCTTCTTTAGCATTACGCTTTTATGACTTATCTTATGCTAGCCTTTCATTTCTTGTCCAAATGTGCTTTACATGACATTTTTTTCCCTAGCCTAGGTATTCTTGAGGAGTTTTCCCTTGAGGATTTCTTCCCTTCATTGTCCTTCATTCTCTTGTCTTCCATCTCTTCCACTAGCTTGCTAATCCCTCTTGTTCTCCACCTTGCTAGACATTGGGACTACATGATGTGATCTTGCTTGGGAGTTTGATGACCATTTTATTTGGCGGCATCCTTTTTACATACTAAGCGGTACTGTCTATTGAGGTTGAAATCCCATCACTAAGAATCAGAATGCATGGTCTAGTAACTGATGATGGCTACAGAGTGTCTAGGTTGCAAGAACTTGAACTACTAGATGAGTGCAGACAAGCAGTGTATGATCATCTTAGAGTGTATAAGAAAAGAATGTCTAGAGGTTACAACAAGAAAGTCAGACATAGAGAATTTCAAGTTGGCGATCTAGTCTTGAGAGAGAATCCTAAAAATCAATCACATTGAGAACGCAAGGGGAAGTTTGAACCCAACTGGCTGAGTCCCTTTGTTATCACTGCTACTTTTGGCTCTGGTGCCTATCAACTCTCAATGAATGAAGGAGAATAGCTCTGAGAACCAATCAACATTCTCCATCTGAAGAAATTCTATGCCTAAGGCATTCAGTCTATGGTAAAATGTCTTGAAAAAATGAACATCTTGGTGAAAACCTAGCAATAGGTGCCTTGATGATTCACAAAAAAAGAAAAAAATACCAAAAATATCAAAAAAATTGAAAAAAATAAAAAATAAAAAAAAATGAGAAAAAGAAAAAGTGCCTTGGTAGCAAACATAGAATCTCTACCAAGATGGTGAAAACCTGGTAAATGGGCACCACTTGTTTTAAAACACTCCTTCTATCAGTGCAATCTTGGTCTTTCCCAACTTTAAGTCTTACTTTAGTTTGTACATATTTCCTAGTTTGTTCCTGCTTTCCTATTTTTAATAAGTCGGTCTATACACCAATTAGCTCAAGCATCTATATCCTATGAATGTTCAAACTTGGGGGCAATCAAAGTCATATCCTATGGCCTCCAATGTATCTTAGATGTATCATATCTAGTCAGAGTCCTTTGAAGCTTCATCTGAGTCAGTCAATCTGTCTCATGTCCAGAAAGGATTTTGCATCTATAACAATGCAATCAAACATCAAACTGAGAACAATCTGTGCTTTTCATGCTTTTATCTCCTTTTATGCTTACTGATTCGCATTGAGATTTTTGCATATTGTGTCTCTTCGAGCTCTTTGATGATGTCCTTTACAAGATTTAGAGAGTGATGACTAGGGGCATAATCTTTCCTTTGTCTTCTGCTTGTATGTGAAAATATAACAACTTTGGAAATTATGGATTGAAATGGTGTTGGTCTGTAAGAGCCTCTATCTTGAATTGGATGGCCATGTGTACCTCGACCATTAACACCCAAAAAATCCAAGGAATTTTGATCTAACTATTTTCTTTTTGAGTGAGTTCTTTCTCCTATTGTGAAACACTATCTTACCTAAGGATGTGAACAATAAAGGGTCACTACAGGTAATTCACATTAGATTTAGAATGATCTCTTGACTATTTGATGTGTTTGTAATGCAAGGTGTATTCAAGTGATCACGATGTTTATGTTTTGATGCTTATACAAATTGCTATATTAAAATAGACATGATATTCAAGTCATCTTGGCGTTTGTGCCTCGGTGCTTATATCTACTCTGACATTTCGAAAATAAAATCAATATTCATATGTCCATGGTTTCCTAATCAGTGGGTGTTGTATTGATTCTTGCACATACAAATTGATATTCATATGTCTATGGTTTCATAACTAGTGGGCATTGTATTGATTTATTCGGTTACCTAAAAATTCAATGATGAGAATGACCGACACATGATTAGGGACTAGGTCCTAGGTCTTAGGTTTCATTTCATACTGCATGTCTCTTTGCATTTTTGCATGTTTGCATGATCTCACAATGGCTAAATGAAATTCAATGCTTAAAAAATTCTCCACTTGTCTCTTCAATTCTAACAAGAGTTGAATCTTACATGAAGGTTCCTCCAACAAAACAACAAGTAGAATCCTTTTTTAGGATCAAAATCAAAATTTGAGATCATTTATATTATTCACTACTTGCATAATCAACCTTCAATCATCATAGAAATCTAGAATTCAACTTAACTGATTATCTTACATGAAACTATCAAAATTTCAAATTGGTCACCCATGGTCAACTCATAGTCACACCTAGTCAAACTTGGTCTCCAGGACCTCTAAATGATGTAGAATGCATTCTTAGATGTGTACAACCACTTCTCTAATCAATTAACATGCTTCTAAACTATCAACGCTGACTTTTCTTGTCAGATTTCAATTTTAATCCCAAAGGGGGCATGGTATTTCACATCATTCAAAGTCTGTAATCATATCTTTCCTCAGTAATCAAGACAACAACCACATCTAGTTGCTGATTCATCAAAAAGACCTCATTGCTTGGGGAATATCAATCAGCACTTGGGGCATATCAGATTCATTGAGATCCATATCAATCTGGTATCCTAATCTATCTTGTAAACTGTATCAGCTCATCGGTTCATCAGTGTTATTTCCTTGGTTCTTCATAACTGAAGGGTTCAAATGTGATACCAATGTGATTCATACAAGGACAATTGAGTCTGGAATCAGTCACTCACTTCTTCACAATCATAAGGTTCGGAATCAAGTGTTTTGGCACTCACCAGTTCATTGTTGTTATAGTTAATATTATCTTTGGTCATTCAGGACCTAACATCTTCAAATCTTTCAATCGGTTTCTGTCTCATATCACAATTTCTATTTCACATCAATTTCAATTTCAAACATCAGTTTCAACATCATACACAGACTATCTTTGAACCATTGCACTTCACATAGTAATTCAAAGAGGGGCAAAATGTAATACCCCAAAAATAGGCTATAGGTTCATTAACCTCCTACATCATCAAATTGAATGAAATCGACATCAAAATCCTAACCTAAGGCACATCTGAACATCATCGAATTCTAATTGATTATCCTAAATTCTGCATTGGGGAATATTCCTAAAAATATTCCTAATTATCATAATTATCTTTAATTTAATAATTATTTGGCGATAAATCATATTTATCCTAAAGTTGATTAATTGAATATGATGAATATTTAATTAATTAATTTAATTCTACCACTTAATTATTTAATTAAATTTAATTATATTTATTCCTAATTATTATTATTTAAATTTGATAATAAATCAAAATTCCTATCATTAATTGATTAAATTCTTATTTAATTAATTAAAGTAAGTTTTCATATTTAATGATATTATTTAATTGGAATAAAGTTTGATTTAATAATTGATTAACCCATAAATCAATTATTTTAATTTTAAAATCAGTTAAGTTGAGAATAAATCACTTATTTTTAAAATAATTTATATTAAATCATGCACAATCAGAAAAGCAGGCAACTAGAAATTAACAATCAATTTTAAAATTGAAACTCAACATCTGATGATGAGTTGAAAAAAACAAAAAAAAAACTAATGCTCTATTTTGAGATAAAAACTACTTTTGTATGATTTTATGAATTAAACATTCTTAATTTCTTGTTAACTTAAAAATCAACCTGAGTTTATCAAGAGTGATTTATGGCTTTTCTCTTGCATCCTCAAAACCCTGGATTTCTATAAAATCAAGGCTCGGCTCTTCACAATCAAGACCCCAAAATCTCTCTCAAAATCTCTCAAGCTTTCAAATCCACATCATCTCTCAAATTTGCACAATTACTCTAGCAAATTGACATCTGAAGAATCAAGCACTTGTAACACGGAAATTTGTGAGATCAGTCATAATTTTCATAGTTTTTGCATAGTTTTTCGTATCATTTAACATATCATTGTTAGATACTTTTACATATGAATTTCATACATTCTAGGTTAGATTCATACAGTTTTTCATCCTATTGCATCTAAAATATAAAACAAAAATATAGATTACATTGCATTCATAAGTCTTTCATCATTTTAAATCCTTTGTTTAGGTATTGCATTTTCATTGATCTCGATTCCAATTTGATAACATCATACTCGCACCTACTAGAAGGCAGTAAATCACCTGGTTAGCATAGTTTCATTTATTTGTCAGATTTTAGTTTTTGCTAACCTCTAATGTTTTACTGAAGTGTTGTGTCTATAGCTAGGTACAAAATTCACACACACATTGATTTTTGTGTTGCATATAGAATATTAATGACTATGATTACTAGTAAGATATTGTCCCATAGAAAAAAAGGTCAAATAATTTCTTAACTACTGAATGTATCTAGAAGAACTATTCAAAGATATATTATGAGGAGAAATATATTAGATGAAAACATTGAAAAGAATTGGGTCAATATTTGTATAAGGCCTCCCAAAGAATATAGAATTTATGAAGATGTAAAAATTAAAGTCATTGAATATTGGACCTACCATTTTCATATTTCTTCCAACAAAAGGGTCACTATATAGATGAAAGATGAAGATGGTACAAAAAATTACATCCAAAATATTTAATAGATACAACACAAAGTGAATACTTTGAAACATTCACAGAATAATTTTCAGATCTAAAGATTTGTTTCTATTGAAATCATGTTGAGTTTCATCTACAATTGCAATCATATAATAAATTCATTGTAGTGATTAACCTAAAAAGTATCATATCTAGAAGTAAAATGCAATTTGTGAAGTTTGTGTTATGTTATGAATTAGAAAATTTAGACAAGTTAAACATATAGTATATAAGAGGTGCATTCAAAGATTGTGGATATTTGAAGAAAATCTCAATGAAAATTAATAATATTCATGTTTAAATGCTAATTATGGGGAAACATTTTGATTATGAGACAAACCTAACTAAGGCATGAGTTGAATCAGAAAAATTGTGTTGAAAGAGAGTGAATCGTTCTACATTGAGTTTATGAGTTGATTTTATAATATCATTTATCCACATATAAAAAATTGTCATGGTGAAAAATGGGAAACTAAATAGTTTTGTTAGTGATTTTTTTTCCGCCAAGTTGTATTCTTTGAATCATTGATTTCTTTGAGAATATACATTCAATACGCTCATGGAGATTCAAGCTCAATATTAGCATTATGATCAAGTTACAATATTTGTAAAGGTTTGTTATGGACATGCAAAATTTGATGTGGATGGTGTACAAAGTAGTCTAGATGAACACATTATCACCGAGGAGGCTCATTTCTATTTCAGTGATGATACAAGTCATGATAGGAGATATGTAGCCCATTTTGTTGGAATTTTTCTTTTAAGATATAAGATGATGTGGGATAGACACTTCAAAACATTGGATTTGGTCTGATGGATGTGCTCATAAGTTTACTTCAATTGATTTCAATTTTTATTTAAATAATTCTTTATAATTTAATTGGTGATATATAAACTCAAAAAATATATTTTTTTATTTAATTTTACTTATATTTTTGGATTTTATTGTAATTTCATGATAGGAATTTTTCTTTTTGTATTACATAGGTTTAGTATTTTTCCTTACATAATAAAATACCATTAACAATTATGAAACTATTCAACTATTTAAAATAGTTGTATTGTACCTATTTAAAGGCACATCAAGAATGAATTTGGCATGACATTTTTTTGTATTTGTTTTCTTTACTCACATTTGGTATTATAGCATGCTTAGTGAAAGAGATCATGGATCAACCTACTTAGTAATAGTTACATGGAAATGCATAGATGGAAGCTTATTAGTTTATCATTTTGGGGATGATTAATGAAATGTATCCATGCCCTACATGTGCACTATTTTGAGAAAACAAAATTCTAATTTATATGAGATAGAGAAGTACAAGAATGGGATTAGGTCTAATGTATGACAATGAACCATTGCTCATAGGTCTCCAATATCATGTGAGCACCCCAAATTTGAACAAAGAGAAGGGTATAATCATTGGTATGTAGCAGTTGTTTTGGATGTACAAAGGTCACAATGGCTTTCAAGATGTACTTTAGAAGATTCCAATGAACTATCAAATATTGTTTCTAGTTAATCTTTCGAGTTAATGTGCAGATTATTATTATTGTTGAACCCATCATAGATTAGAACAAACTTCCAAAAATATTAATAGTTGAGGTAATAGATGACAATTTTTAATAAAATCAAACTCCAAGCATTTTTTTTATTAACCTAGTATGAGTAAAATGTCTAAAAGAAAACTACACTAGATTAAAATCTATACTAGATTGATTTTAATCTAGGTTGATGAATAAAATGACTAAAACAAAAATATAATTGCAATTAAAAGGATTTTAAAAGAAAACTATACTAGATTAATATATAGATTTATATCACATTATACAATTAATTATGCAATAGAAAATATATTAAAATTCTACATGTAATTTCTATGTGATGATGAATATCACCTTCATGAAATTAAGATCTATTAGTATCAATTCAAAGTAAATACAATGCAAATCTAATTAGAATTGAGACTAAGATCTAGAACATCTCATGGTTCTCTAGAAAGAGGTGGTAAGTGAAGCTCTCAGCTCAAATCCTCACTAGTGACACTTCTAAAATGAGAAATTATGCTTCTACTATGCTTCTACGATGCTCATTCAATGCTTAATCTAGCTCAAGTTGATACAAAGATACTCAATTTCTCACAATGCTCTAAAAATGACTATAATAATAATGCTTTGCAAATGAAGTTCTAAGATCTCAATTGCTCTCAATTGCTATGAAAATGTCTATAATAAGGATGCTTTGCAAATGAATTTCTTAGATATCAATTGCTCTCAAAATGCTTCATATTTATAGTAAATTCCCAAGGGTAGGGGGTAGAGTGAAGCAATCATGATTAACTCTTTGGTTGAGTCAAATACTTTGCTTTGTTCATAAATGGGGGGACAATTTAAATATTTGTCTCAAAGCTTTGGACAAAAGGACAAAATTGAGTGGATGAGATTGAAACTTTAAAATGAGTGATTGAGACTCATCCTTTTTGAGTGATTTGTGTCTTTTTGTCCTCAATTCTCATTGGTTGCTCAACTTTGTTGAAAGATATTAGGAATTATTAAATTCAATTAATTAATTAGATTTAGCCATGTAAGGGTAATAGGTTCATTTTGATTTTTGATTTAAACAACTATACAACTAATTGATTAAAATCAATTATGTAGTGCTTTTCACCCCTTTAAGCTTTGATTTAATTATTTAACCTCATTATTTTATTTTTCCTTTGCTTTAATTGATTTTTTCCACTTCGATTTAATTATGTCCATTTTAATTGATTTGATCCATTTTTACTAATTTAATTGCATTTTGATGATTTTAAGTCATTTCATTAATTTTTGCAATTTAAAAGAACTTGTCCATTTTTGCATGTCTACAAATGCCCCTCTTTGAATTGATGTGCGAAGACCATTGATTCAAAGATTCTTGAAGTCCTGATCGCTTTTAGGTCCTGATTGTTGATTCATTGATATGCCTCTGATACTGATTAATTGTTTCCTTTGATATGATATTGATTGCTACCTCTGATACAATTTTTTTTTTTTTGATGCCCCACTAATTCCAATGATGTTTGATTTCAATTTCAATTTGATACCCTGATGCCCCCTCAGAAGTTAAAACATATTGATTGCTTGATATGAAATTTTTTATGATGTTTGATTTCAGGAATATGTTTTCATTTCTGAAAATTTGTAATGATATGCCATGAGTTAAGAATGGGCCTCAATTAATTTGATAGGTCAATACAGGTCTAAGTCAAATTTCACCTCCAAAATTAGGTCTTAAATAGCTTAAATAGGTTGAAAAACCTTGTTTTACTATTCAATTTTACTTTTGTCTTTGGTGATTTTGCTTTGATCCTATGATGAATTTTGAGATGGTTGTCCCTATTTGAGAGCATCAATTTGAGAGGTGTCAGAGATATGTGAGGCCACCTAACTATGGATCTCTAGTAAGTTATTTTGAACCCTCTTTGTGCATTTATTGCAATTTCCCATTTCATCGTTGCCTTTAATATGTGAAATCCCACCTAGGATATTTTCACTATCACCTAGACCCTTTTATTGTCGCATCCGCACTTTTCTCTTATGAATCTATATAGTTTAATGTCACTTAAGAAACTTTCATCCTCACCTAAGAATAAGATACTCTTGCATAGAGCTAGGTCAAAATGCCCATTGTCATGTATTTTATTGCATAGGAAACCCTAAAAAATTAACTATCGCGTAGGCCACCTTTCGTTGTCGCCTAGCATGAGAACTATCACTTAACACCCAAATAATGTCACATCACATATTTTTGTTATTACTTAAAAGGAATGTTTCCTGGGATGATTAAAATCATGCGTATAGACTTTGGAAATTTTTATTTTTTTCTTCTTTTACACTTGTACTTAATTGTGTCTGATGAAAACTTTGATGACTTTAGATGCTTGATTCAAATGATTAGATTATGTCTATTGCATTCAAAAAAATAATGGATTAGGATATTAGGATAGTGTTACCAACAAATGTGATGTGTCAATCTTATTAGAATAGGATATTGATAGGATAAATCAATCAGTGTGAAAATTAATATGATTTGATACTGCTGCTTCGTTCTCAAGACACAAAGACATGAAAAAATGATACTTGGTGTGATTTATTGATACTTTTGATAGAATTTATTGACTTGAGCTAATTCCTTGATATGGTATACTGATATGATTCCTTTTCTTTTCCAATAGGCAAACTTCCCTACTCTATACATCTGGACAGTTGCTTCTTAGGTCATTGATTTGGACCAGACACTTACGGATGATGAGTTTCATGTTATTGAGTTGTACAATTTGAATTTCCTTCTTGATCTTCCATGGTTCTAGCTGAACCATGGTTTATTGACGGTAGTGGCAGAGCGATGGCACTCCGACCACAATACATTTCATTTGCCTTATGGAGAGATGACTATCACGCCCAAGGACGTGTATAAATTACTACGTATCCCATGCAGAGGAGAGGTAGTGTATTATGATTACATATATGATTCTAGTGTCTACTGATGAGTGTTCAAGGACAATACTATTGATGATGATACAATTACCTGGCCTCAGTTTGCTTCCTTTCCTACATTGCCAGTAGTACTTGGTCCACTGATTGGTGGTTTGCTTCTTCTCGACTGGCAAGGTCATGGTTTTTCTGTTGGATGGGGTAGGATTCTAGAGGATTTACTTGTTCATCCTCAATGCTTTGACTAGGGTTCATGCATCCTTGCATAGCTCTACCATGATTTGGACAAGGTAGTCTATAGAGAGAGTGCATCCTTGTCAGCAGGTGCAGTTATTCTTTAGTTGTGGATATGAGAGCATCTTCCCATCACTAGGCCTATTTCTGAGAGAATTCAACATCGTGGTTATCCATATGCTTTTCTATACACTGGTATGGTTGTGCAACATCATTTGGGTCATCTAGATTACTAGCGGTGACAAATTGATGATCTTGATTAGGTGTTATGGAGACCATATAGGGATTGCGAGTAGTGGAGAGAGGATGATGATGAGTTACCTTACATGTTTTCCCCTCGCTAGATGATTGGTCACACTACTACCACTATTGAGTGCTTCTACTTTGGCAAGGTTTCTAGATAGTATAGTCAGACACAGGATATGCCTTAGGGCACAACACTATATGCTCGAGTACAGGAGGAGAGATCTATGTGGGGTCCTCTCATTAATTATCAGTTTGCCTTGGATTAGATTACTGGTATGGCTTATTATAGGTGGGAGATGTAGGTATGTCTCATGAGTTTGTAGATTGGTGGGCTCACAACAAGTTTACTCATTTCACTGATCCAGCAGAACCTGTCTCGGGTCAGGGTGATGGAGGTGGTGGTGGTAGATGGTGGAGATGACGAGGTTAGAGAGGTCCTCCAGTTGGTCAAGTATGGGTGAGAGGTGGTCATGTGAGGGATAGAGATCATGCTAGAGGTCATGATGATGCACTTGATGTACATCCTAGAGCAGATAGACAACATAGAGCTCGTAGATAGCTGAGACAGTAGAGACAAGTTCATGTTGATGTGGCTAGGAAGATTTCTAGTGGATTGGATCCTTTGGTGTAGTTGTAGAGAGTGGCCTTGGCTTAGTAGGATGATGTTCCAGTACAACAGGATCAAGTTCTCACACAACAGGTGTCTGCACAAGATCAACAGCCAAAGGATCAGGGACAGGGTTCCCAGGATGTTCCCACTATGGGTAATGTAGTACGGGAGATGCAGGCTATGAGGATTGATATGTTTGATGTGGTTGGGCATTTAGATCAGGTTGTGGCCTTGATGTAGTAGTTCACACTAGCTATGGTTTAGAGACAGAGTGGAGCAAGTACTTCTCAGGCTCCTCCCCCATAGGATGGTAGAGGTCCAGATGGATAGGGTCCTACAGGATCTTGATTGATAGAGTCACTCATGGTTGATGTACTTGTACCACATGCCATGTTTTTTGTTTGATCAGACCATTTGATGTATCATTTTTTATGACATTGGATTTGGATATACTAATTTGATGGATCATTGATGAACACTTTTTTGATGATATATGATGATATACTCCTTGGTTCTCCTTGATGATTTTTTTATGAGATTATCTTTTATGCAATTGTATGATGTGTTATGCATGTACTTTGATTTATGCTATGGATGCAGTTATCTTATTTTATGATATGATGTAATGATGTATGGATTTATGACATGGTTTTTCTATTTCTCAATGTATGGATGCAAAGTGTTTTATGGAAATGCATATGGAAATGCCCCTTATGCTCTTGAATTTTTCAATGTATGCAATGTAATTCTTAGCTATTGGTATGAAAATGATGTATGGATGTTTTTTTCTCTTTTTTGGTATGTGGATAATGATTAATGATTAATGTTATTCATGAATGCAAAAGATAATCTCATTTTCTCTATTTTGATTGATCAAGAGTAAGATGTTTGATTGAATCCTTCATTTCTTTAATGTTTTGACTAACCCAGATTATTGATGTACCCCCTTTCCCTTGGAAAATTAACCACAAACAAATGAAATTAATCTAACATGATAATGCAATTAATCTAACATGATAACACAATTGTTCTAACAAGATAATGCAATGCAATGCAACCTAAGTGTCACCAGCTTTTAGCAAAGAAATGCTATCGAGATAAATTTTCATCATTGAGCATTTTGGGACCAGAAAGCTAGTATAATAATCATTGACCACATCATGATGATATGAATACCACCTTTTATCACTTTTTGGTAACCTCTTTTTTGAACCTAATACAACCCTCACTATTTGGATGACCAAACTATGCGAGTCTGAATACCAGTGTCAATGGATTCAATGTTGCAAGTGGATTTTGGGTATTAAGATATGGAAGATATAAATAGCCAAGGGATACATTTGCATAAACAAACAAAGTTCAATCTATCCTCTTATGAGATGGTCCTCGATGGTTCTTTGATGACCATGTTGTAAGACAAACTCTCCTAAGTTGGTGAATCTTCCTCAAAACAATCACTCAAAGGCAAAGAAAATATTCCATCTCTCTCATGGATAATCTAGTCGAAACATCATTGAATGTTCAACAGATGTGATAAAAATTCAATTTCACAAAGATTATCCAAAAAAGTTTCAAGTGTTTTGCAATGTTTCATGATTTTCAAAAAGTATTTCCAAGTATTTTGATCTTTAAGTTTTTTTTGTCAATTTTTAATCCTGAATTATAAAGTCAATGAAGGCTCAAGGATCATGTTGTAGGATCAAATACTTAGGTTTTTGAACAATGATATCCATCAAAGGTTCCATAAACTTTCCACTCTTTCGAAACTCTGATAAATCTCTCTTTGACATGACTGATTGTAGCACTTATTGAATCCACTTGGTACCAAATTTCCAATCTTCATCTGCCCCCAAGTGATAAATGAGATCATTCAACAAACTTAGGGCTGATAGGCAATGCAACAATGTGACTGAAAGGCTTTATTATGACTTATATACAAATGACAGATGCAATGGCAGTTGTGCAAATGGGATGTTGGAAATGCAATATGGACATATGTGACTAGGAAAGAAAAACTTAAGGGAACAAAAGGTGCTTGTTTACCAAGTTTTCACCATCTGGATCTTTTTTTCTTTTTTCTTCTTCTTTTGCTACCAAGGTGCCTATTGCTAGGTTTTCACCAAGGCACTTTTTTTCTCTTTTTTCTTTTTTTTTAGTATTTTTATTTTTTTCAATTTGTTTTTCATGTTTCAAGATCTGTTTGAATATATGCAATAAATATGATGCTCCTTATCTGATACTCTTTATACTCTTTCATCTCCCTCATGTGTAGAACCTTTTGAGATGAATGTTGTTGACGGGTTCTTGGAGTTCTTCTCCTTCACAATCGGATAAATTATAGCTCCCCATTCCAAATTAAGACACTATGATAAGCCGGCCAAGCCAATTACCCTCCCATTTTCCTTTATTCTCTCTTTCAACCTGATTCTTAGGGTTCTCCCTTACCACTAAGTCTCCTACCTAAAAGACTCTCGGTTTGATATGTTTATTGTAGTTCCTCGAGATTCTATTTTGATACACTTTCAGGTGCTCATAAGCTTTTGTTTGGTGTTCTTCTATGATTAACCCTTCCAATGACACTCGCAAAGACAAGATTTTGACCTCTAATGGTAGAACTACTTTGGCTCCATAGACTAATGAAAATGGTGTGGCTCCCATAGGTGGTTGAATGCTTGTTCTATAGCCCCATAATGCTAGATTGATTTGTACATGCCAATCCCTTCCTAATTTATTGACTGTTCTCTTCAATATTTTCAAGATATTCTTGTTTGTGGCTTCGGCTTGCCCATTTCCCTGAGGATAATAGATAGATGAGGAATGACGAGGGATATGAAATGTAGCACAAAGTTCATCCATGTCCTTGTGTTTGAATTGGTTTCCATTATATGTTATTATGGCATGCGGAATGCCATATTTGGAAATGATGTGGTTCAAGATGAACATGAAAATTTGCTTACCCATGGCCATAATCAAAGGAACAGCCTCGACCCACTTAGTGAAATACTCCATTGTGGTTATGATGTATTTGTGACCATTTGAAGAAGATGGATATATGACACCAATTAAATCAAACCCAAATTGATAGAAAGGCCATGGTGTAACAAATGGGTGGAATTCTTATGCTAGTGCATGTATCATGTCGCCATGATATTGACATTTGCTGCATATCCTAACAAAGTGGCAAGCATCTTTTTCTAATGTCTTCTAGAAGTACCCTAAGTGAAGGATCTTCTTAGCTAGGTTTAACCTGCTTGCGTGTGACCTGCAAATGCCTTCGTGAACTTCATGCAAAGCTAACTTAGAATCTTCCTCCTCTAGACACCTAAGTAACATCCTATCGAGACCCTTATGATATAATGTTTTTGAGAGGATTATGTAATGGGCTGATTGGCGTATAAAATTTCATTTTTGAGCTTGGGTTTGATCTAAATTTAGCACTTGGTCTTTGAGATATGCATATATAGGGCCATACCAAGGTGAGTCATGTCCATGAATTAGGGCAACAATTTGGGTTTTGGGAAGGTTGAATGTCGGTTTGACCAACTCTTCCATGAAGAACTTGTACTTCTCATTTTGATCTAGTTTTTGTAACAAGGAAGCCAAGGTGGCCATGGCATCAGCTGCTCTATTTTTCTCTCTCGAAATCTGCTCAAAAGTGATCAAAGCAAAGTACTTCTTCCATCCATCAATCATGGTTTTATATGAGATCAAATTTTCATCTTTAGTATTATATTCATTATTAACTTGATTGATAATGAGTTAAGAATCTCCATATATTTGTAACTCTGTGATGTTCCACTCTAAGGCCATTTTGATGCCCGTGACTAGTGCCTCATATTTTGCTATATTGTTTGTACATGGAAACAAGAGCTTGTAGGACTTAGGAATGGTGTAACCTTGAGGAGTGACCAATAGTATGTCAACCCCAGAACCTCCTTGAGTATATGAGCCATCAAAATATAACTTCCACATTTTAGCCTCTATGTTTACAATGACAGAATCTAGAAATTACACTTGAATAGTTTGTGTAGAAGTCATTGGATTCTCAGCTAAGTGATCTGCTATCACTTATCCTTTTATTTATTTTCTATGGACATAGTCAATGTCAAATTCACTCAATATCATAACCCACTTGGCTCTCCTACCTGTTAAGGCAGTTTTACATAGCAAATACTTGAGAGGATCAATTTTGGCAATTAGCTTTACCTTATGCATCAATATATAATGTCTCAATTTTTGAGATGCAAAAACAACAACTTAGCAAGCCCTTTCCATGAATGTATAGTTAAGTTCATATTTTATCAATGTCCTACTCAAATAGTAGATTTCCCTTTCCTTTCCTTGATCATCCTATTGTGCCAAAAGCACTCCTGTATGTCTTTCAATAGTAGATATGTATAAAAGAAATGCTTTGCCCTTGATTGGTGGCATTAGGATAGGCAGATTTATCAAATAGGTCTTTAATAATGTGAAGGTTTGATCACATTCTTCATCCCACATGAACATAGTATCCTTATGTAGCAACCTTGTGAAGGAATGACATTTTTCGGCCAATTGAGAAATAAACCTTCTTATGGATTGTATTTTACCTTGTAAGGACCTCATTTGGCTGATGTTAATTGGTATCACCATATCCATTATTGCTTGTACTTTCTCTGGGTCCAATTCAATTCCTTTGGCTGAAACTATATAGCCTAACAATTTGCTAGATTGGACACCAAAGGAACATTTCTTTGGGTTTAATCTGACTTTGAATTGCTCCAACCGAATGAATATCCTTTTCAAAATTTGTAAGTGTTCCTCTCTTTTGTGGGACTTGGCTAATATGTCATCCACATAATCCTCTAAAACTGTATGCATCATGTCGTGGAAGATAGTTATCATAGCCCTTTGATATGTGGCTCCACCATTTTTAAGGGCAAAGGGCATGACATTCCAACAAAAGGTGCCCCAAGGGCATGTAAAGGTAGTCTTTTCTTGGTCTTTAGGTGCAATTTTGATTTGATTATATCTATTGAAACCATCCATTAGGGAGTACATGGAGTGACCCGCTGTCAAGTCAACTATTGCATCAATGCTTGGAAGTGGGAAGTCATCCTTAGGAAAATCAAGATTTAGGTCTTGAAAATCCATGCATACTCGAATGGATTTGTCATGTTTTGTGACTGGTACAATGTTAGATATCCATTTAGCATAGGCTATTGCCCTTATGAATCCCACCTTCAACAATTTTTCTAATTCCACCTTGACTAAGAGAGCTATATGTGGGTGCATTTTCCCAAACTTTTGTTGGACGGGATTAACCCCTAGTTGAACATTCAAATGATGCATTATAAAGTCAGGATCTAATCTAGGCATGCCTGCATATGAACATGCAAAGTTCACTTTTTGTTCTTGGAAAAAATGGATGAAGTCCTCTCTTTCTAGAGGTGTAAGTGATGATGCCAAGTGTATAAATTTTGGATCCACTTCTATCCCAATGTTAACCTTTTTTGTCAACTCTATGATTATAGGCGACCTTTCTTCCTCATGTTCTGGTAGAGTATCCAATCTCTCTTCCTTTGATGCCACAATTGAGTTTTCACGAAAGGAAACATCTTTTATCTTTACTTTTTTGGGTTCTAATGCCGCCACATAATGGTTTTCAGCACTAGAACTTTTCTTTTTCTTTTTTTTTTTCTTTTTATTCTTTTGACTAAGAGATTGAACCCCCACTGCTTCTATCATGTTCAGTTCAAATTCATTGGTGAAAGAGGGCTCAACCACATTAAGGTATCGGTTTGCTGCTTGGTCATTTGGAAAATAAAGCAGGTCACTTGGTTTGGTTTGGTCCCAATCGATAAGATGGGGATTTATCAAGGATAAGGTTTCATTAGGCAAATTTTCATCAATTGGGTTTATGGACATGACTTCATTTGAGAGTTTTTACATTGTATTGTTTAAGTCTATGATGTGCGCTTCCTAAAGATGGTCCATGGAAGAAGGGTTGAAATCCCCTTCACTTTAGTCCTCATCGACTTGTATGGGAAATAGCATGGGAAAAGCCATGAGTAGATTAAAATTAACATTTGAGTCTCCCTCCTTTGAAGGCATCCAAAATGTATCTATCCATGGTAGATTAGTAGGTGCTTGTCCTATGTTAAGACCTTGTATATTAGGCTCTTCATTGACTTGAGTCTCTTGCCTTGGGAGCTTTACATAAGTATGTATTGTGACTACTTCTTTATCTTGACATGATTAATCAGATAGGGTATCCCACTCATGATCCCAGGAGTTATCACTATCTCCATCGGATTCTAAGGCATAATTTATTTGAGGATAGAAATCTTGCATTTTGCTTGAGCTTTCACCTTTATATTGGTAGCCTACTCTAGATCTTTCTTCCTTTTCCCTGCAAGTAGGTTCTCTTGGGATGAAAAAATGCAACATGGATTTTTGAATACCATGTTAAAATTGCTTGTTAAGTGCTCTATTTGGTCTAAAAGTGCATATATGGATCGGGTGGTTTTTAGGTCCTATCATTAGAATTATATGTTTTGCACCTTGCATATGTCCCATTGAGTCAATTTGAGCCTTCAGTTCGGGTATTGAAATGGGTTTGCATCAGTTCATTTCTAGGAGGTCTCTAAGTCAGAAAATTGCTAAGTGTGAAATTCATCGGCAAAGGGCCAGTTGAGGGTTGAATATCTTGATTTCTAATGAGCCTCATGCAAATAAAAGAGTGGGGGCATCTTTAGTGTATATCAGTTGACCAATGTTCTAGATTTTAGGTCACAGTGACAAGTTTTGATAGGTCTTTTGTTTCCCCTTCCGAACATGTTTTCTCAAAGTTGACCTGTGCACTTTTTCAACAATTCCCAAAAGCCCTGATTGTCAAGTTGTATCTGATGCCCGATGATTGGTCAAGAAGAATTAATGATATATATGTATTTTAGGCATGTTCCTCTTTTGGCCTATCCGTTTCTAGCCTGTGGTGAATCCATTTTAGTGCTTTTGAAAGCCAAATCCATTTCCAGTTTTCACTGTTTTGCTGAAACCCAAAAGTTTAGAAGTTTTAAGGGCTATATTTGATAGTGCGTAAAGGACACCTATGTGATCCAATGAGCAAGCTAATAATTGGGTCATGTTGCAATCATGTTTTACTCCCACCGTGCCAAATCTGGAACCATGACCAATCTGTTTGACCAAGTTTCCAAGCTCATTCCATTTGCAATTTTTAAAAAATGTGTTCAATTCTGCAGAGTGTTTTCATAAAAATCCAAGTGCCCTACTTTGCCAGTGAATAACTTTTGATTGGTTGACTCTTTTGATGAATTTCTTTTTGCATTCTCTTGCAAAGTTGGAGTACTAACCCCAGTCCCAATTTCAGCTCCCTGCCAATCCATTTGTCTGCCTTTAAAAATCAATTACAGCAATTAAAAATCATTTTTTGACAAGTTTGTTGTAGGAACAATTTGAACTGGGCAAGTTTTCACATTAATATCTTTTGATCTAATTGCAGTCATGTAGTGTCATTTTGTAGAATATTAGAATGTGGGTCAAAGTTCATGTATGTTTAGTGGCCGGGCCACGTCAGGTGATTATGTCAGTTTTAAAGCCAGTTCCCGAGACCACTTGTGCATTCTGGGCATGTTGCAAGAAAGGTTGTTTTTCCATTTCGGCGCTCAGGGTATGATTTTGAATTGGATTCAAAGAGTGCAAAGGGAAACATAAATAGAATAAAAAGGCCAACCATAGCTAATGTGAAGAGATTGATGTAGTCATAAAGGTCTCAAACATAAAGGAAATGGCATCCTTGTTGTCTGAGACACATGTTATAGAGGACTGTGAAAGTCATGTTCTAAAATTTTTGTCTAGTTTGTTATGGCTATGTCATATTTTGCCTAAGATGGATCTACTTATTGATTTTGTCAGCAAGTGGGAAGAAGCTTCAGATTATATTGTTAGTATAATTCAAGATATAAGGTTTGGCTTCCTTTTATAAGGGAGACAAAGCCAAAGCTCGACATACAAACTTTTCATGAGAAATTGCCTTATGAAATCGATAGAAACCTTTTTCAGAGTATAGAATCTGCAATAATTTTACAGGTACTAGCACTGCCTTCTATTGATCAAGCAGAAATTTTCGTAGATTGGCTCAAGACACAGCAAGCAAGATACCTGGATTTAAATGAAACATTTGAAGTATGGTGTTACAGAACCAAAGCAATCTAATAAAAAAAACTATCTCCAAATCTTCATGATGTTAATTACAGATCAGATTTGAAGTTTGTGAAGAAAAATAATTAGTTCTTTCATATTTGAAGCACGTGAAATGAATGAAGGGGAACATTCAAATATTATATTAGCAACTGGACAAGAATAGGATCATGTCCTAGAATTTGACATGATGGCTCAAATTTTAAGAAGAAAGGTTGATTTGTGGAAGAAAAGTGTGTGGATGAAAAATGAAATTTTGAAAGAAAAATCTCATATATCCTTTGATGAATCCCTCAAGCAAGATGTATAAAATCCAGACACTTATCAACTGAAGCAACAAAATAGAGAGAGTGAGGAGGGGTTCGACCAACTACAAAAAGAATTCAAAGCTGAAACTTGTCAAAATTCTACGGGAAAAATTATATTCCCAAGAGGTTGATTTAGAAGGACTTCAGGAAGAAGTTGCAAGTTTGGTAAGGAGTCAAGAGATTTTGAGAAGTAACATTGAAAATCTACAGGATAGGCTCAAAAGCTCAAAATCAGAAAGAGAAAGAGCTGGAGCTCTTGCTTGGAGGGAAAGAAAATACCATTAGATGTTTACAAGCTGACTTACAAGAATGTCTTAAAGAACTAACATTGTTAAGAGCGAAGATACCTAAAGTTTCAGAAGAGAGGGATGGCTTTCAGCAAGATGCAGAACAACTCACCTGGCAAAACATGAAATTCATTCCCAAAGTAGAAGCACTAAAAATGAGAGTAGAGAAACTCAATGAGGATAGAAACTCATGAAATAGCTCATGCAAAGGGGGCAGAAACTCATGAAATAGCTTGACGCGATCTAAAAGGGCTGCTCACACAAACAATAAGGAATCCAGTGTAAGACAATGGAAATCCCTGCAGCATTTGTAAGGTGGAGATTTGCATAAGACAGTGCCTAATCCAGTGCAATGGAGTTAGAATCCTATACAAATTGGACCAGCATCAACATGAATGAAGGCTACCTTGCGCAATATGCCTGAAGCCTCACACAAAACAAATGAAATATTTGCCAGTTCATTGCAAATTCACACAAATGGCTGGAGATTCATGTAAATTAGGAGGCCTTTTCATGAATAGGGAGAGGTTGTTTTTTGACTTGGAGGCACGTGATGAAGGTTTCAATGAAGTATGAGCCTCATATACATGGCAGCGAGTCCACAACATAGAAGTATTATCAAAGGGAAGCTTCATACAATAAAGAAGTCTCATGCAATATAAAGGGAAGTAGGCCAGCATCAGACAAAGGGGATGACCTACACACAATAGCAAGCAACTTAGTGATTGAGAATGGTGTAGGATGTTGTATCCTTGCACTACACTATGTAAAATGAAAAGGGCAGATGCCAAGAGAACAAGTATACCAAACAATTGAAACATATGAATACATGGTAACCGGTATGTAATGATGCACTTTGTTAGAAGGAACCCACACATTACGCTGGTGGTAGGGTGAATGAAGTAGATACCAGTATATACAGGAAATCTAAGAAGATGTTGTCTACTAGGGAAACCAAATGTTTGGAGAGTGCGTGGGCAGCATGCTACAGGAGATTAAAAGGGGTTATACGCCATTATCCCACATTGGCTGGGTAATGGTTGGCTTTTGTGTTTATAAGAAAAGACACTCCAATGCATAGTAAAATAAGAAGCATATGGGCTACTTGGTGGGTTTTATCGCTAATGATTTAATGTGCGGTGTTGCCCATGTTATTTTGAAACAAAGCACTGAAGAAGCTTTAAAACTACAAAAGCATTTATCCCACATTGATGTCATTGGGATTATTCAAGGAGTTTATATACGACCATCCAAACATAAGAGGTAAGTTAAATGGAGGAAGCTCTGCCAGCTCCCGCAACTACTCAACGCTGCTTCAGTTTCTGAGCCCACGCCCTAAAAAAGGTAAATTTTGTAGAGCGCTAGAGAGGAGGTTGTAGAGGATGACACATGTCATGTGCTCATGAATTCATGGAATAAATTGGTGGTTTCTACAAACATTTGGAGAAATAGAGAGTGCTTAGTCGCGAGTTCTCCTAATGTCTAGTGGTTAGAGGCAAAAATTCAGAGAATGGGAGAATGCTCAGTCACTAGTTCTCCAGATCCTGACAGTTAGTGAGGTGGCATTCCATGATTTAGAGATGCTACAGTCATGGTTCATGAGTTAGTTGGTGCTTAAGTCATACTATTCCGTGATTCAGAGATGAACAGTTGCCAGTTCGCTAGGAGTTAACCGTGGTTTGAGATTTCATTCAGGGAATTGGAGAATTGATGTAGTCATCGGATAGTTAGCGGTGATGAGATCGAAGATGAGTTGGCAGGTTGGCTAGTGCGGGCTTACCATGTGTCAGGTGGGTCCCGCTCCAGGGGAAATAAAATAATTTTTTATTTAGAATTCCTGTGCACATGGCTTGAAAAATCAAAGTTATAATGATAAATTTATATAGTTTTAACTATATTAAAAATTCAAATATCAAAATCACTGAACATGGGAGACTTTTTAATGGCTGGGGGCTTTATTTTTCACCCAAATATGGACTATCATATACCACTAGAAAGGTCTCGACGTGAGGATTCTGATTATGGAGTTAGATTTTGCACAGGTGGCCATTTTCTTGTGGTATTTGCATTTGAAAGTTTCAAGGGGGGCAGGAAGATATTTTGTGAAATCTGATTGTTCTCACCCAGTGACTCATGGTTTGTTGATTTTGAGGGTAGGTGTCAGTTCAAGTAACCTGCTATGCTTTTCTCCCTCTTCTTATTCCCATTTCTGATCTTTTGTAGAGGTTCCAATCTTTTTGCATGAGCAGACCTCTGCAAGTTTGAGTTCCATTAATGCAAGTTTTTAGTTTCATTTCAAAGTTTTGATTCTGAGTTTGTTGTGATTGAATGTATAGTTTCAGGATGATTAAATGAAGTACAATGAAAATCCTTTCCCATATTTGTATGATGTCTCTTCGCGTCTTTGTCAAATTGTTGTATATTGATTTGTAAGGCATCTTTGTATACCTATTTACAAGGTAAATGGTGTAATGATTTTTGAGTTTCTTTCAAGGAGAGTGTAATGTCTTGAAGATTGTTGCTGATAATCTAAGGTTTCATGAGGATCTGATGTCTAGATAGGGTGAAGAAAGAATGCTGTGCAAGGTGCATTGTTTGAATTTTAGTTGTATAAGATTTGAAGTTTCCTGTTGATATGCATCTCATGACTCCATGCCCAGGATTAGGCACTGGTTTGACTAGACTTGTAATCGAAACCTTTTAAATCAACTTTCCCTTTCTGTTGATGAGCTTGAAAGAAGTTTATAGCATGCGGGTAGGCTTCCCATATCAGAGATTCATCTTAGTTATGAATCCCGTTGCAAGACATATTTATTCTATTTAATCCATTAGTGAATCTGCTTATTAGGTGTTTGTATTAGTTCGTATCAATTTGCATAAGTAGAGAAGTAAGGTACACTCGCCTGGGTCTATGGAGCCCGAAGTGAAGAAGGATTCCATCCTTGTTAATTAGCACATCTCTTGCCAGGAAAAGAGCACCTGAAGGGAGATATCAGGTTTATGGTCTAGTTATTTACCCTTGCAAGAAAAATAGTTAACAAAATGTCAACTCTGCTGGGGAGTGAGCATTAAATGCATTGTTAATAAGGTTTCAGTTGAGCTTGGCTCCTTGCCTTCTTAATTTTCAGCCTAGTTAAGCCTGTCTAGATTTGCATAGAGTTAGTTTTATATTGTGAAGATGATTTGGTGAAGGGTTTGTCCTTGCAAATTGTCATAAAAAATATTTCCCAATTTGTATTGGGTGGCGACTCTGGTTTCTGCAGCAGTGCTAAAATGAAAATTTCATTTCATAGAAATACAAGAATAAGTAAAACACATTCCTTTGCAAGGAGGTGGTGAATCTGCGAAATAAGAACCTGATGGATCTATGAAGGATGCTCTAGACTTGCCTCATTTTTAGTCAAAAGAAAAAGGAGCAACTGCTGCAATTCTAGTCTAGGTAATCTTCATATTTTAGGGGAGAAGAATACACAAATGGTTTCCCTATAAAGTGATATCAGCACTAGTTAAAAGGGAAAAATACTGGAATGTCATTTGCATACTACGCTATTGTTATCTCCAGTTTTCATTATTTTTTTGTATTATGCAAATTTTTTGAGAAGTTTGATCAAACTCTGTGTGGTCAAATTGAAATGGTTGTGAAGGCATGTGAAAATTTACTTTGACTATTTCTAGCCTTATGTATGTGTAAGTGTAACCATGTCTAATAAGATGTTACAATGGTGTAATAGATAGAGTTTCAACATTAAGTTGTATCTAGCTCTGAATTTTGAAGATATTTGTGGTTACCCAAATTTTTTTCCATCTGAAATCCAAGGAAAATTGCCAAGATTCAGTGGTGGGAAAGAGGAGAATCCTGAAAAGCATTGTAGAAAATTCATTGATTTGATGGAGGATTTTTATATTGGATCTAAGGACTACGTTATGAGATTGTTTATCCAATCTTTGGTAGAGGATGCAAGGTGTTGGTTCTCTTTCTTGCCGGAATGTTCTATATCTTCGTGGGAAGAGCTAAAATCCTCTTTTATGGAGAGTTTTGGTTAAAAGGTTAATCCAGTTGCAGTGATAAAGAATTTATTGGAGATCCAAATAAAGAATGGTGAGCTGGTTCCTCCTTTCAATTTTAGATTTACAAAAGTATTGGGTCAAATCCCTATGGAGTTTAGACCAAATGATGTTGTATGTTTAGTTGTTTATTTAGGGGTATCTGATAAAAGGATGAGTTACTTGTTAAGAGATAAAAGGCCTAAGAATTTGCATCATGCATTCATGATAGCAGTAGATATTGAAAATAATTTATTGTATGGAATCGTCCCCAGGGGTCTACCATATACTAAGGATCACTATCACGATGAATCAAATGCTTTAGATGAATATAGACCAAGAAATGAAGACAAATGTCAAGGTGTTTACATGCCCACTGATTTTACTAACCATGCTTTAAATCATGTTTTGACACCAAATATGAGTGGAGAACATATTCAGCAAATAGCAGTTGCTCCTCAAATTAATGTCAATATGGTTAGCAAGGAATGTTATGATGCTCTCAAGGAAGACATAAATGTTTATAGTAGATACATACCTAATCAGTTTGTAACTAGTTGTTCCATTTTTGGGGTTGCAGAGACAAGTGGTTTGCAGTCAAATGTGGAAAGTAAAGAAGGGGCAGCCGATTTATCAGGTGACAATTTTAAAGCCCCACATGAGGGAGTTCTATCAGACTTTGCTAATACTAAATCTAGTTACTTTGTTGGTACCAAATCTGATAGTGATATTGATCATGCTCACTATTGTGCTGATGATGAGATCAGTGAATGTCATGACATTGAAGATGAATCCATGATGCATGATGTTTCTATTCAGCCTATGGATCTTTCCTCCTTTCAGAGAAATGATGTAGATTTCTCATTCCAGTTTGAGGAAAATTTTTCTGAACAACGAAGTGTCAACTATGATGGAGATGAAATTTTTTGTGAGCATTCCTTTGTACAAAAGGATAACAACCCAAAATTTTCAGTCCTTGGACCCAATAAAGAATTGGTTGAGGAAGAAGATTCATGGAGCCACAATGACATTGATATTTGTGAAGATAAAGAAATGGTCTATATGCAGCCTTGTGAGATGGAAGAAGACTCGTCTTGTGTTGGATATGACTGTGAAGATGTTGATTCGTATAAAATAGAGATAAGTTCTTTTGTTTCAGTTAACAATAATGACAACATAGATTTTTTAGTTTGTATGTTTGCATCTTGAGACTTTTCATGTGAGGTTTTTGATCCTAAAAACCATGAGGATGAATGTGAAGTTGATGTTGGTGGGTCAATGGCAGATTTGTATGAATCAACTTATGAGAGCTTTCAAGAAAGTACTTCCTATGATGAGGACACCAAGTCTGATTTTTCCTTTGAACCAGAAATGGATGTCATTTTATTTGACATGGACATTGATGTTTATGATATTGTCAATGACACAAAATCAATGCTTGGTAAAGAGGAAGTTGTTAACAATGATAGTGTCTCTTGTAGGAGTGAACTACATCAAGAAGGTGTGTGTCAATGTGAGAACATGTGCAATGAACTGCATGTTGATGTATAAGAACCACACTTTGAAATGTTTTACATGGAGCTGAAAGAAGATTCAAATTTTACATCAGATAATTTGTTTCAGCCAGAGGTATGTTTATTTTTGCAAACATGGGTTGATAATGAAAGTGTTGATGCACTATCATTTAAAGATGTCAAAGTGAATCAGCAAGAGCATTTAAATTATCAGGCTGAAAATGAGCATTTCCTTTTTTCAATCCAGCATGATGTTGTTTTCCGGGATATACTCAATATGAAGCCACAAGTTGTAGTGTATGATGATTCACTTGAATGTTTGTGTAGTACACATAAAATTGAGATAGAATGTTTTACATTTTCAATGCATCCAGTCGATTTCTTATTTGAACATGTTAAGGAGATTGATTGTGAAGAATATAATGTTTTACATGAATGTTCAATGTGCTTTGAGTACGAAGATTTTTTTTCAGATTCTGGATCCTTTCAGAAAATGCATGAGTTTGTAATGCCACAAGATGATAGATGTAATGACAGGAAAGAACATGACAGTGGCATGAAATATGCAAATTTGTTTCAGAATGGTCAATTGTTTGGAAGCAAGTTATACAGAATGATCATATTCTTGAATGATGAGAATCAGACCTTTGACAGAGGTAAATCATGATTCAATTTTTGTGATTATGGGCCATTTGTAAATAGTGTGCACATTGTACAGTCCCTTTGTTTTCAGTCGTGTGTTTACTTTCAATAAAAGGGTTCCCGGTTTGAGAAGAGAGAGAAGTAAAAGAGGAAAATCTAATTTCAAGTTTGAGTGGTCTACTTAACCAAGAGATTCTGAAGTTCTCTACATGCCCACATGGGCCACGCATCCATAGACAGAGCCAATGTTGGGATGAACAAATGCAACATGGATTTTTGAATACCATGTTAAAATTGCTTGTTAAGTGCTCTATTTGGTCTAAAAGTGCATATATGAATCGGGTGGTTTTTAGGTCCTATCATCATAATTATATGTTTTTCACCTTGCATATGTCCCATTGATTCAATTTTAGCCTTCAGTTCGAGTATTGAAATGGGTTTGTATTAGTTCATTTCTAGGAGGTCTCTAAGTCAGAAAATTCCTGAGTGTGAAATTCACTGGGAAGGGCTAGTTAACAGTTGAATATCTTGATTCCTAATGAGTCTAATGAAAATCCAAGAGTGGGGGCATCTTTAGTGTATATAAATTGACCTATGTTCTAGATTTTAGGTCACAGTGACAAGTTTTGATTGGTCTTTTGTTTCCCCTTCCAAACGTGTTTTCTCAAAGTTGAATTACGCACTTGTTCAACAATTCCCAGAAGCCCTGTTTGTCAAGTTGTATCTAATGTCTGATGATTGCTCAAGAAGAATTAATGATACATCTATATTTTAGGCATGTTCCTCTTCTGGCTTGTCTATTTTTAGCCCCTGGTGAATCCGTTTCAGTACTTTTGAAAGCAAAATTCATTTCCAGTTTTCACTATTTTGCTGAAACCCAGAAGTTCAGAAGTTTTAAGTGCTATATTTGACAGTGTGTAAAGGACACCTGTGTGATCTGATGAGCAAGATAATAATTGGGTCATGTTGCAATCATATTTTACTCCCACCGTGCCAAATCTGGAACCATGACCAATCCGTTTGACCATGTTTCCAGGCTCACTCCATTTGCAATTTTCACAAAATGTGTTCAATTCTGTAGAGTGTGTTTTCCTAAAAATCCAAGTGCCCTACTTTGCCAGTGAATAAATTTTGACCGGTTGACTCTTTTGACAAATTTCTTTTTGCATTGTCTTGCAAAGTTGGAGTACTAACCCCAGTCCCAATTTTAGTTCCCTGCCAATCCACTTGTCTTCCTTTAGAAATCAATTACGATGATTAAAAATCATTTTTTGACAAGTTTGTTGTAGGAACAATTTGAACTGGGCAAGTTTTCACATTAATATCTTTTGATCTAGTTGTAGTCATGAAGTGTCATTTTGCAGAATATTAGAATGTGGGTCAAAGTTCATGTATGTTCAGTGGTTGGGTCGAGTCAGATGATTATGTCAGTTTTAAAGCCAGTTCCCGAGGCCACTTGTGCATTTTGGGCACGTTGCAAGAAAGGTTGTTTTGGCATTTCGATGATCAGGGTATGATTGTGAATTGGATTCAAAGAGTGCAAAGGGAAACATAAACATAATAAAAAGGCCAACCATAGCTAATGTGAAGAGATTGATGTAGTCATAAAGGTCTCAAATGTAAAGGAAATCGCATCCTTGTTGTCTGACACACATGTTATAGAGGACTGTGAAAGTCATGTTCTTAAGTTTTTGTCTAGTTTATTATGGCTATGTCATATTTTGCCTAAGATGGATCTACTTATTGATTTTGGCAGCAAGTGGGAAGAAGCTTCAGATTATATTCTTAGTATAATTCAAGATATAAGGTTGGGCTTCCTTTTATAAGGGAGACAAAGCCAAAGCTTGACATACAAACTTTTCATGAGAAATTGCCTTATGAAATGGATAGCGACCTTTTTCAGAGTATAGAATCTACAATCATTTCATTGGTACTAGCACTGCCTTCTACTGATCAAGCAGAAATTTTGGTAGATTGGCTCAAGACAGAGCAAGCAAGATACCCAGATTTAAATGAAGCATTTGAAGTATGATGTTACAGATCCAAAGAAATCTAATCAACAAAATTATCTCCAAATCTTCATGATGTTAATTATAGATTAGATTTGAAGTTTGTGAATAAAAATAATTAGTTCTTTCATATTTGAAGCATGTGAAATGAATGAAGGGGAACATTCAAATATTATATTAGCAACTGGACAAGAACGGGATCGTGTCCTGGAATTTGACATGATGGCTCAAAGTTTAAGAAGAAAGGTTGATTTGTGGAAGAAAAGTGTGTGGATGAAAAATGAAATTTTGAAAGAAAAATCTCATATATCCTGTGATGAATCCCTCAAGAAAGATGTATAAAATCCAAACACTTATCAACTGGAGCAACAGAATATAGAGAGTGAGGAGGGGTTCGACCAACTACAAAAAGAATTCAAAGTTGAAACTTTACTTGTCAAAATTCTATGTGAAAAAATATATTCCCAGGAGGCTGATTCAAAAGGACTTCAAGAAGAAGTTGCAAGTTTGGTAAGGAGTCAAGAGATTTTGAGAAGTAACATTGAAAATCTACAGGATAGGCTCAAAAGCTCAAAATCAGAAAGAGAAAGAGCTGGAGCTCTTTCTTGGAGGGAAAGAAAATACCATCAGATGTTTACAAGCTGACTTACAAGAATGTCTTAAAGAACTAACATTGTTAAGAGTGAAGATACCTAAAGTTTCAGAAGAGAGGGATGGCTTTCAGCAAGATGCAGAACAACTCACCTGGCAAAACATGAAATTCATTGCCAAAGTATAAGCACTAAAAATGAGAGTAGAGAAACTCAATGAGGATAGAAACTCATGAAATAGCTCACGCAAAGGGGGCAGAAACTCATGAAATAGCCTGATGCAATCTAAAAGGGCTACTCACACAAACAATAATGAATCTAGCGGAAGATTAAAAGGAAATCCCTGTAGCATTTGTAAGGTGGAGATTTGCATAAGACAGTGCCTAATCCAGTGCAATGGAGTTAGAATCCCATTAAAATTGAACCAGCGTCAACATGAATGAAGGCTACCCTACGCAATATGCTTGGAGCCTCACACAAAACAAATGAAATATTTGTGAGTTCATTGCAAATTCAGGCAAATGGCTGGAGATTCGTGTAAATTAGGAGGCCTTTGCATGAATAGGGAGAGGCTATTTTGTGACTTGGAGGCACGTGATGAAGGTTTCAATGAAGTGTGAGCCTCATATACATGGCGGCTAGTCCACAACATAGAAGTATTATCAAAGGGAAGCTTCATACAATAAAGAAGTCTCAGGCAATATAAAGGGAAGCAAGCCAGCATCAGACAAAGGGGAGGACCTGCACACAATAGTGAGCAACTTAGTGATTGAGAATGGTGTAGGATGTTGTATCCTTGCACTACACCATTTAAAATGAAAAGGGCAGATGCCTAGAGAACCAGCGTACCAATCAATTGAAACATATGAATACATGGTAACTGGTATGTAATGATGCGCTTTGAGATTGTTAGAAGGAACCCATGTATTATGCTGGTGGCAGGGTGAATGAAGTAGATACTAGTATATACAAGAAATCTGAGAAGATGTTGTCTATTGGGTTAACCGAACGTTTGGAGAGTGCCCGGGCAGCATGCTATAGGAGATTAAAAGGGGTTATACGCCATTATCACACATTGGCTGGGTATGGTTGGCTTTTGTGTTTATAAAAAAAGACACTCCAATGCATAGTAAAATAAGAAGCACATGGGCTACTTGGCAGGTTTTATCGCTAATTATTTAATGTGTGGTGGGCCCATGTTATTTTGAAACAAAGCGCTGAAGAAGCTTTAAAACTAAAAAATCATTTATCCCACATTGATGCCATTGGGATTATTCAAGGAGTTTATATACGACCATCCAAACATAAGAGGTAAGTTAAACTGAGGAAGCTCTGCTAGCTCACACAACTGCTCAATGCTACTTCGATTTCTGAGCCCACACCTACATAGAAGTAAGTTCTGCAGAGTGCCAGAGAGGAGAGGCAAAAATTTAGAGAATGGGAGAATGCTCAGTCACTAGTTCTCCAGATCTTCACAGTTAGTGAGGTAGCATTCTGCAATTCAAAGATGGTGCAGTCATGTGTTCAAGAGTTAGTTGGCAGTTAAGGCAAACTATTCCATGATTCAGAGATCAATAGTCGCCAATTCGCTAGGAGTTAACTGCGGTTTGAGATTTCATTCAATGAATTGGAGAATTGATGCAGTCATCGGATAGTTGGCGGTGATAAGATGGTAAATGACGTGGTAGGCCGACCAATGCGGGTTTGCCACATGTCAGGTGGGTCCCGCTCCAAGGGAAATAAAATAATATTTTATTCAGAATTCCTGTGCACATGGCTTGAAAAATCAAAGTTATAATGATAAATTTATATAGTTTTAACTATATTAAAAATTCAAATATCAAAATCACTAAACATGGGAGACTTTTTTAATGGCTGGGGCCTTAATTTTTCGTCCAAATATGGACTATCATATACCGTCGGAAAGGTCTCGACGTGAGGATTCTAATTTTGGAGTCAGATTTTGCACAGGTAGCCATTTTCTCATGATATTTGCATTTGAAAGTTTCAAGGGGGTCGGGAAGATATTTTGTGAAATCTGATTGTTCTCACCTGGTGACTCATGGTTTGTTGATTTTGAGGGCAGGTGTCAGTTCGAGTAACCTGCTATGCTTTTCCCCCTCTTCTTATTCCCATTTCTGATCTTTTGTAGAGGTTCCAATCTTTTTGCATGAGCAAAGCTCTGCAAGTTTGAATTCCATTAATGCAAGTTTTTAGTTTCATTTCAGAGTTTTGATTTTGAGTTTGTTGTGATTGAATGTATAGTTTCAGGATGATTCAATGAAGTACAATGAAAATCCATTCCCATATTTGTCTGATGTCTCTTCGTGTCTTTGTCAAATTTTTGTATATTGATTTGTAAGGCATCTCTGTATACCTTTTTACAAGGTAAATGGTGTAATGATTTTCATGTTTCTTTCAAGGAGAGTGTAATGTCTTGAAGATTGTTGCTGATATTCTAAGGTTTCATGAGGATCTGATGTCCAGATAGGGGGAAGAAAGAATGGTGTGCAAGGTGCATTGTTTGAATTTCAGCTATATAAGATTTGAAGTTTCCTGTTGATATGCATCTCATGACTCCATGCCCAGGATTAGGCACTGGTTTGACTAGACTTGTAATCGAAACCTTTTAAATCAACTTTCCCTTTTTTTTTACGATCTTGAAAGAAGTTTGTAGCATGTGGGTAGGCTTCCCATATCAGAGATTCATCTCAGTTATGAATCCTGTTGTAGGACATATTTATTCTATTTAATCCATGGGTGAATCTTCTTATTAGGTGTTTGTATTAGTTCGTATCAGTTTCATAAGCAGAGAAGTAAGGTACACCCGCCTGTGTGTGTGAAACCTGAAGTGAAGAAGGATTCCATCCTTGTTAATTAGCATTTCTCTTGCCAGGAAAAGAGCACCAGAAGGGAGATATCAGGTTTATGGTCTAGTTATTTACCCTTGTAAGAAAAATAGTTAACAAGTTCAATGGGTTCTAGTAAACCTCTATTCCTTTGGCTTAAGGGTCATCTTCCCTTGTATCCCATTTTATGCATTATCTCAAACCCTTTCCAATATTTCTCACTTTGTATATTAACATGTTGGATTCTTTCTATTTGAGTGCTTGAGGTATCCTCTTCATCATGATAAAGCCATTGAAGGACTTCATTCTCTTCCTTATCGAATGCTTCTTTGTCACTTTCTCTTACGAAGTAAGAGTTATACTTATTAGGTAAGTGTGCTTTTGATGGTTGTTGATGAAGGGTGCTCCCCTTAATACCACAAACACATAACAGAAATAGGGAAACAACAACAATATGCAAGAACATAAAATTGGCTTCTTATTATCTCCACAAATGTGGAATTACAAACTTTCAAAATTACAATATGCAAAGCCTCATGGGCATTCCCTTACAATATTCTATAGGACAAAGCCTTGAATCAATACCGAGATCTACCCAAAACTATCCCGAACTGCCTAAGACAACACTACGGGCCTTCTTTATATAGGCGATTTCCACTGCCCGAGAAGGTTCCAGAAATTTAGCCCATAGGGCCGACCAAACTTAGAATTATTTTATTTTTCAATTTATTACATCAAATTTGGCTCAAAATAACTTTTGAAACCCGAACAAAAATTTTGAAGGAAAATTATTTTTCACCATTTCAGGTGACCCAACTTCCGGAGACCATAAGTCATCACCCAATGACCCGATTGACTATTATAACCCCATTTCAGAAAGGGCGCAAGGAACTCTACAATGCCTGAAGCAAGAAAGTTTCATTTAGCCCAAAATTCAACCTCATTCGGGGCCTCTAAAGCCTTCAAAACTGAGTTCAAAGTTTCTGTACCCTACTGCCAATACCGAAAATCTTCATTATCTTCAAAACTAGACCTGATCTAGCCATGAAACTTTACTGGCAGGCTGATATGACTGAGATGAACCTCCACATGTAAAATTAGAACATTCTAAGATCATATGACCAACTTACTAAAAATAGCAAGTTTTAATAAATAGCAGCTCTGCACAAGATAGCCCTTATTGAATACAAAAACATAAATATTTTTGGGTGATGCAAGATTACTCTTACACCCTGGATGCTCCTGCATTAGTTTTCCATGTGTTCTTGGAGATGTAGGCATGTCGAATAGGGAAACAGAGTATTCCCCTACTCCTTTGGAACTAATTTTGCATTGTTTGTCAAATGCATCCATCATCTCACCCATTTCTTGTAGTTTTATTTTTTAGCTTCATCTTTTTCTTCTCTAGTGGGTTTGTAGGGTACTATCTCTGATTTAGGTGCTTGATCTAAACCTTCATTTGCAGTTGGACCCTCGTAGCACATCTTTTCCTTTCCCTTAGTTGATGTCATTGAGCTAGCTTGAGGAGGATTTGGAGTAGCATTTAATGTTATCATGGGATCATCCATTTTGGTATCTTCAATGGTGACTCTTTGAATGATTCCTTCTCGGTTATGTGGAATAAATAGCTCATGAGGGGGTTTGAGTACATTACAATATTGGAACAGATTTGAGTCCCCTCCAACTGTAATTTCTTCACCCGTGTATGAAAATTTGATGAATTGGTGGTACGTGGATGGGACTGCTTGCATCTTGTGGATCCATGGTCTCCCCAAAAAAATGTTATAAGTTAACTTCATGTCCAGTACTTGGTAATTGGTGTCCTTTTTGACAGGTCCCACTTGAATGGGCAATATGATCATGCCTTTGGAGGCCCTTTCAGCTTCATCATAAGCCTTTATGGTGATTATTTTTGTAGGGTCAATGGAAGGCTCGAACAACCCTAAGGATTTAACAAGATTTAATGTGTAAATGTTAAGGCCAGATCCTCCATCAATGAGAGCTCTTTTGACTCTATGCTTCTCTATCAAGACCTTTATATGCAATGGTAGATTTTGAGGATGGGTTATAGACATGTCATCTTGGTCAGAAAATGAGAGGCAATGAGGTGCTATGAGATGACCTACCATGTTTTGGAACTTCCCCTCTTCTAAGTTAGTAGGAACATTCATCTCTACTAGAGATTTTTCTAAAATTTCCTTATGGTTAGGGGATAGCTTCAATAGCTCCAAGATAGAGATTTGTGCTGGAGTTCTTTGTAGCTGATCTACCAAGCTATACGGTTTTGCTGTTGTAGGAGATTGCTTGATCACAATATTGGATTGCGAGGGACCAAAGGGTTTAGGATCAATCCCTTGGAGGGTAATCCGTGAGGTCTACCCCCTAGTGATAATGTTTGATGTCTCTTTTTGGAACTACTCTTTAATCACTATGGTATTCACAATATTATCATAAGGTGGTGCAAAGTTGATGTTATTGCTGCTTTGTTTCTTGCTCTTGGATGATTCACCCTTGTCATGGCTATAAAAGGGTTGTTTGAATGTTGTATGATCTTCATTAGTTTGGGGCCCTTCAATTGTGATCATGCCATTATCAATCATATCTTGCATGACATTCTTCAGCTGTAGGCAATCATTGGTACTATGCCCTTGAATTCTATGGTATTCACAATGGTCATGTTCACTCCACCAGATGGGTTTGTTATTAAGTTCATAGGGCTGAATGCTTGGTAGACTAATAATGTTGTTGGCAAGGAGAGTCTTTAGAGCCTTCTCAAGAGGTTCCCCCAAAGGTGTAAAGTTCATTTTGGGTGTTGGTACTAAGTACTTATCAAATTTTCTTCTCCTTTTATTGTTTCCTTGATTGCCATTATTTGCATTATTATTGGAAGGTGCCTTTGAGGTCTGATTGGTACTATTCACCTGATTAGGTGTCCTTGTATGAGAAAATGGGATCACCTTCAAGTTGCTAGAATCCACAATCCCATCATTAATGATTCCCTTATTGTTGTTCTTATACCGACTATTACTATTGAACCAATTATTTTGATTGTTGCGATTGTTGAATTTATTGTTGTTGGAGTTCTTATTATCTTTATACAATTTTAGTTCTCTGCTTTTGACCAACACTTCCTCCATTGTCACTCCATTTTCAATTAGATCTTGGAAGGTCTTGGGACATTGCATTCATAATCGGTAGTTCATCTCATTGCTTAAACTGTATATGAAGATATCCATCTTCTCTTTTTCGGGCACGCTCCTAGGATATCTTACAAAAAATGTCCTCCATCTTTGTAGAAAAGTGAGGAATGGTTCTCCATCCTTTTATTTAGTGTCACATAATGTTATCATTGTGACCTCATGCTTGATGTTATATGAGTAATGGGCCCCAAATTTTGAAGCTAGCTCTTTGAAGGTATTAATGCCAGAGGGTGGTTTAGAAAACCACTCCATAGCCATGCCTCCTAAGCTTCATGGAAATAATCTCATTAAATATGTAGTATTGTGCATGAACTCTAAGATCAATGCACAAAATTCCCATAAGTGGTCTTGTGGATCCGACATTCCTTCATACTTGTCGTACTTGGGAAACACTACATTGAATGGGAATGACACCATGACCAAGCTTTTATCAAACAAGAATGGACACAATTCTTCTATGGAAAAAGGCTTGAGAGCCCAGCTTTGCTTAATGGTATCCAATTGCATTTGAAAAATCTTGAACTTCTTGTTCATGATGTCTAAGGGACTATCTTCAACTTTTGGTGGTTTGAGTTGGTTAACATCATAGTCTCGAGGAAGCTTGAGACCTTTCTGGGATAAGTCCATAAAGTACTTTTCTCTATCCGTATCCATTGCTTTCTCCATGAGTTTTCAAAAATAGGGACATTGGATAGCCTCACTAACCTTTTCATCTGTGGCATCTTTTGCATTGCTTCAGTGTTAGTTCTATTGTGAGTGTAGTCAATCCCTTGGGTATTTTGGTCCATCCCTTCGTTATTAGTATTGCCTTGATTATTGGGATCAATACCTCCATTATTGTTATTGCCCTGATTGGTGAGGTCAATACCTCTGCTATTGTTGTTACCTAATCCATTGGTATACAACATGTTGGTCTCCTTCTCTTGAACAGGCTCTTTAGGTATTCTTGGAGAGGTAAAAGTGTCCTCTGGAAAGGGAAGCTCTTGCCTAAGGTAAGTTCCGTCCGCTTGCAGAATTTTCTTAACGTAATAGGATCTAGTAAAAGTAGGCATGAACACACCACTCAGAAAAGGGGCTTCAATTGAACCCATTATCAAATCCTTGTAGAATTTCTCAAAAGTTGTGTAAAATAGGATTTTTTGACTGGG
The DNA here is from genome assembly GCA_027943335.1 of Chamaecyparis obtusa. NCBI lineage: Eukaryota > Viridiplantae > Streptophyta > Pinopsida > Cupressales > Cupressaceae > Chamaecyparis > Chamaecyparis obtusa. Next base: position 62,293 of record BSBK01008820.1, read on the forward strand.
TTGAATATAGGAGTAGTAAGAACACAAAAAAGGGTATTCAAATATATGATTGATTTTTTTTTACCCTCTTTGTAAATACTCTCTATTTTCACTTTTATCTTTATGGGGGTCACTGGCCTAAGTGTAGGCATGACTAAAATTTCAGTACATGTGAACTAGTTTCTTGTTAGGCGGCACACTGTAGGTGTACAAGTGGCACTTTGCTATTGATAAGCAATTTTCCAATTTTAGTAGGCATCTTTCAAAATTTTATGGGCGTGACTTCACTATGTCTATGCATTTTCATACAAGTCACAAGCATGACTGAGCCTCTGATAGGTGGGATTGTTTTGTGCACAGGCGACACTTCTCTGACCAGGTTGTAAAATTTGGAATTTTTTAAACATTTAAGATCAGGTCTTTTGAAATTCCTTGTTTGAAAATAAAAAACAATCACAACACACACATCAATTTGTCATCATGTCCCTAAAACACTCTAGTGTGTATATTCTCAAATGTTTTTCACAAGTATAACACAAGAAAGAATTCCAAACAACCTACCTAAAGTTAATTTTGGCTTGTAAACATGGCTCTAAAAGGTGGCCTTGTTGTTTTATCCAGGATTTATTGTGGATTCCATTTAAAATGGATTTCAATCTCTCATCCCCCAAGTATTTTAAGGGGCTTCCCACATGCACCAAGGTATGATTTTGTGCAATCCATGATGACTACTAGACGAAGTTTCAGAAATTTAATTCTTTGTCATGCACCCCATTAAGAATACATGCATTTCATTTTATAGTGGGTTGGATCGCCACTGCAAAAGCGAGCATATCCCACTTTGGGTTGTCCCTCTCACCGGCCTTGTTAAGGAAAACTCAGGAGGCGAGCCCACTATTGCTCTAGCATGTATATAGAAAGCAAGAAATGAACTTAGGCTGACAAGTTTGGAAATTTGATTCACTTAAAAAGTGAAGAGCATATCCCTATTGTCTTGCTTTGTTCCAAACACTCAAACACAAATTGGTTCTTTCCCAATCTCTTGACAAGGAGATTCTTAAAATTGAAGTATTTGGTTCATTTCTCATTTTAATTAAGCTATGTTCAAAAGTAATGCCACAATTTAATCAAATGCAAGCTTGAATAGAAGAATACCTTTCCTTTGTAGCAAGCCTAAGCTAGGGGCATTTTTGAAAGGTTTTGTCATTGTTTTTCAACTCACCTTGGCAATAGCCTCCTCCAAATGTGCTTGTCCACTAGCAAGTTAGTCAACACTAACAAACACTATGAGGGGAAGCCAAAATAAAAAATTGAAGGAGCAACACTTATGTATGAATTTTATAGAGCTTATTTGCAAATTTCCAAAGAAAACTTGATCTAAGGACTAAAAATCCAATTTAGAGAAACAAACTTTGCTTTGTATGCTTCAAAAATTTTAAGATAGTGCTGGAATACTTGGTTATCCTCCTCTTGTGTAGTCTCAAGGACAACCTTGATGTGTTCTATGTTTTCTTTCTTAATCTTCCTTGCTAGTGCCTTTCCTACTTGGTTGAATCTGCTTTCAAGCTTCTGCACCTTTCTGTGGTTACTCATTTACTGTCAAATCATGCAAATAGAAAGTTAGATGATTTAATCAATTTAATAGAAAGCAAAGACAACATATAACATGCTACATTTTCTAGCTAATAAGCATGAATAAATTGTCAGCAAGCGTAACTTTAGTGACAACAAGTGACACTTTGTAGTGACACAAGCGACACTTAAAATTCCACAAGTGTGAGTAATTTATCACAACACGTGAACATAACTAAAAATTGTAGAAAATGATTACTACTAAGCGACACTTTAATAATAGTAAGTAGAAATAAAAATATTCAAAGCGTGACTATTATTGAAAATTACAAAGAAAAGCTTTAACTCAGGTGACAACAAAGTTTAACCAAGCGATACTTCCTGAGTCATAGGCGTGAGTTTAAGAGCAAAAGGTTGAATACATTATTTTCGTAGGTGTGAACTTCTGATAAGAAAGTCACTGTAAAGGAATTAATACCAAATAGAAGTCGCATGCCAAGCGTGAATCTTCAGCTAACACACATGAGGAAAAAGATCGTAAGCGGTAGTAAACTGATTGCAGGCATGATTTAATCCTCCATAGGTGTGACTTAATCTATTTCCTGCAAAATATTCATGGAAAATAGATAATACAAGCATGCAAATTAAGATCAAAATGATAAAATGAGGCCTAGGGCCCCATGTTGGGCGCTATTTGTGTGATGATGAATATCACCTTCATGAAATTAAGATCTTTTAGTATCAATTCAAAGTAAATACAATGCAAATCTAATTAGAATTGAGACTAAGATCTATAGCATCTCATGGTTCTCTAGAAAGAGGTGGTAAGTGAATCTCTCAGCTCAAATCCTCACTAGTGACACTTCTAAAATGAGAAATTATGCTTCTACTATGCTTCTACAATGCTCATTCAATGCTTAATCTAGCTCAAGTTGATACAAAGATGCCCAATTGCTCATAATGCTCTAAAAATGCCTATAATAATAATGCTTTGCAAATGAAGCTCTAAGATTTCAATTGCTCTCAATTGCTATGAAAATGTCTATAATAAGGATGCTTTGCAAATGAATTTCTAAGATATCAATTGCTCTCAAAATGCTTCATATTTATAGTAAATTCCCAAGGGTAGGGGGTAGAGTGAAGTAATCATGAATAACTCTTTGGTTGAGTCAAATACTTTTCTTTATTCATAAATGGGGGGACAATTTAAATGTTTGTGTCAAAGCTTTGGACAAAAGGACAAAATTGAGTGGATGAGATTGAAACTTTAAAATGAGTGATTGAGATTCATCCTTTTTGAATGATTTGTGTTTTTTTTTCCTCAATTCTCATTGGCTACTCAACTTTGTTGAAAGATATTAGGAATTATTAAATTCAATTAATTAATTAAATTTAGCCATGTAAGTGTAATAGGTTCATTTTGATTTTTGATTTAAACAACTATACAACTAATTGATTAAAATCAATTATGTAGTGCTTTTCACCCCTTTAAGCTTTGATTTAATTATTTAACCTCATTATTTGATTTTTCCTATGCTTTAATTGATTTTGTCCACTTTGATTTAATTATGTCCATTTTAATTGATTTGATCCCTTTTTATTGATTTTAGTGCATTTTGATGATTTTAAGCCATTTTATTAATTTTTGCAATTTAAAAGCACTTGTCCATTTTTGCGTGTCTACAATTTCCTATCGGCTTATCTCTTGAACCTCCTCTAAGTGCAAGTGATAGTTAATACAATACAATCTTTTTTGAAAAGAAATATATTCCAGTAAAATTGTTGAAGTTAAATTTTTAACCTTCACATTTCAAATGATAAGACGAGCCTAGTAAAAATTGAATAAAGCATTTTGTATTTAAATAATTTATTAAATCTAATTATTTGTAAATCTATATATTTATAAAAAAATCTTACATTATTTCACTCCACTTCACTTATTATAAAATTAAATTATTTTAATTAGTATATATTTTATTAAAACTATTTATTGAATATAAATATAATATAAAATTAATATATATTATTTTTTAATTTATACTATATAATAATTTAATGTTAAATCTCATGTATGAATTTTTGCATGTTTTTAATTTATTTGCATATCTCTGTGGTTTAAATTTAGAGTCACTTATTTTTCAGACATTTTTTGGCATTCGGAAAGTGTTTCCGCACCATTGCTTTCTTTACTAATGGTATCAGATCTTGGCTAGTTGTATTATCCTTATTTGGTAGGGTTTGGTTTTTTGTGCCGATTTTGGTTTTAGTGGGAGTTTGCAAAGTATTTTGTCTATAAGAAGAGATGAATGGTACATCAAGAAGAGTGGACATTGAAAAGTTTAATGGCATAAACTTTGAGTTATGGAAACTTAAAGTTGAAGATTTGCTAATAGATCGAGACTTGAGGAATGTTGTGTCTCACACCAAGCCTATGGATATGAAGCAGGAAGATTGGGATCTAGTGGAATGGAAGGCCAGAGGATTAATAAGGCCGAGTCTTTCAGATTTAGTTTTATTGAATGTCCATAAAAAAAATTTGCACATGCGTTGTGGAAGAAATTGGGAGACATTTATCAAGGAAAGTCCTTGGTAAATAAATTTTTCCTCAGAAATAAATTATATCCATTGAAGATGGATGGAGGAATGGTTGTGGTTGATCATCTAAACTCATTCAATATGGTGATCACATAGTTGACATGTGTTGGTGTGTCCATTACTGAAGAAGAGCATTGCATGTTACTGATGTGCTTGTTGCTAGATTCGTGGGATCACTTGGTAATGGCAATTGGAAGTATGACTACCAAGCTTAAAATGGAGGAGGTAGTTGCTTCACTTATGTCAGAGGAGATGCAAAGGAAGTCCTCTGAAGAAGAAAAAGAATCTCTCATTGTATGATGCAGATCTAAGGATAAAGATAAGAAAAAGGACACAAAGTCAAAGTCTCAAGAGTGATCTACCACTCTTGGAAAGAAGTCCAATGTGAAGTATTGGAATTGTGGAGAGAAAGGTCGTATCCATAGGGATTGCAAAGAGGAGAAAAAGAAGAAGAATAATTAAAATTATGACACAAAATCTTCTCAAAGTGATGCTAATGCCTTTGTAGCAGCGTTCGTAACACCTGCGTTAGATGAAGTATGGTTAGTAGACTCGGGAGCATCATTCCACATGACATATCATAAAGAGTGGTTCTCAAAATATGAACCGTATGATGGAGGGAAGGTGTTCCCGGTGAGTTATTCCACACTGGAGATCATTAGAAAAGGAAGAGTCAAAATCCAGTTTCCTAACGGTAGACTAAAGGCAGTTGATGGAGTACTCCATATACCCGGTCTGGTTGGAAACCTACTTTCTATTAGTAAGCTGAATGATCTCGGAGTCCACGTAAGATTTTTCCATAATGGTTGCAAGATGACTAGGGGTTCTATTTTTTTTATCTAAGAGTGAATGTATTGGAACTCTGTATAAGTTAGATGCCAAACATGTATGCTATAATAGTGTCTTTGTAAAGTTTGATTAAATTAATATGGAAACACGTGGTGTAAATGTGATGGAAATTAAACTTCCTACAAAGAAAAGAATGCTCTGGCATCATAGGCTTGGTCATACTAGTGAGAAAGGTTTAAAAACCTTGAATAATAAAAACATGGTTGAGGGTTTGGTTGATTGTAACCTTGAATTTGATTTTTGTGAACACTGCATCTATGGAAAGAAAAATTGTGTTGAGTTTTATTCCAGTTCTCAAAAATATTTTGGTTTGTTGGATTATATTGATTTTGATGTGTTTGGTCCTATGGATGTTCTGTCATTGTGTAAGTCAAAATATTATGTATCCTTTATTGATGATCATTCATTTGTTTTTTGAATAGTAAATTAGAAGTGTCTAGTCGATTTAAGGAATTTAATAGTCTTTTTGAAAATTAGTCTGGGAGAAAGATTGAATGATTAATGATGGATAATGGTGGCAAGTTCTGCAATGTAGATTTTGACAAATTATGTTTAGATCATGGTATTAAGAGGCATAATATGACTCCTTATACTGGACACAACATAATGAAGTAGCGAAAAGGATAAATTGGTCTTTGATGGAGAGAGCAAGGAGCATGTTGGGTAGTGCTAGTCTAGAGTATAATTTCTAGGTTGAGGAAGTGGCTACAACATGTTACTTACTGAACCACTCCTATGACAACGTTGGTGGAAAAAACATCTATGGAGGCATGGTCTAGTAAGAATCCCTCATTAAGACATTTTTGTGTCTTTGGTTGTGAGGCATATGCTCATGTACCTAATGTGACTAGGTCAAAGTTAGATAACAAATCAATGAAGTGTATTGTCATCATATATGGAATTCATGTGAAGGGATACAAGTTATGGGACCCTCACACTGAAAAAGTGTTGTACAAAAGGATTGTTATTTTTCATGAGATGAAACCTATCTCACTATCTCAGCCAGAGAAGACTAAAAAGACAAAGGAAGTAGTTAAAATTCCTTTAGCTTCCAAAAGGGAAGTATTACATACTCCAAATGAACTTGAGACCAAAAATCCAAAATTGCCAAAGAATGAGGATGGGGAGAGTTCGAGTATGAGTTCAGAAGAATGTGATTGTGATTCTCATGTTGAACCTCATGAAGCTTCACCACAGAAGGTGAGGAGATCTACTTGGGAGAGGCGGCAACCTGATAGGTATGACTATTCACTAGAACGGTTCAATTATTCTATGTTGAATGTTAATTGTGCCTATGCTTTGCTTATGGATATTGATGAGCCTAGGATTTTTAAAGAATAAATTAATATTCTGGATTCATATTTTTGGTTGGATGCCATGAAGGATGAAATGAAATCCTTGGAGAAGAATAGAACCTGGGATCTCATACCCTTTCCTAAAGGTAGAAATCCTGTGTGATGTAAGTGGGTATTTAAGAATAAGTATGGTCTAGATAGAAACATTGACAAGTATAAGGCCAGATTGATTGCAAAGGGGTATTCTCATAAATAAGGGATTGACTACGGATAAATATATTCTCTTGTAGCTAAGCTAACATCTATCATATTGTTGTTATCACTTGCAGCGTCACATGATTTTGAAATTGAGAAGATGGATGTGATGACAACATTTCTTCATGGTGATCTTGAAGAAGAAATATACATGTTGGGCAACTAGAGAACTTTGTGGAAAAAGGTAAAGAGAATCTGATATGACACTTGATTGTTCTTACATCACACTTAATTAGTTTAAATCATCTTCAAATTCAAACATAAATGTCATTTTTATACTATTGAAGTTGAACAACTTTGATTTTTTAGCCTTTTCCTTTGTAAAAGGGTGATAGCTTATTGTGCTTTTACTCGATACATATGTTTTGTCTTTGGGTTTTATGAGATCTAAATCTGATCACTATGTGTATTATAAAGCTAACTTGGTGATCAGGTAATTATAATTACTCTATATGTAGATCTGATATGTTGTTCATATGAAATAGTAAGGAAATGATCTCAGAATTAAAATCTCAACTTTCCTTGAAATTTCAAATGAAAAATTTAGGGTCGGAAAAATTTATTTTGGGGATGGAAATTAGAAGGGATAGGGTTGGCAAAAAGCTTTGGTTTGGCTAGAGAAAGTATATTACCAATGTTCTTGAGAGATTTAATATGAATGATTACAAAAAACACGTAGTTCCAACGTTACATGGAATGAAGCCATCCATCAATGACATTCCAAAATCTATAGCTGAGATTGAAGAAATGAAGCACATATACCTTATGAAAGTGTTTTTGGTAGTCTCATGTACACAATGGTCTATACGAGACCATGTATTGCCCAAGTAGTGGGAGTACTGAGTTAGTTTATGGAAAATATAGGCAAGACACATTGGGATATTGTGAAAAGAATTCTGAGATATTTAAAGGGTATGCATATTGTTATCAAGGTGACTCAATTGGATCAAATCGATCATTTAGTATTCAAGGTTACATGAATGCTGATTGGGCTTGGGACATTGACAAAAGATCCACTAGTGGATATGTATTCATGGTGAATGGTGGTGCTAATAGTTGGATGAGCGAGTGATAAATTGTCCTTGCATTGTCAACAATTGAGGTAGAGTACATGGAATCTACTTGTGCATGTCAAGAAGTAGTTTGTCTTAAGTGCACTTGTGTTCTAATGTCGGCTATGATGCAGGAAAAGTTACATTTTTTGTGACAATTGGAGTGCAATATGTTCAGAAAAGAATCCTACACTCCATGCCAGGAAAAAACACATTCATATACAATATCATTTTATGGGTGACATGGTTCAAGATGGAAAGGTGAAGCTAGAAAAGTTGGTACTCTGGAGAATGTTACAGATGCATTCACAAAGCCAACATACAGAACTAAGTTCAAATGGTGCACAAATTCCATAGGTCTTGGTGCCCCGGACACCTATTATCCTCATTGAGTAACTCCATACTTAATTAAGTGGGATATTGTTGGATTAAAGAAGTACAAAAGTCTCACCATACAATGGAGGTGAGACCCCACCGTATAGTGATTCCATCGTAGGGTGAAGAGATGCATTGGCATAGTGGAGGTGAGACCTCACCATAGGGTGATTCAATCGTATGGTGAAGAGATGTATTGGTATGGTGGACTTGAGATCTCATCGTACAATGAAGAGATGAATTGATACAGTATTCCACCATATGGTCGAGAGCTGCATTGGCATGGTGAAGGTGTGTACCTAATGGATTATGGAACTTCTATCTGTATATGATGATTCCACCATACGGTTAGACTAGTAGACCATTTTGTAATGTAGCAGTTTCTATACTGAATTTTGTAACGAAGTGTAGTGTGCATAAATGGCTACAAGATTCGTAAAGGATGGTGGGATGAAAATCAGGTTGATTGTAAGGCAATTTGAGCCTGTGAAAAATCCATAGTGTTGTCTGTAAATTTTATTTATTGTAATACAAGTGTTTCTTGGGTTTTTTGGGTTGTGGGTTTTTTTCCTGGAAGGGTTTCCCATGTTAAATCTTATGTCTCCTCTGTATGACTTTTTGCATGTTTTTAATTTATTTTCATATCTCTGTGGTTTAAATTTATAGTGTCTTATTTCCCTGATATTTTTTGGCATTCAAAATGTGTTTTCACATCATTTCTTTCTTTACAAACACCTTGTAGAAAAGAAGATTGCATATCACATAGAACAAAGGCAATTGATATTTTGTGAAATTCATTTACGCCACAATATGTGATAATTTTGACTGGATTTATGTATATACTAAAATAGTATTCTTGTTTGTTTATTTTACATTTCCTTCATATTTCACACTTCCAAAAAAATATTGATTGCTACGTATAAGGACATGTAAAGTTGCAGGTGAAAAAGGTAAAAACAAAACTAGTGGTGACGATCAATTTGATAGGCATACAAAGACTCTAAGAAAGAATGCACAGTAGATTAGAAAATTTAGTTTTCCCTATTTCAAATAGAGAACACTTACAACATAAAAAAAGAGTTTAAAAATGATGGAAATTCATATAAGTACTTCTCGTTTCAACTATTCCATTTTCCTTTTGAAATTAAACATGTTGTTATGGAATTATATATGCTAGAATACACGAAAAAAATATTTTATTTTAGGGAAAATTAAACTAATAGTGTGTGTGTGTGTGTGTGTGTGTGATGTGGAAAATAGTGATCAATGGTAGAACACCAAGTTCCTCATACATTAGAATTCAAAACTCCCAACAAAGTGAATTCAATTAGCACAACCAAGAGACCAAGGGTGCAAATTTGTGATCCACATATTGTGGGGTTTTTGTGATTCCTTATGATAGAGATGACAATGATATTTAAATCTGATAAATGACTAAGAAAAGTGAATGCAATGAACTAGCCTTGAAATTAGAAGAAGAGGAGTGAAATTTTAGATTTGGTTTTAAATATTATAGAGGTGTCAGAATCAGAAATGATTCTAGATCTAGCACTTTGGCATCTGTAATTGATGAGTATGAAAATTCTAGATCTAGAGGACAATGTTGATAAAAGTATACCTTGTCCTAGAGACCCCAAATCTATTGAAATATATAAAGGATCTGTAGCTAGTTCCATAACTTCCAAAATCTAGATCTAAAATTTGCATCATGTTCTTGCACACATAAAAAAGAGAAATAAGTTTGGAGGAATGAGTTTTCCTTAGTCAAATCAGTGTATAGGAATTAACCTTGAATTGAAATAAATATAATTGAAAGAATGCTAACATGTAGCAGAGATTAGATATATACAATGGAGCATCTCATACCATGTAGATGCAATTTTCTCTAAATATGTGATCAAGTATGTTGATGCAATAGCTATGACTTAACAAAAAAGTAAAAATGAAATCATGTAAGACAAAACCTCATATAGTAGATGTTGTAATTCACCGCAATGAAGAAGAGAGAAAAGACGAATACTTAATAGATAAATGTAGATCTCTTTCATTTATGCCAAACTCCTTTCCTTGGCCTCCAATGGGGGAAAGAGCTAGATCTATGGAAAGAAATTAATTTCATGCATGAGAGGGCTAGAATGCTTGAATTCTTCATGATGAATGTCTTTAATGATTTCTTTCTTGCACAATAGTTTTCTAGAGGATGTAAATAACTTGCATAACAATGGATGATGTGAAAATGAGAGGAAGAGGTCTCCTTTTATACATATTTTAGGGTTCAAATTTTGCAAAGCCAATCTCAATTAATTTCCTAGGAGAAACACCCCAACATTGCGATAGGAGCCCACTAAAAGGAAAATCCCTAGGACAAGGTCAAATTGAGTTGACCTTGACTAGGACAAGGCCGATTTGAATTGCCCTTGTCTAGGAATACTTTTTTGAAGTTTTCTTGGGACCTAGGGTTGTGTACCGAGAAGGTGATTTGAAAACCTTAGTATACCATGAAATTGGGGAAAAACCCGAAACCCCAAAATGCAAGTAAAGGACCCATGGAAAATGAATTATGTTAATGGATAGGAAAGACAAAGGGAAATTTTGGATATAAACTATATCCAACCTTGAGTTTGAAGGAGGAAATCGCATATTTTAATTAAATATGAATTTAGGTACAATATGAGGTCCTACAATAAGAGACATACTAAAGTAAGCTAAAAATAACCCTTAAATGTACACAAATTCAATGTTTACTTCTTATGACTTTTTAAAGATAGTTCTAGATCTATTAGATCTTTTATGGATAATTTCTTCAAACAGCATAAATATTGTTGAAATTAGATTTTTTACATTTATATTAAATTTGTCTTTTATTTGTAAGAATTTTTAGATGGATTTTTTTGCATTTATTCACAACACATCCAATTTTTCTTACATAGATTGAAAACCTCCTTTTCTTTGCCTATGTGGTAATTCATCCATGCTATTAGGTCAACAAGAAAGAAGAGTGAAGAGTTTGAAGTATTTGAAAAAATAAAAGTCATTTAACTCATATGATTGTGGGTGTCAAAAACATACTTCTATTTGTGGGTTTTCGGCTTCAATTTCCATTTATATTCCCACAATGTAGAAGTTGTTATGTAATTTCTAGTTATAGAAAATTGCTCCTCTTTCCAACAACTTTTCTCATTTCCAATAGTCTTCTCATGCACTCGTTTTGTCTTTGCTTTTGTACGTAAGTTCATTGGAGGTTGCTCGCTTATTCCTTGTCATGCTTAATATTAATTTTGTTAAATAATTTTTTTAAAAATATATGTTAATAAATATTGTAATTTGTGCAATAATAAATGACTTGGACATATATTTGAAATAACCTAGACAAATATGATAATAATTTAAAACATCACTATATGTTGATAATGACGATCTACCAATGGTTTCTAGTGGTCTGAAGGAAGAAGAGGTTGACTCGGGAAATGAGGAAGATGATGATGGTGAGGATGGTGATGTTGAACCTTTGGTATTAAGGTTTTTCATTGATGCCAATTATATTCAGATTATGGTTTACAAATTTCAGTTTATACTAATGACAGGTTTGCAGAAATTTCCTGTCACGGCAGTGACATGAACTCTATTTTTAGTTATGGAAAGCTACATTAATATTTTGGTTGATAAAAGCTAAAAGAATATTAATGTCAGATTAATAACCATATTCTTTTTACAGTACTTTAAATCAGAGAATTATATCTTCAGAAAGTATTGAATTGGACATGTTTATAAGGTTGACAAATTTGTTAATCCTCAAATTAGTTTCACAAAAGAATCAGTTATGGTCGATTTGCTAAAAAAGAAATAAATAAATGAATATCAATTTCATATTACATAAATTGGTTTGCATAAAAAACTGATTCAAACAAGATTTGATATTAAAGAAAAGGTGCATAATTTTACCACAACCGATTAGTATTGGGAAGTTCATATTTGAGAGTTAACAATATAAATAACCAATTCTTAAGATGATGCCTATTTTAAATATGGATCGATATTTACGAGGATTCAAACACAGATTTAATAAATTGATTTATAAGCTAGAACTGATACCTTCATAAGAAGAATCAAATTTTTAATGAAGTTAAGAAGATATGGGTTTCTGCTCAAAAACCGATTAATTAACTTGACAACTGTAAAACCAAATTTGATAAAGATATGGTTCAGGTCATAATGAACCAGATAAGCTGTAATCGGTTCCTTATGAAAGTAACCATAATCTTTCCTCCAAAAAGGTCTTGGAGAAATTGATACAGGTGAGATTAATGGAAATATCAATCTTTGGTAAAATAATTAGACTATCTTATTATTTATTGTGATTGATTATACTTTAGTTCTTTCTGGTGTCATATTTTTTTATCAGAATTATTATATAATGTAGAGGAGATGTAATGAAGTTGTAGAAACAAAAGTTAATGCTATTGAATCGAATTAGCGAAGACATGAGAGGAAATGATTGGTGAATAAATTCAGATTGTAGAGACATGGATGCTCATTGAAATGGTGATGAGGTTTGGTTCCGTTTCAAACAATGATAGTAATGTTCTATGCATGAATGCTACAAAAGAATTCATACAAACCGAGAGGATATTGAGAGACTTATGTTTATGCATAATAATAGCAAATACGAATTTGGTCACCGAAATTACAAGGTATATCTGAAGCAATATTTTATTTGTAGATTATTATGACAAATTTACTTTCTCCTTGAATATATAGTACCATGATTTAAGTGGATATATAGATCAGATTTATCGTTGAACTTTAATCAAATATTGGTGTATGTTAAGCGTGATTTAATTCATAATTTGATCAGATTCATTTACAGTCTCTTTGAGGATTAATACTTGATTTGTGCACACAAGTTTCAGATTTTAATAATCGGTTGGAATTTGGAAAAGTGTTTGCAGATCTGACAGTCACAGGAAGAAGCTTGTGACAGGAAGGTCGGCAGATTTAAATTGCCGGTTCCTAACTTCCTGGTGACAGGAAGTGATTGTTGGCAGAATATTTGTAAATTTGAATTCAAATACCATTTTGAATTTCTATGTTTGCAGATTGCTAATAGTAGTGTTCTTGCAGAGGTTATGTATTATGACAGATCTTTGATAATGTTATTATTGCAATTCTGATTTGTGTTGCAAAGGTGATGTGACAGATTTGTAAATGCATAAAGAGTATATATGTACTTTTTAAGTAATAAGTTGACATGTTTGATATGTAGTAAGTCGTATCCCGTTTCTTATTGAACTTGAACCCTGAAATCCCTTCGTTCAAAGTTTGAAGTTGAAAGGATGTTCTCAAGAAGAAGAATGGGTGGTGGTGATGTGATGGAAGTGACAGCTGGCAGAAAATATGATGTCCGCGTGTGGCGTAGATACAATCATTAATAGAAGTAAAATTTAAATTTCATTTTATTCATTGGAAAGTACATATATTTAATGTGCTAATTAAGCAAACTTTCCATTATCATTAACTAAATCTTTGAGCCATTACTTTGTCATTTATTGCGAATCTCCCGTAGCCTTGTGATCAATTTGGTAAATAAATTGATGGTACTTGGTCATTTTATTAAGTTGAGATGTTTGTCATTGGCGATGCATGAAATAAGTAGGATGAATACTTTGAGCATATTGAATTGAAATGGAATGATGTGTATTATCTTGATTATCCTTCTTAACATTAAGATCTTTTATCATTGATGATAAGGGAAGATTGTAAAGAGGATATTTATAGAACCGAGGCAAGATCTATGATTTGATGAGTTGTATTCAATCATATGTATAGAAATAAAGAATCCCTCTGATAATTTTTCCTTTAGTATCTAAACAAGAAGTGGATGCTTCGAAACTATAATGGATGGGTATTCCTTGAAGTGGGTACTTCAAAATCAAGTAGGGTTTCTATTCTCCTTGGAATGGGTGTTCCTAAAATGTAATGGGGGTTGGTTCTTCTTAGAGTGGGTACTCTAAAATTTTCCAAGAAGGAATAATAAAAGATATTTAGAAAGTGGTTTTGTACCCTTAAAGGGTTTCCACTATAAAGAAGGTGTCTATGATCCAAATGTATGTATATGTTTTATTGCTTATTTAATCTTTCATCTAAAGCACATATACTTAGTGATGCTAAAATAAACTTTGCACATGCCATTGGTTCAAAGTTAAAATTTTAAAATTATTTTATTGATCACCGATTCATACCCACGCCCCCCTCTCAATGATCCTAGTATTCCAACAAGTGGTATCAGAGAAAGGTTCCTTGTGTTAGGTTTAACAACCTTGGGTAGGTATTTGTAGCAAGAATTTACTATGGGTAAGAAATGATGGAGGAAGATACACACATACAATGCTGGGGATAACAAAACAGAGTAAACAGAGTACTCTCAGAGATTTAATAATAAAACTTTTATATTAATTTCAGATTTACAAATTGTGCCCAGAGCTGCCAATGCTCAGAATATCATCTATTTATGTTTATGTAGACATAAAGTATTTTTCTACACACATGACTAAGAGAAAACATTCCTTTTTACAAAAAATATGCTACCTAGAAAATTCTAGAAATGCCTGGAGAATGTTTGATCGGAGAAACATCAGAGAAACATTAATAAAATAAAACTATATTAAATGCAGTGGTTGGCAGAGTCAAAAAATGTGACTGTCGCATGATCGCATAAACCAAATATGAGTTATGCGATCATGCGAAAAGTAAAATAGAGGGGGGGGGCGCACTCAAATTAAGTTATCGCAGGTTTGCATAAAAAAACCTGGGCAAACATAAGGCAGTGCAAAATATTTGAGCTTGTCACATGATCGCATAAACCAAATAAGAGTTATGCGATCATGCAAAAAGGTGAAAGGAGAGGGTCCCACACAAAAGACAAGCCTGGGAAAAAAATGCACAGACGGTAAACAAAAATGGTAGGCAAGATGAGGCAGTCGCATGATCTCAAGAGTGAAAATGAAGCCTTGTGATCATGCAACAAGGCATGTAGTAAATGTTGGTAGGTGGGAGAAGAGACTGTAGGGACAGGGAAGATTACAATGCCAAGCTGGAACCCACATCTGCAAACATAGTGTACTTCAACACTCCCCCTTAATCTTCACTATTACGTATGTCCGCAATGCCAATTTCTTTCCAAAGATGTTCAAAAGTGTTCTTTGTCAATGGTTTTGTGAAAATGTCAGCTAGTTGTTTATTAGACCTGCAAAAGTGAAGATGAATGTCACAATTGTTTACCAATTCTTTTATAAAATGATATCTGGTATCAATATGTTTACTCCATTTATGAAATACATGATTTTTAGATAAGGCTATTGCTGAATTGTTATCACAATAGATCTTCATAGCTTCTTCTTGATGATGCCCCAAATCTGAAAGTACTCTTCTTATCCAAACTGCTTGACAAGATGCTGATGTTGCCGCTACATACTTTGCTTCAGCTGATGAGAGAGTGACAATAGGTTGTTTCTTTGATGCCCAAGAGATAGCACCGGAACCCAGATGAAAAATGTATCTGAAAGTACTTTTTCTATCATCTATGCTACCTCCCCAATCACTATCTGTATATCCAATTAGTTTGTAATCATTTGAAGAAGTATACAAAATTCCAAAATTCTTTGTTCCAGCTATGTATCTCAAAATTCTTTTTCTAGCTTTCCAATGTGACTCTTTCGGTTTCTCCATGAATCTGGAAATAAGGCTAACACCAAACATGATATCCGGTCTTGTGGTGGTTAAATACATGAGGCTCCCCACTAATCTTTTGAATAAAGTTGGATCTACACATGGACTTTGATCATCCTTGCTAAGCTTCAAACCCAATGCAACCGGTGTAGGGGCTAGATTCACTTTTGTCATCTTAAATCTTTTCAACAATTCACCAGCATACTTGCTTTGACATATGAAAATTCCTTGATCATTTTGACTTACCTCCATGCCAAGAAAGTATCTCATGAGGCCCAAATCAGTCATATCAACTTCCTTTTTCATGGTTGGTTTGAATGTATTGGTTTGCATATTTCTTGTGAATATCAAATCATCTACATACAAACAAACTATCAATATTTCTTCTTCATCATTCACTTTGATATACAAAGTAGGTTCATTACCGCACTTGTTAAAGCCATTGTTCACAAAATAGGAATCTATCCTATTGTACCATGCTCTAGGAGCTTGTTTCAAACCATATAATGCCTTTTTCAATCTACATACTTTATGTTCTTCTCCCAAAACTTCATAACCAAGTGGTTGACTTACATATACTTCTTCCAATATACCATTTAAGAATGCTGATTTGACGTCCATTTGATAAACTTTCCATTTGTTTTGAGCTGCAATAGATAGGACCATTCTTATTGTATCCATCTTTGCTACGGGTGCAAATGTTTCATTGAAATCTATACCTGGCTTTTGTGTAAAACCTTTTGCCACTAGTCCTACCTTGTGCTTTGCTACTTTTCTATCAACATCATACTTTGTCTTATAAACCCATTTAACTTCAATCACATCCTTGCCTTTAGGAAGTTCTACTAGATCCCAAGTTTCATTCTTTTCTATTGACTGAATCTCTTCATCCATGGCTGTAATCCATTTGTCTTCTTTTATGGCTTCTTCAAAATAAATTGGATCAGCTTGTATTAACAATGCAAAATCACAACAAAAATCAACATTTTCATCTTCTTGAGTTTCATCATAAATCTCTCTAAGACTTCTTGTCTTCTTTGATGTGTTTATGGACCTAGACCTTAAAGATGCAAGTGTAGGATTAGAAGATCTGTTGCTGTTATTATTTGTTGTAGTGGGATTTGGAGTGCTAGGTGCTCTTGATGGTGTTGTAGGAGCATTTCCTTGTGTAGGAGGATTTGCAACCCGATTTTCATCTTCTTTATTCTCTTGTAGGACACTAGGTGTGCTTGAATTTATTTTATCTATGCTGCCATCCCATGCCTCTTCTTCAACAAATTCAACATCACAGCTTACTATTAGCTTCTTTGTAATAGGATTGTATAGCTTATATGCCTTTGAATGTTCACTATATCCCACAAACATGCATTTCTCTCCTTTGTCATCTAATTTTCTTCTCAACTCTTGAGGTATCAATGAGTATGCCACACATCCAAAAACTCTTAAATGTGATATGTTATGTTTTCTCTTGCTCCAAGCTTCTTCTGGTGTTTTATTTATCACTACTTTTGTTGTACAACTATTCAAAATATATACCGAACATGCAACTTCTTCAGCCCAATATTCATTTGGTAGATGTTTTGCCTTTATCATGCTACGTGCCATTTCCATGATTGTTCTATTCTTTCTCTCTGCTACTCTATTTTGTTGAGGTGTGTACCTTGCTGTAAATTGTTTATTTATGCCATTTACTTTGCAAAAATTCTAAAATTCAGTTGAGACATACTCTCCACCTTGATCGGTTCTCAATGTTTTAATAAAATATCCACTTTCTTTTTCAACTTTTGCCTTGAACTCTTTGAAAACAACAAATGTATCAGATTTATATTTTAAGAAATAAACCCATGCTTTTCTACTAAAATCATCAATGAACGTTATGAAATAAAGTTTTCCACTTATGGAAGGTGTTTGCATAGGTCCACAAATGTCTGAATGTACTATCTCTAATGGTTGTTTTTCTATATATGACTCCCCAACTAGAAATGATTTCGTATGTTGCTTTGTCAATATGCAACTCTCACATGTGGTTTTAAGTGGCTTTATTTGTGGCAACCCACATACCATTTTCTTCTTGTATAATAGCTGTAATCCTTTGAAGTTTAAATGTCCAAGCCTCAAATGCCATAGCCAAGATTCATTTTTGTATGAAGTTTTAAAAGCTATTTCAGCAACCTTTTGTAAACCTTGTGGCTCTATCATTAATCCACTTTAAATTTTTAATGGGAACATCCTATTCTTTGTCATTTCAACTCTTGCAATCAGCCTATTGCTTGGTTTCTTGTCTAGGATCACACATTCACCATTCTCAAAATATATTCTATATCCTTTTTGTACCAATTGCCCAATACTTATAAGATTGTGTTGTAATCCGGGAACATAGTATACATCTAAAATTTGTTTATCTTCACCCTTTTTTTGTTTTTATGTTAATTGACCCTTTGCCCATAACTGAAACTTTTTGATCATTTCCCAATTTAACTTCTGATTTTACTGAATCATCTATTGTTGAAAACATCTCCTTCTTACAACTCATGTGGTTACTACATCCACTATCTAAAAACCACAGTTCTTTAGAACTTTCTTGTGCTACATTGCATGCTATCAATATTGTATCATGTTCATTAGTGTTTCACTAATTTTCATTTGTGAAATGTGCCTTTTTCTTATTCAAAGCATATTGCTTTTTCCTATATTCTGATGCATAATGCCCAAATTTGCTACAATAATGACATCAGATTTCGGATTTATCATACCTTTCTCCTTGATGATGGCTTTGAGAGTGACTGCTCCCCCTTCCTCTTGTTAATGTCGAATGGGCATTTGGGCTTGATGGTGGTCTTCTACTTTCAAATTGTGTGTTTTCACTTCCTCCTCTTGATGAAAAATGTCCTCTGCCTCTATCGTTGTTTGATCTCCCTCTTGACTTGCCAAATGAGAGTTGAGTCTTGAATGCATTCTCAAATGATGATGACCCTGTTCAGTTCAATCTTTGCTCATGGACTAAATGTGATCCCATTAATTCATCTACTAATAACTGAGAAAGATCTTTAGCCTCTTGAATGGCTATTACTACAACATCAAATTTAGCAGGCAGACTTCTAAGTATCTTTTCAACAATCTTTTGATCTTCAATAGTGTCTCCATAGGTCCTTAATTGATTTACTATAGACATTGCATGAGTGAAAAAAGCATCTATTGAATTAGAGTCTTTCATTTGTAAATTTTCAAAATCCCTTCTAAGTATCTGCAATTTTTCCATTATTACCTTGCGTGTGCCTTGGTATGCTATTTGCAAACTATCCCATGCTTATTTTGATCTTGTGGCAGCTACAACCTTTGGAAAGATTGATTCTTCTATTGCTTGTTGATTGGAAAATAGTGCCTTTGCATCCTTCTTCTTATTTTCCTTCAATAAATCTTTATCTACTTGTGAAAGGGCCTAATATGCCTTTTGGTCTGGTGGTTCAGGAAACCCATTTTCCACTAAATCCCAAACATCTTGAGAATGAAAGAGAGTCTTCATTTTGATGATCCAATAATCATAGTTTTTGCCAATAAAAATTGGAAGCTGAGGCTGAGAAATACTCCCATCAGTTCCTGCCATGGCTTACCAGTAATACCTTTTTTTTATAAACCCTTTTCATTCTTTTTTGATTTCCTCTTTACCCATGATGAAATTTTTGCGAAGAAATAATACCCAGATCCTTTTTTAAGTTCTTCAACCTTCAAAAAAAATCTTCTCTTCAATTACCTACTCTGATACCAATTTGATGGAGGAAGATACACACATACAATGCTAGGGATAACAAAACAGAGTAAACAGAGTACTCTCAGAGATTTAATAATAAAACTTTTATATTAATTTCAGATTTATAGATTGTGCCCAGAGCTGCCAATGATCAGAATGTCATCTATCTATGTTTCTATAGACATAAAGTATTTTCTACACACATGACTAAGAGAAAACATTCCTTTTTACAAAAAATATTCTGCCTAAAAAATTCTAAAAATGCCTAGAGAATGTCCGATCGGAGAAACATCAGAGAAAAATTAATAACATAAAACTATATTAAATGCAATGGTTGGCAGAGTCAAAAAATGTGACTATCGCATGATCGTATAAACCAAATATGAGTTATGCGATCATGTGAAAAGTAAAATAGAGGGGGGGCCCGCTCAAATTAAGTTATCGCAGGTTTGCATAAAAAAAGCTGGGCAAACATAAGGGAGTGCAAAATATTTGAGCTTGTCACATGATCGCATAAACCAAATAAGAGTTATGCGATCATGTGAAAAGGTGAAAGGAGAGGGCCCCACACAAAAGACAAGCCTGGGAAAAAATGCGTGGACAGTAAACAAAAATGGTAGGCAAGATGAGGCAGTCGCATGATCGTAAGAGTGAAAATGAAGCCTTGCGATCATGCAACAAGGCATGTAGTAAATGTTGGTAGGTGGGAGAAGAGACTGTAGGGATAGGGAAGATTACAATTCCAGGCTGGAGCCCACATCTACAAACACAGCATACTTCAACAAGAAATGTAGGAACGAGATGACGAAGGATTCATCTAAAAAGAAATTAGATTCAAATGGTGTTGATAATTTGACTAATGATTTTGATTCTAAATATTGTATTCCAAATGTGGTTATTAAAATAGAGGATGAGAGTGGTTTTTCTTGAAAAGGAATTGATTTTAACCCTAGATGTGATCAAGAGTCTTAGAAAGGAAACTAATGATGTCAAGGTATGGTTACATGAAAGTGTTGAAGTTAATAAGGTTATAACTCGGAATCTTGACGAGTCTAAAAGGATTGTTGATTTTTTAAATGTTCAAATGTTGAAAAATTAAAGATGATAGAGGAACTTGAAAAAAAACTAGAGAAAAGGTTACATCTTTAAAAGAAAATTTAGATGATGATTCCTTATTGAAAGTGAACTTTTAAAGATAAGATGATACTAAGTCTAAAAACCAAGGTTGAAGAATACAAGAGGATAATAGATGTAAATAAATTATACTTATAATTTAAAATAATTGAGTGTTTAAAATTGGAAGGATAAGTTGTTCCTCTAAAGAAATAACTTTAACATGTCAAGAATCAAACAAATAATAATTAGAGATTTCATCAAAGTACTAATATGTTTAATGAGATGTTGGTCAAGAAAATACATTCTAAGGAGCCTATAGGTTTGTAATATAATGTTAGACAAAGCTCTTCTGATGGATTTGAACACAAGATGGTATTTTCTACTACAATTGGAAAGGGATTCACACTCAAGAAAACTCTTAGAAAGAAAGTTGATTTGGGCTATCATAATGTTGAACCTAAAGAGAAGATAAAGTTAAATGATAATAAAAATCACAAAATAAGTGATTTCAGATCTTCATATCCTTCGCACAATTAGACAATTAGGTATAATAATTATTTTCATAGATATTGTTATGCTTGCAATGTATATGGTCATAAGGCTTCAACATGTAACTTTGTTTTCACAAGAGATGGCTTGATTTTTCAAGAAGTTATTTTTTGGATCAAGCATGTTATAACTATCATGGTCTCGATCACAAGGCTAAAAATTGTAGATGATATGCAAAATCAGTTAAGAAAAATGAGTTCATAAAAGACAAGCACATAAGATGTTACCACTTTGGACATATAACACATGTTTGTAGATGTAATGGTGATGAAAAGAAGATTTTATTTACCATGGTGTTACCACTAATTTTTTCTTAAATTATTGATGGCTCTAATCTTCTAAAAAAATTCCCCATAATCTTTTTTAGGTATATTTCTTTCCAAAGTTTGTTTCGACCCTTTTTGATGTACCTCTTGTTGGTTGAAATTGAACCTTGAAGTATCGTTAGTTCAAGATTCAATGTTCAATAACACCCTGTGGTATGTTTGGTTTTCCTTTTCTTTATTGTGGCTTGGTGGCATGTCTTTCTTTCCAAAGCGTGTCCTTCCATTGAACTATGAGCCATGAACTTTCTTAGTTCAAAGTTCAAAGTTCAACGGACTCAGTCAATTTGCAAAATGTTTTAATTTTTTTTTATCTTTCTTTATAGCCATTAACTTTTATTTTTGTTTATAAAAACACACCAAACGGTAGTCGTATCCCATTTCTTATTGAACTTGAACCATGAAATCCCTCTGTTCAAAGTTCAAAGTTGAACAGATGTTCTCAAGAAGAAGAATGGGTGGTGGTGATGTGATGGAAGTGATAGCTGGCAGAGAATATGATGTTGGTGCATGGTGTGGATACAATCATTAATAGAAGTGAAATTTAAATGTTGTTTAACTCATGGGAAAGTACAGATATTTAATGTGGAAATTAAAAACACTTCATATCCTCATTAACTAAATATTCGAGCCATTACTTCACCATTTATTGAGAATCTCCCGTAGCCTTGAGATCAATTTGGTAAATAAATTGATGGTACTTGGTCATTTTATTCAATGTAGCAGAAACTTTCCAGGCAAGGCTAGGAGAGAAGAAGACATATATTTCTCCTTTAAAAGCTTAATGTGCTATGTGAGATAACAGGTGTTTCTACAACTAAAAATAAGAAAGCTCTCAAAGCTAATCTTGAAAAGCATAGCATCCCTTATTCCATACCACCAACGAGAGTTACAAGGACCATATTGAAGAAGGGAGATAACAAAGTGACCAAAGAGAAAGAGGAGATTGATTTGGATGAAATGGGTAATCCAATGGAAAAATAAGGTGATCAAGATGTGTTCTGTATAGAAGCACAAGTCTTGAAATTGGTCAATCTAATGCTTAAAATCCTTTGATGGAGCCAGTGAGTAATTTTATACAAACACTATCACCTACTCTCAAATGGTTGGAAAACTCCATCAATAAGAAAATAAATGTACTGCCGATCACATTGTTGGTAGAGGACATGGTAAGGAAGTGCCCAGGAGCAATGATAAAGCCTAAAAGGATTAGGATGGAATCCATGATCGACATAGATAAATAAATAGGGTGTTGGGTAGCGGAACGTGTGGTACCAAAAGGTGACAAAGATATCTTAGAGGCTACCATTGATGACTTCACAGTTGAGAAGATAGATCTTGGGGTTGGAACTAGGCCATCATATGCAAAACATTTGGAATCTTTGATCGGGAAGATATTACACCGAACCTTTAAAGATGAAAAGGATAAAAAAGAAATTAAGGCTATTAACAAGAGATTGGCTGAATTCATTTAGGAAGTCTGAGATCCTAGCCCCCTTCCTTTGGCACAAATTCTCTAATTGTTTGATTCCCGCTCGCTAGAGGTTAGGAAAATATTGGATCAGATTCAGTAAAATAAACTCATAGTCGATGTTTTCAGCAAATGGATAGTGGGTATGATCTAGCATGGAGGAAACTACATCAATCAGCTAATTGAAACCCATAGAACTATCATGATGACCATCTAAAAAGTGTTGGCTAAGTTAGTAGAGTGGAATAAAGAAAAGAAGAAATGGATAGGTATAATGAATCAAATTGGTGAAACAGAACAATATGGAGTAGCCAAGTTCCTTACTGGGAAACTAGTCCAAGTTTGGATGAGGATATCCTCTATGTGTCCATCAAGAGTATCAAATGGTGAAATTCCATAATCAGAGAAGGTTATGAAGGGGCAACTCATTTTCTTAATGAACTGATAGGGTTAATAGACACAATGAAAAAAGATCTCAAGTGTCTGAACATCACCTTAATGAATGAGGGAAACCAAACTATCAAAGGTGCTAAAGAAATGACTCAGGATTTTGAGAAAGGGATAACGACAATCAAAGATAACAAAGACCTCACAATTGAAGAATTCACGTCAATGGAAAATATTGAGGCAATGCTAGTGGTATACATGGATCATTTAGAATCCCACAAATAGAAGGTTCTCTAGGTGTGCAAATATAAGAAGGTCCTCAAGAAAAGGATAATCCATATTACCTTGCCACACCATGCCATGATTGTCAATATCTCACGTGCACACAAGGAATGGAAGAATGCTCATGCTATGAGCTCCTCTCAAGGGCAATCAATGCCATCCTCCTCATCCATGACCCAGTGATCATGCCCCACTAATATTGGGTTGTTTCCCATTTTTTTCTGAATATGCTATCTTTTGTCATATTTTTAGTTGGTTTTCAAAACTATTTTTTTCGAAGCTCTGGTTGTTTCTTGAACTTTAATTTTCATATGATGTAACCCACTCGCTATATAGCTGGAGAAAATTCTTAAATGGCCGATTGTAGTTAATTAGAATAGTTTAGGTTTTTATCTCATTTTGGTGGTTTTTTTGTAAGAGACTTTTGGTTAGTTTTCTAAAATCAATGAAAGGAAAATGTTTACTATTATAAATCCATTGGTTTATATCAGTGAATTCATCTTTGTTAGGATATCTTTAATTGAGTAGAACTCTTTCTTGAAACATCTCTTTCCAGTAGTCTTAGTCTATAATTTCGCTAGTTTATTTGTGAATATGTTATGAATTGAAGTCTGTGAGCTTTGATGAATTTGTATATTTCTCAAATTCAAGTAATTAAGACATCTTTATGCATAAATTATTGTTTTTTCCTTATTTACTTTTCAGTTAAAAGTATGATGTTAGAAAGATACAATTTTGATTATTCAAAATTTATTGAAAATCATATTGGGAGATGTACCATAATTCAGAGGGTTAAAATCATCCAGTTTCAATCCAATTGTTAGTAAGAGATTAGTTTTTTCTTGAAGTGATACCAGGTAAAGAAATAGAAATAAAATAAAGAGACAAACTCATTTACTAACAGATTTTTGGTGACTCCATTGGGGAACCTGATACAAAATATAACATTCTCAATTTACATGGTTTGATGTGTGATCATGGTATTACCTACTCTTTTGATACCTGGTCAACCCAAAATTTCCCCAATCATACAACCTAATCTACATTTCCTAGACACCCAAGAAGACATTATTGCATATTTAAACACCCTAGCTTGGAAATAAAGAACAAGAAATCAACTGAAATATCCCATTTATTATTTTTATATCATATTTTCATCCCCTAATTAGATTATTAAATTAAACAAATAGCACTTGAAAGATTATACAATTTCTCAATAAAACTCAAACCAGGTATGCCCGAAATAGTGCCAAAAACTTCACAGCTTCACATATTATTGATAAATCTGAAAGTAGACATTTTTACAAAAATTTCACCAGCATAACAGACTAAAAAATAAAATTTCCAGATTTTCAAAGATTTTACACAACAGCTCCAAAAAGAAGGACAAAAACAATGCTCATCGGGCTCCCGAAAACAACACAAAATAGCCCAGAAACACCATAAAACACTAATAATCTATCACAGAAGTAGAATTGTGACCCAATACATATATTCAGATCTATTTTAACATCAAAATGGCTGCAATATAGCAGTAACCCAAACTAATATGAAAAACTCAACCAGAAACACCAAACTCTTACAAGAAACACACCCGAAAACTCACAAATCTGCACTGTTCAACACAAGGGAAAACTCTGCATGAGCTTGCAAATGGAATGGCCTCAAACTCCCATCCTTAGCCTTCCTAGAAACTTGAAAACTCCCATCTTTGGGTCTCCTTCTCCATAGGTTTGACAGCCTCTGAAGAACAACAAAGCAATGAGCCAAAAATCCAGTTCTAGAATGAGCCCGAAATGCCTCCAAACCCCTTTAAAAGAGGGCATAACCCCAAATCAAAACCAAGAGGGGTGACTAAGACATATTTTAATAATAATTAACATTTATTAATCCATTGGTTTCCAAATATTAGCCCCCTTTTCTCGAAACTTTACTTTTTGAGCCTACCAGCCTTAGCAAAAGTTATTATTTTTAATTATTTGAAAAGGAGACATGACAAGTCTGCCCTCCCAAATATTGCTTTTCCTCAAGAAATGAAGGTTGGGATTCTCAAGAATATGTGCTCCTCCAATGGTAATCCTTTCCATTTGACCAAATTCTCTATGATGCTCCTATTTCTCAAATATCCCTCTATCCATTTATTAACTATCTTTGTTTGTCCATCTGTTTGAGGGTGATAGCTAGTACTAGGAGTGAGTTTAGTTCCTTCCAAATGAAAGAGATCCTTCCAAAAAGAGCTAAGAAATCTATTGTCCTGATCACTGACAATGTTTCTAGGCAAGCCCTGTAACCTAAATATTTCCTTGAAGAACAAATCTTGAGCCTTGGGCAACCCCGTGATGAAATCCATGGAAATACTTTCCCTTTTTTGTTCAGGAATAGGAAGTGGCTGCAACAACCTTGCGGGAAAAATTTTCTCACTCTTGTTTTGTTGGCATACCATGCATTCCTTAATGTGTTTAAGGACAGCCTCCTTCATACCCTTGCATGCAAACCACTCTTGAAGTTTCCTGTATGTCTTGAAGTATCCTTGATGACCAGCCAAAGGTGTGTCATGAAAGGCCCTCCATATCTTTTCCTTAGTCTTTGATCCTAGCACTAAGAACATCCTATTCTTGTAATAAATTAGCTCATCAATAACCTTATACCTGTTATCATCCACTAACTTATCCAAAGCCTTGGTGGCAAAGGAATCTTTAGCATATTCTAGAATTATGGAGGCTTTCCAATCAACAGATATAGATGTTAAGGAACACAAGGTGGGCTTCCTTGAGAGAGCATCAGCAGCCACATTATTCTTTCCTTTCACGTATTCAATATCAAAATCATAAGCTTGCAATTTTATTACCTATTTTTGTTCATGATCATTCAAATCCCTTTGGTTCAAGAAGAACTTGAGGCTATTATGGTCTATCTTTACAATGAATCTCCCACATACCAAATATTGTCTAAACTTATGAAGCACATGCATGATTGCCAACATTTCCTTATCATAGATGGAGTAACCTTTCTCTGATTGATTTAATTTTCTGCTCTCAAATGCTATTGGATGTCCCCTTTGAGTTAGGATAGCCCCTATACCTTCTCCAGAAGAATCACATTCAACAACAAAAGGTGAAGATAAATCTGGAATTGCGAGCACAAGGCATCAACTCATTACCTCCTTAAGCTTATCAAATGTTTTTTGTGCCTCTTCTATCCAAATAAAATCTCCTTTCTTTGTCAAATGAGTCAAGGGGGCAGCAAGTTGAGAAAATCCTTTGACTAACCTCCTATAGCAGCTACACAACTTGAAGAAACCTCTCAACTATGTAAGATTAGTAGGTGGAGGCCAATCCAAAATTGACTGGATTTTTTGTTGATCAACCTGTACCCCTTTAGAACTTATAATATGTCCCAAGTATAGGATCTCAGTCAAACCAAACTCACATTTGGATAATTTAGCATAGAAGGATTGCTGCTCCAAGATTCCCAAAATAGTGTCTATAGGCTCTAGATGCTCTTTCCATGTTTTACTATAAATCAAGATATCATCAAAGAACCCCAAAACAAATTTTCAAAGATGCTTGTTGAATACCTTATTCATACAAGATTGAAATGTTGCTGGTGCATTAGTGAGGCCAAATGGCATAACAAGAAATTCAAAGTGCCCATAGTGACATCTGAAAGTAGTCTTTTCCGCATCTTCCCTCCTCATGCAGATTTGATGGTAACCCGATCTTAAGTCAAATTTTGAGAAGTATACATCACCATGCAACTCATCAATGAGTTCATCTATGTGTGGTATGGGATACCTATTTTTTATGGTCTTCTTGTTTAGAGCCCTATATTCTATACCCATTCTCATTGTACCATCCTTTTCCTTGATAAGTACCACAGATGATGCAAATGGACTAGAGCTAGGCCTTATGAATCCCATGTCTAGGAGTTCCTTAATAGTTTTTCCTATTTCTTCCTTGTAACCTCTTGGATGTATTACAAGTAGTAGTTTTCATTGCACCAAAAGATCAACCTATTAATGCTTGATACATCCACTAGACTTATAGAACACAAGAGGTTGTTAAACCATGTCATGAATCCTGAAGGGAGACGTTGGCAGTTAGTCCAACAATTCCCCCCTTAGCGTCACCCAAGGGGATTTGAACCTATGACCAAGCTCTGATACCACTTGTTACAAGTAGTAGTTGTCATTGCACCAAAAGATCAACTTGTTAATGCCCAATACAACCACTAGACTTAGAGAACACAGGAGGTTGTTAAACCATGTCACGAATCCCAAAGGGAGATGTTGGTAGTTAGTCCAATAGGATGGTGGTATGAAGTGGTTATAACTAGTTCGGCACCTTGTTCTAACTCTATAACATGCTCAAAACCTCTATCTAGTGGTAATCCCAGAGGCAACTCATTGAAAACTATACTATGCTTATCAAGAATATTTTGAATTTCATAATGGAAATTACCTTGATTCTTTGAAGAGCTTGTTGAGTGGATTATGACTCCTACTGCCCATGCTACTTGTCCTCTTCGAAAAGACCTCTCCATCCTCTTTTCTATGACCACCCTAGGTGCTCCATTTGATAAGCCTCTCAATAAGACTTCTTTCCCATTGGAATGAAATTTGAACTCCATAGTTTGATGGTTCATGTAATAGCCTCCAATAGAGTGCAACCATTGAACACCCAATACAAGATCTATTTCCTCAATTCCAACAACATAGAAGTCATCACATAGCTCATAATCTCCTAAGGTCATCCTGAGTTGTTTCACCACCCATGTGCAAGGCATTGTAAATCCATAAGCTACAGTAACATTGAATCCCTCAAAATCTTCTACTTTAAGCCCTCTTTTCATGACAAATCCCTTATCAATAAAATTGTGAGTTACCCCACTATCAAGAAGAACTGTCAACCTTTTCCCTACTAGTACCCCTCGAATTCAAAAGGGATGGTATCTTGGGACTCTTGATAATACTGCCAAAGTGCCATCCTTGCTGCTTTCCTTTACTTTCTCTTCTTCTTCCTCCTCCTTAGTGTCATGAAATTCCTCATGCTCATCTGAATCAGATTCTGATGCAACCTCAATATAATGTACTTGACCTTTCCCCAAACATCTATGTCCTGGAACCCATGGCTCTCTACAAGTGAAACAAAGCTTTTTCCTTCGTAGTTCAATCCTAGTCTCTTCATCTACCTTCTTTTTTGTTGCATTTGTCACATTCTTTGGTGGTGGTGCTGGAAAAGTATTTTTCTAAAAATTTCCCTTATGTTGCCAAAGATTTGGGGGTTTTTGATTAGTGACTGGTTTCATAGGCACATAAGTTTCAAGCTGTAAACTTATTTTGATAACTTCCTCTAAGGTTGAGGGTGAGAAAGCCTTAACCAAACACTTAATAGAATCTTCCAAACCATCAAGAAAAAGATAAATAATCCTATTTTCACTCATATTAGACACCATAATAGCCACCCTTTGAAATTCTTCTACATACTCATTAACTGATTTGGTTTGTCTCAATTTTGATAATTCTTTAAAATAGTCTTCATCATCCTTGAGATCAAATCTATCTATCACTCTTTGACTAAAATCATCAAATGTAGTTACCTGATCATGACCTTGAGTAGTCATTCCATGATACCACCAATCATAGGCTCCATCTTCCAAATGTATACTTAAAAATTGAACACCATCACTCTCCTTCATGGGATTAAGTGTGAAGAAGGTCTGTAATTTTTGTAGCCATGCTCTAGCAGAAATTTTATTTGTTCCATCAAAAGTAGGTGTTGTAAACTTTCTTATTTTATTTTTGAGTTCTCTTCCACTTATGTCCTGCTCCCTCTTATATTCTTTCTTGGGCATCATAGTGTTCATCATATCCACATATTCTCTGAAAGGTACCGAACTATGAAAGTCATCAGCTAAGCCATTGTAAGTATCTCTTAATGAAATTAAGTTACCTATAACCTCTTCCATAGGATTAAGGGTTGGATTTGGTACTGGTGGCTCATCTACAAGCAAGAAAATAGTTTTTGTTGATTTAGAGGGTGTGAGTTTCAAATTTCTTGGCTTCTTTGAAGTGTTCCCTCTCTCATTAGTAGACACAACTCCCTGGAGTTTTTCTGTCAATAACCGCAAAGCCTCTCTAGTTTCTGCCAGACTATCTACTGTTTGTTTTTGAGTATTCTAGATGTCCTGAAAGAATTTTTTTGGCCATCTCATCTGGGTCATCCATAATTTTTCCTTCCTTGGATTTTTTAATTTTATTTTCAATTGGGGGTTTGATCAAAATTTCTTTATTCTTTTCTCGTTGCAAATATCTCTTTTCTCTTTCACTTAGTTGCATGCAAACTTCTACAAACACTTAGGCTGGCAAGATCATATCTCGGATACCACTGAAATGTACCCTTTCCTATTTTTATATCATATTTGAATCTCCTAATTAGATTAATAAATTAAATAGATAGCACTTGAAAGACTATACAATTTCTCAATAAAACCCAAATCGGGTATGCCCGAAATAGTGCCAAAAACTTCACAGCTCCACATATTATTGATAAATCTGAAAGTAGAAATTTTTATAGAAATTTCACCAGAATAATGGCATAAAAAATGAAATTTACATATTTTCAAAGAGTTTTCACAACAGCTCCAAAAAGGAGGACAAAAACAATGCTCATCGGGCTCTCGAAAACAGCACAAAATACCTCGAAAACACCATAAAACACTAATAATCCATCATAGAAGTATAATCACGACCCAATACATATATTCAGATATATTTTAACATCAAAATGGCTGAAATATAGTAGCAACCCATAATGATATGAAAAACTCAACTGGAAACACCAAACTCTTACAAGAAACACACCTGAAAACTCACAAATTTGCACTGTTCAACACAAGGGCAAACTTTGCATGAGCTTGCACATGGAATGGCCTCAAAATACCATCCTTAGCCTTCATAGAAACATGAAAACTCCCATATTTGGGTCTCCTTCTTGACAAGTTTGACAGCCTCTGAAGAACAACAAAGTAATGAGCTAAAAATCTAGTTCTAGAATGAGTCTAAAATGCCTCCAAACCCCTTTAAAAGAGGGCATAAACCTAACTCATGACCAAGAGGGGTGAATAAGACATATTTTAATAATAATTAACATTTATTAATCCATTGGTTTCCAAATATTAGCCCCCTTTTCCTGAAACTTTACTTTTTAAGCCTACCAGCCTTAGCAAAAGTTATTATTTTTAATTATTTGAAAAGGGGACATGACATCAACAATACCAATAGGTTTGGTTGGTAATAGAAGAGGAGGAAGAAATTTTTGAATGGTTGAGAGGCCTTCCCATATCTCAAGAAGATGAAATTGTGGATAGGGCAGTGCAAATTCCATAAAATTGTAAACCTGGATTCTACACCTTACACCAGGTCCCAACAAAGGGAGGGTCTTCTTGACAGTTTCTTCCAAGAACTGCAAGATCTTGAAATTTCAATAGTCTGTGCTCCTAAGAAAAAGGTGAAGATTAGACAATCCTCTCCTCCAAAAGAACCTTTCAGTGCAAAACCTTCTTCTTATGATTGGCATGCCTTGACCTTGTCCAAAATTCAAGCCCCCCCTATCTTAACCATCTACCCTACAATAATCATGGCCCAACATTGGGGAGCAGTAGTAGGACCCCTAAATATGGGAGGAAATCATAATTTATCTAAAGGAACCAGGGAAATCCTACCCAAATTTTATGGAAATGGGAAGGTAGCAACAGAAGACCATCTCAATGCCTTCAATACTGCTTGTGGGATTTTGGTAGTCCAACATGAGGATGTTGCATTAAGAATCTTTGTAAAAAATTTGTCTTATTCAATTGTCGATTGGTTCTATCATTTCCCTAGTGGTCAAATCACCGATTGGAATAGTATGAAGAATGATTTTGAGGCCCATTTTAAGAGTGTGTCAAATGAAAATTCTCTGATTGCACATGTGACTCAATTAAAAAAGGAGGTGCATGAACCTATGAGGGAATTCATAGCCAAATTCAATAAAATCATCCATATGATCCCTCAAGAAAATAGACCAACACCTAAGAATCAGAAGGATGTCTTCTAGAATTCAATTTCCCCTGATATTGGCTTTCATTTGAGAAGAGAAAGAGTGGATGACTTGAAAGATGCTCAAGATATGTCTGTCAAATTAGAAGATAATCTGATCACTATGGGAAAGTGGAGGAGAGATGTTCAAATACCTAATGCACAAAATGCATCTCCCTCTAATCCATTATTACAAAGATTGGTAAATAATGAGACTATAATTAAAAGATAGCTTCCCAAAGGAAGTGCTATTGCTCCTCCTCCTCCATATCAGGATATTCCTAGAGGAATATCCGATCAAGCAGGTCCTAGCCATAGAACCCCAGGTTATCTCTCATCTAACCAGAAACTATTGGAAGCTCCTCTTAGAAAAGAAAATATGTGCACCTTTTATCTTACTGATGATCATGATGCCACCTCTTGTCCAAAAATGATTTGGTCTATGCAGATGCATGTTAATAAGGAATTGGCAAAAGAATCACCTAGACATGCAGAAAGTCCTCGGTTACCTGGTGGCTCCAGAAACTACTATTTAGAATATGAATCCGACTCTAATCAAGGAGGAAATATTTTGGTAACTCTTGAGGACCCTACATGAACACTATTAACCAGAGGTTATCATAATTCTCAAGCCAATGATACGCCGCCAACATCACAACATTGGGATAAAGGTAAAGATTCTTTTCCAAAATCATCAACTTTTAAAAATCACATTTCTAAGCAAGATGAACCATTAAAGAAAATCAACTCTAGAACTTCTTTTGATATTGTTGATTTTTGTGAAAATTCCAAAATCCAAGTCTCCCCTACTGAGTACCTTAGGATGAATCCAAAGGAATTAGAAAGACCCATTAAATATGTTAAATAAGGACAACCCTCTCCAGATCATCTAGTTAATGAAACTACCAATGTAGTCTTGTCAGAGAAAGCTACCTTAGCTACCCAGTCTACCAAAGATGCAAATCCTCCTGTAGGATTAAAACCAAAACCTTTTTATTTGTCTTTATTCATTCATGGCTTTAACTTAAATAATTGTGTCATAGACTCAGGAGCATCCTACAATATAATGCCTTCTTTTATTGCCAAGGATCTGGACCTTCCTTTAACTTCAACCTTTGGTAAATTTTATGCCATGGATGCGAAACGAGTCCCACTAGTAGGCCAAATCAAAGACACCCATGTGGCCCTTGTAGCTTATCCTAGTAAAAGGATCAAACTTACCATACTTGTTGCTAACATTCTGGCTAGTTATGGAATGCTTTTAAGTAGGACAGTTTGTTGAGATCTTGGAGGTGAAATCAACTTAGACTGGTCTTAGGAAACCATTCCAATTAGAGATAAAATTTTTTATCTTACAACCTTAGGGGAAATCAAAATATACTGTATTTCCATCTTAGGATCCTAAATCTTAGATGCTTTATCAAGAATGTGAATTTGGAAACTACTTGATCTCCTCCATAGAAAACATGACTGGTGAGGTAACAGAAAAATTTGATGGCCTTTGGTCTCTAGAATTTGATGACAGTTGTACCTCAGATGGTTCTAGAGCAGGAGTTGTGTTGATATCACCAGAAGGAAATCTTTTCCCATGAGCATTTATGTTAGAATTCAATAACACAATCAACACTGCTAAGTACAAAGCTCTCCTATTGGGTATTGGGGAAGCAAAGAAAATGGGAGTAAAAATACTTAAAGCTAGAGGAGATGCAGAATTAGTTGTAAGACAAGTAATTTGAATATATTCAGAATAAAATGGAAGGTTCAAACATTATAGGTACCATGTTTGGGATCAAATTTGAGGGCTTGAAGCATTCTCTATATAAACCATCCCCAAAGATTTAAATAGCAGAGCTGACTCTTTGGCAATTTCCTCCTCCTTGCTATTACCACATTCATATTTTAACGAAAGTTCTTACAAGATTGAAATGGTTTATAGGCCAAAGGTACCAAACAATGTTGAACACTGAAAAGTTTTTCATGATGATAAGAAGATAGATACTTTTTTTGCAAATGGCAGAAGTCTTCAGCACAACCTTCTTTGAAGGGTCACTCTCTACCTTTGATGAATTTTGTCTGGATAAAGTTGCAAATGAAGGGTTTGTTTACTTAAAGTGAAACCACATCCCAAAGGGGCCTGTTTCTCTTGAGAATTTATTTGAAAGGTATGATGCAATAAAAAATACACCATCCCCTCATGAAGAAAATAATCAAGGTGATTTTCAAAAGGTGGATATAGGAGAAAAAGGGGTCCAAATATATAAACCTGGACAAATGTTGTGCTCCTGATGAGAAAAGGAGATTTGTTAATATACTAAAAGAATATAAAGATACTTTTTCTTGGCCATACCATGACCTTAAAAACTTTGAGGGAGGAAAATTTCAGCATCACATCCCTCTTAAACTTGGAACTACACCTTTTAAGAAAAAGATAATGAACTATAATCCTAAATTTTCTGAAGCAATTCAAAAAGAAGTAAAAAAAATGTTGCAAGCCCATATTATTTTATCCTATTCACCATTCTCCTTGGGTTGAAAACATAGTACCTGTTAGAAAGAAAAATGGGGAAATAAGGATTTGTGTGGACTTCAAAAATTTGAACCAGTGCAGCTTGAAAGATAATTATGACCTCCATGTCATGGATCACATTTTGCAGATCATACCAGGCTCAAAAATGATGTCTATGTTAGACGGTTTCTTTGGCTATAATAACATCATAGTGGTTGATCAAGATCAACATAAAATGACATTTACAACACCTTGGGGTACATATGATTATAATAGGATACCTTTTGGTTTGATAAAATTAGGTGCCACGTTTGAGAATGCCATGAACACTTCTTTCATTAATCTTCTTAATAAGGTGAAAGTTGTCTATTTAGATGATTTAACAATTTTTTCCAGAAGACGTAGAAATCACTTGAGAGATCTAAGATCAGTTCTATAGAGATGTAGAGAGCATGGTATCTCATTAAATCCTAAAAAGTCAATCTTTTTAGTCATAAAGGGAAATTTTTTAGGTCATATCCTGTCAAAGGAAGGGATCAAGATTGATCCTAAAAGGGATAAATCAATTCAACAGCTTGGCTTGCCTTCAAATAGGACTAGTGTTAAATCTTTTTTTCAGGTAAATCAATTTCCTTAGAAGATTCATCCCTGATTTCACTAAAACAATCAAACACAAGGTTAGTCTTCTAAGTGAGAAAAATCCTTTCAAATGGAGTACAAAGGATTTTAAGGCATTTGACAAAGTTAAGAAATCTATAGCATCCGCCCCACTATGATAAATCTAGATTATAAGAAGGATTTCATAATATATTTTTATGCCTCGGAACACACAGTGTCTGGAATATTATTACAAAATAATGATAAAGAGGAAGAAGTACCAATTTATTCTATGAGTATTCCTCTCAAAAACCATGAATTGAATTATCCTCTGGTTGAAAAACAATCTTATTGAGTGGTGAAAGTAGTGAAATCTCTTAGGTTCTATATTTTTCATTCTCACTCCATTGTTTATGTCTCTGATTTTTTTGTTAAAGATGTCCTTACTCAATAGGAAATAGGCATGAATAACTATGCAACTTGGATTGGAAGGATTCAAGAATTTAATTTAGATATTCATTTGACCAAGTTGGTTTGAGGTCAAGGTTTATGAAAACTCATGGATGAGCAGGTACCTCACAGTGATATGCCCTTAGCTCTCTTTATCAATCTTCATGACTCATGGTTTTCAGATGTGGCTTTCTATATTACATAAAGAGATTTTCCTCCTCATTTAAATCCCAAAGAAAAGAGAAATCTTTGATTGAAAGCTGCAAAGTATGTCATTGTTGATGAAATACTATACAAAAAAGGTATGGATGGGGATTTTCATAGATGTGTTGATAAAAAAGAACAAGAAAAATAGCTTGTGAATTTCCATAATGAGGCTTGCAGTGGTCATTTTTCTTCTACAGTGACTGTTTTAATATTCTTAGGGGTTCTTATTACTGGCTAGGAATGTTTGGTGATGCCTACAAGTGGGTAGTGAACTGTGATAAATGCAATTTGTTCAGTGGAAAGCCATAGTTGGAAACTCTCCTTCTGAGACCAATAGTTATCGAAGAATCCTTTAAACAATGGGGGTTAGATTTCATTGGACCAATTAATCCTCCATCAAGTGATAGCCACACACATATCCTTACTACAATGGAATACTTCACAAAATGGGTGGATGCGATCCCGGTCAAGAAAACTTCATCAAAGGTGGTATGTGAGCTACTAAAGAATTATATTCTAGTAAGGTTTGGAGTCCCTAGAAAGATAGTTGCAGATAATGTTACTAATTTTTCCTCTCAAGAATTGAAACTTTTTTTCTATCATCATGGCATTTAGCTGTCTCATGCATCTGATTATTACACCCAAGGAAATAATAGGCATAATCAAGTAATAAAAACTTGATAAGGATAATGAGGAAACTAGTAAGTGACAATGTTGAAGATTGGCATAAGAAGATATTTGAATCTCTTTGGGCTGACTGCACTTCTCTGAAAAGAGAAATTGGTATGTCACCATTTGAACTAGTATATGGCATGGAAGCTTAGCTTTCACTTCTCCTGGAATTAGCGACTGCAAAATTATAGAAAACAATTGAAGAAAAAGTCTTCCAAGATGCTTTAGAAAAATGGATTTTGTATCTAAATAAAATACAAGAGGGGAGAGAGGAAATGGTGAGTAGGATAGCTTTGCATCAAGCCCAAGTTAAAAAAAATTGCTTAGAGGACCAGGCCTCAAAATTTCATGGATGAAGATGAAGTATTGCTATGGGATAAAAGAAGGGAACCTAAGGATGCCCATGGAAATTTTGAATCACTTTGGAAAGGTCCATTCATAATCAACAAAGTTTTGGGAAGCAATTCTTTCAAGCTGGAGCACCTCGACAACACTATTCTGCCCCTAACTTTTAATGGTCAGGATCTAAAATTGTATCAACTATAAGTAGTTTGTCCCGCTCTCTATACATATTTGTTTTTCTTTTCTTCTAATTATTTTTGTTGTTTTTTTTTTTTTGGCCTTTTTGTCCCATTTCTTGCTCTGGGAAACCAAAGCTTTAAGTTCATCATTTTTCCTCAAGAGTAATTGCCTCGAGTTAGAGACATTGTTACCACTGATTTTTTCTTAAATTATTCATGTCTCTAATCTTCTCAAAATTTTCCCCATAATCTTTCTTGGGTACATTTCTTTCCAAAGTTCATTTCAACCTTTTTGCATGTAACTCTTATCGGTTGAACTTGAACCTTGAAGTATCTTTAGTTCAAGATTCAATGTTCAATAATACCCCACGATATGTTTGGTTTTCCTTTTATTTATTGTGAGTTTGGTGACATGTCTATCTTTGCAAAGCTCATTCTTCTATTGAACTATGAATCATGAACTTTCTTAGTTCAAAGTTTGAAGTTCAACGGACTCTGTCAATTTGCAAAATGTTTTAATTATATTTCATCTTTCTTTATAGCTGTTAAATTTTCTTTTTGTTTATAAAAACACACCAAAGGGTATTCGTATCTTGTTTCTTATTGAACTTGAACCGTGAACTCCCTTATTTCAAAGTTCAAAGTTCAATGGATGTTCTCAAGAAGAATAATCGGCAGAGGTGATGTGATAGAAGTGACAACTAGCAGAGAATATGATGTCTGCACATGGTGTGGATACAATCATTAATAGAAGTGAAATTTAAATGTCATTTCACTCATGGGAAATTACATATATTTTATGCAAAAATTAAGAAAAATTCCCATCCTCATTAAATAAATCTTTTGGCAATTACTTCTCCATTTATTGTGAATCTCCCTTAGCCTTGTGATCAATTTGGTAAATAAATTGATGGTACTTGGTAATTTTATTCATTGTACCAAAAACTTTCTAGGCAAGGCTAGTAGAGTAGAAGAGGTATCTTTCTCCTTTCAAAGCTTAATGCACTACGTGAGATAACAGGTGTTTCTAAAACTAAAAATAAGAAATTCCTTAAAGATAATCTTGAAAAGAAGAGCATCCCCTGTTCCATGCCACCAATGAGAGTTACAAGGATGAGATCAAAGAAGGGAGATAAGAAAGTGGCCAAAGAGAAAGAGGTGATTGATTTGGATGGAATGGATAATCCAATGGCAGAACAAGGTGATCAAGATGTGTTCTATAAAGATGCACAAGTCTTGAAAATTGGTCAATCTGATGTTGGAAATCCTCAGATAGATGCAGTAAGTTCTTTTCTGCAAACACCGTCCCCTACTCTCAAATGATTAGAAAACTCCATCAGCAAGAAAATAAATGTACCACCGATCACATTGCCAATAGAGGACATGGTAAGCAAGTCCTTGGGAGCAATGGTAAAGCCTAAAAGAATCAGGATGGAATCCATGATTGATATAGATGAAAAAAAAGGCATTGAGTAGGGGAACGTGTAGTACCAAAAGGTGATAAATAAATCTCATAGGCTACCACTAATGACTTTATAGTTGAGAAGATAGATCTTGGGGTTGCAACTAGGGTAGTAGATGCAAAACACTAGGAATCTTCGACTAGGAAGATATTACACCAAACCTTTAAAGATGAAAAGGATAGAAAAGAATCGAAGGCTAGATCCCCATTCACTAGAGGTTAGGAAAACTCTGGATCAGATTCAGTGAAATAAACTCATAGTTAATGTGTTTAGCAAATGGATAGAGGGTATGATCCAGTGTGGAGGTGACTACATCATTCAAATGATCAAAAGCCATGGAATTGTCATGATGACCATCTCAGTGTATACACCTAAAAATGGTCATCTAGACTATTAGCCCCTTGCTAGCATTTTTGCTAAAATCATCAATTGCTTGTTTTTGATCAAATCCTAGTCCTATCATTTATTAGATTATTTTCTATGGGCTAACCATCTTATCCTAAGTCTTTATTTATTAAAAGGAATATTTCCTCCCCTTTTAATAAATAAGAAGCCCCCACTTTTCCTCTTATCCTAAGTTGCACAAATAAAGCATTATTCTTATTTATAAAAAGAGAAAAAACACTTTTTGTCTCATATGGACACAAAAGTCAACTCCTATTTTCTCATTGGAGGATCCTTGAGCACATGGATTTCTCCTCTTTTAAGCTCCGTCGTTGATTAAATCTTTTTCCTCTTAATCTCCATGGTCCATTCCTCCTCATTTCCTTTAAAAGGAGAGCTCTCTTCTTCATTCTAGATCCCCAACTTTTTATGCTAACTTTATGCTGCAGGATTTCTAGGTCACTTTGAAGTTTTTGAAGATTTGGAGCATTCTTAGCATCTACATCTCATTCTTGCATTCTACATCTCATTCTTGCATTCTTAGCTTAGCTTCATATTTATGCTTTCTTAGATTAGCTTCATTTCTATGCTCTAGATTAGCTCACATAGATTAATTAGCTTGGGTTGTAACACTTGCATATTTCCTTTCATAGCTTAGCTTGCATTTCCATTTCTAGTATAGTTGCATTGCATTTTCATTCTTGATTCTTAAGGATATTGGCATTCTTGCCCTTGTCTTCATTGAATCTCCCATTGCATGGTTTACTAGCAATGTTATAGGCTAAATAGCTCTAGCTAAGAGCATTCTTAAAAACCCTTGCACTCCATGCCTAGGGAGCTATGGATCAATTTTTGAGACCTCATTCTTGAGTGTTCTTGAATGTAATGATCCATAGAAGTGTGACACATTTATAACACACACTCAGAAGTATTGGCTAAGTTAGCAGAGTGGGATACCAGAAAGAAGAAATGAACAGGTATAATGTATCAAATCGGTGAAATAGAACAATATGGAGTAGCCAACTTCCTTATTGAGAAACTAGTCCAAGGTTTGTTTGAGGATATCCTCTATGTATCCATCAAGAGTATTGAATGGTGAAACTCCATAATCAGAGTAGGTTATGAAGGGGCAACTTGTTTTCTTAATAAATGGAGAGGGTTAACAAACATAATGCAAAAATATCTCAAGTGTTTGAACATCACCTTAATGAATGAGGGAAACCAAAGTATCAAAGGTTCTAAAGAAATGACTCAGGAGTTTGAGAAGGGGATAACAACAATCAGGGATAACAAAGACCTCACAACTCAAGACTTCACATTAATGGCCAATATTGAGGCAATGCTAGTGATATGCATGGATCATTTAGAATCTCACAAATAGAAGGTTTTCTAGGTGTGCAAAGATAAGAAGTTCATCAAGAAAAGGATAATCCATGTTACCTTACCACACCATGCCATGATTGTCACTATCTCACGTGCACATGAGGAGTGGAAGAATTCCCACACTACTAGTTCCTCTCAAGGCCAGTCGATGGTGTCCAGCTCATCCATAACCTAGTGATCGTGCCCCACCAATCTTGGGTCATTTCCATTTTATTCTAATTATGCTATCTTTAGTCATATGTTTAGTTGGTTTTCAAAACTGTTTCTTTCGAAAGTCTAGGAGTTTCTTGAGCTTTAATTTTCATATGATGTAACCCGCTAGCTATAGATAGCCAGGGAAAACTTGTAAATGGCCTATGGTAGTTAATTTTGCAGTTAATTAGAATAGTTTAGTTTTTAATCTCATTTTGGTGGGTTTTTTATAATAGACTTTTGGTTAGTTTTATGAAATCAATGAAAGGAAAATATTTACTATTATAAATCTGTTGGTTTATATCATTGAATTCATCTTTGTTGGGATATATTTAATTGAGCAGAACTCTTTCTTGAAGCATCTCCTTCCAAATTCTTAGCTTATAATTTTGCTAGTTTATTTGTGAATGTGTTATGAATTGAAGTCTGTGAGCTTCGGTGAATTAGTATATTTCTCAAATTCTAGCAATTAAGACATCTTTATGTATAAATTACTGTGTTTGCCTTATTTACTTTCTAGTTAAAATTATGATGCTAGCCAGATGTAATTATGATTATTCAAAATTCATTGAAAATCATACCGGGAGCTATGCCATGATTCAAAGGGTTAAAAGCATCTAGTTTTAATCCAACTGTTAGTAAGAGATTAGTGTTTTCTTGAAGGGATACAGAGTAAAGAAATAGAACTAAAATAAAGAGACAAAATCATTTACTAACACATTATATGGAGAGGAAAACTAAATCAAGGTGATGTTAAAGAGGAAAATGTGAAATGTGCACTCCTTACACATGTTACATCATTAAATTTCTGAGAAATAGTGAAGACTTAGGGGGAGTCTATCATGGCAACAATTCAATCCCTCTATAGAAAAGAAAGAAGATACAATAATAAATTTGCAAGCTTGGTAATTTGGTCATTTCAAATTATTTATCATGAAACTCATTGAGTATATTGATTGATAAAAATGATTTCATTGCATTATTGTATACATATGATGAAGGTCAGGAACTAGTATATTGCTATACAATATGACATCAAGACATCTCTTGGCTATGGGCATGTATTGATGATTAATCTTCAAGAATTGATTGTAATGTGTCAAATTGGATTGATTGATATCTTAACAGAGGTATATTGATGTTTTGTCATGCATTTGGAGTCTTGTGATGCAGAGGTTATTCATGTAGTAAAGCACTATTCAGATTTTTAGAATTAGTATTCAATAAATTTTTGTGTGTGGCTACACATTAGCTTGTATGGCCCTAAAAATTGGTGAGTAGGTATATTATGATGTTACCTAAAAATTTTATTACTTCTAGAAAGAATAGTTCAAATATTTAGGGGGTCAAATGGATCAATTTTAGAAAAAACTATCGTGTTCCTATCACTGCTGCAATAAGAAGATTGTAGTGTTTTTATAGCCAAAGATACATGTTGAAAAAGACTTTATGTGATGCCTAAACAATTTTCTATTTATGATAACTCATACAAAGATTTATTATCATGTCTTCTATGAAAGGATGAATTAGAAAATTTCACCTATCATAGATATGACTCTTGTGATGACATGATTTCATGAAGATGTGAAACAATAAGTATGTAATGTGTGAGTTGTGCACTAATTACTAGGGTGATAAAAAAGTTATGAAAAATAATGTGGATGTACAAATGACAAAGCATAATATGTAGGATTCTAAAAAATTGTTGATCTTCCATTCTTGTCTTAAATATTTAATTGTGAAGATGCTTGTTGCTATTGGAGTATAAGATTATATCAATACTAAAGATGTTTGTGCGAAATGTTCTAATCATGTGACAAACAATGTAAATATTTAAATGTGGGAGATCAAAAATTACATTGACTGACAACATACTCTCGATGAAAATTGATGCAGGAGCATCCTGGGTGTAAGAGCAATCTTGCATCACCCAAAAATATTTCTATTTTTATATTCAATAAGGGCTATTTTGTGCAAAGCTGCTATTTATGGAAAGTTACTATTTTTGGTAATTTTCGTATATGCTCAGAATGATCTGATTTCTTTCTTGGAGGTTCATTTTGGTCATATAAGTCTGCCAGCAAAGTTTCATGGCTAGATCAGGTGTAGTTTTGAAGATATTGAAGATTTTCGGTATTGGCAGCAGGATACAGAAACTTTGAACTCAGTTTTGAAGGCTTTAGAGGCCCCGGATGAGGTCAAAAATTTGGGTGAAAAGCGCTTGCGCCGGTCAATCCTGTAGAGTGCTTCATGGCATTTCTAAAATGGGGTTATAATAGCCGAGCGGGTCAACTGGTGATGACTTATGGTCTTCGGAAGTTGGGCCACCTGAAATGGCGGAAAATAATTTTCTTCAAAATTTCTGTTCGGGTTTCAAAAGTTATTTTGAGCCGACTATGATGTAATAAAATGTAAAATAAAATAATTCTAAGTTTGGTCGGCCTTATTGGCTAAAATTCTGGAACCTTCCTAGGCGGTGGATAATTGCCTATATAAGGAAGGTTGTATTATTGTCTTAGGCAGTTCAGAATAGTTCTGGGTAGTAGATCTGGGTAATAGTTTGAGGCTTTGTCCTACAGAATATTGTAAGGGAATGCCCATGTGGCTTTGCATATTGTAATTCTGAAAGTTTGTAATTCCACATTTGTGGAGATAATAAGAAGCCAATTTTCTGTTCTTGCATATTGTTGTTGTTTCTCTATTTCTGTTATGTGTTTGTGGTATTAAGGGGAGCACCCTTCATCAAGTGGTATCAGAGCAGGAGTTCTTAAGTGTGTAAACAGATCGCCGACTATGAGGCAGTTTGCACCAGGACCGTGGCTAGGGTTTCAGGGCGCATCGCGAAAATGCCTCCACGAAGGGAACGTGGTGGAAGAGCTGGTGTTGTAACACCTGAGGTTAGAGAGCTGCAGAGACAAGTGCGAGCATTGCAAGAAGACATTCGTAGAGGAATGAATCTTAATGTCAGAGATGAAAGCGAGGATGAAGCTGAAGAAGAATATCAAGAAGGAGAAGCTGAAATTGTGAACCAGGAGGAAGAAAGACTTTTTCGGGTGATTTCCAAGATTGGGAAAAGACCTAAGATTGAGGTTCCTACATTTTCTGGAAATCTCAACCCAGAGGAATTGATCAACTGGATCAATGAATGTGAGGAGTATTTTCAGTATGAAGATGTTGAGGATCCTGATAGGGTCAAATTTGCGAAGGCCAGACTGAAAGGTCATGCGAAGATCTGGTGGCAAGAAATTCAATTGGAGCGAAATAGAAGAGGGAAAGATAAAATCACAAGATGGGATTGGATGGTGGAAAAATTGAAGCGACAATTCATTCCTGTTGATTATGAGCTTGACCTACTGAAGAAAATGCAAAGTTTGAAGAAAGCAAAAAAATCTGTTCAGGAGTATACAGAAGAGTTATATCGACTCCTCATCAGAACAGGCCATGCCG
This sequence comes from Chamaecyparis obtusa, assembly GCA_027943335.1. Classification (NCBI taxonomy): domain Eukaryota; kingdom Viridiplantae; phylum Streptophyta; class Pinopsida; order Cupressales; family Cupressaceae; genus Chamaecyparis; species Chamaecyparis obtusa. The sequence continues at coordinate 105,765 of BSBK01008820.1, forward strand.
AAGCTGATAAGCAGAAAGTTGCTCGATACCTTAATGGGTTAAGGCCCAGCATTCAGGAGGAGTTGAATCTGGTTCGAATGAACAGTATTAAAGAGGCATACCAATTTGCCCTAAAAGTAGAGGAAAAGCTGAACAAGAAGTTCGACAGCAGAAAAAATGGAAGAGGTCATGGTGGATGATCTGGTGGACGGTCATATGGTGGCCGAAATGAAGATCCGAAAAAGAAGGATGAGGCCAGTAGCAGTCAAAATCAGCGAGGAAATAATTCCAATCGCTTCCAGGATCAGAATAATAGAGATCAGAGAGGAAGAGGAAGAGGACAAGGATCTGGAAGAGGTGGCTTCCGTGGAACATGTTTTCACTGTGGAGAAGAAGGTCATAGGGCATTTGAATGTCCTCAGTGCCAAGGCAGAATAGACAGGAGAAATGAAGGCCAGGCCAGAGTTGCACATGTAGATGAAGATGCCAGATCATCAAATTCTAAAGATGCTGAAAGAGGAGAAATGTTGATTAACAGAAGAGTCCTGTTGAGTGGTGAGAATGAACCTGAGCAAAGGAGGATCCTATTTCGCACCAGGTGCAAATGTGAAGGTAAATGTTGTGATGTGATTATTGATAGTGGAAGCACTGACAATTTGGTGTCAGAAGAGATGGTGACAAAGTTGAAGCTCAAGAGACAGAAACACCCACATCCATATCGGATTGCTTGGGTATAGGACGACCACAAGGTCATGGTCAATGAACAATGCCTGGTGAAGTTTAAGATTGGCGGGTACCAAGATGAGGTACTATGTGATATCATATCTATGGATGCATGTCATATGTTGTTGGGTAGACCATGGCAGTTTGACAGATGTGCTGTACATGATTGTCGTGTGAATACCTATTCCTTGACAAAGGATGAAGTGCGACATAAGCTAAAACCATTGAAGGAGACTGAAGAAAAGGTATGTGGTAATGCAAGAATAACATTTGTTGATGGAAGAAAATTCCTAGATGGTATGAGGCATGAGCATGTGTGTTTTGCTTTAATTCCAAAAGCTGGTAAAGAAGAAGTAGAGGATGTACCTGTAGAGGTTGCAGATTTGTTGAATGAATTTCAGGATATTGTATCTAATAATGTACCTGATGGATTACCACCGGTAAGGAAGATCAATCATCAGATGGATTTGATTCCAGGAGCCAGTTTGCCAAACAAGGCAGCACATAGAATGACACCAACAGAAAGTGAAGAGTTGAACAGACAAGTACATGAACTATTACAGAAAGGATTGATCCGTGAGAGTCTGAGTCCCTGTGCTGTACCAACGGTATTAGCACCAAAGAAGAATGGAGAATGGAGGATGTGTATAGATTCTAGGGCAATAAACAAGATCACAATCAAGTATAGGTTTCCATTGCCACGAATGGATGATATTATGGACTGTTTGAGTGGAGCTGTGTATTTTTCAAAGATAGATCTAAAAAGTGGATATCATCAGATTCGGATCAGAGAAGGAGATGAATGGAAGACTGCCTTCAAGACAAAGGAAGGACTGTATGAGTGGTTAGTCATGCCTTTTGGGCTAACCAATGCACCGAGCACTTTCATGCGGCTCATGAACGAGGTTCTGAAACAATTTTTGGGTAAGTTTGTCATTGTTTACCTAGATGATATTTTGATCTTTAGTAAGACATTGGAGGAGCATATGATGCATATTCGTATGGTATTTGAGAAGCTGAGAGAAGAGAAATTGTTGATTAATTTGAAGAAGTGCAGTTTTGTGAAGAAAGAGTTAGTGTATTTGGGATTTGTAGTTTCAGCAGAAGGTCTAAAAATGGACCCAGAGAAGGTACAGGCTATCCTTGAATGGCCTACTCCAAGGAGTGCTACTGAGGTAAGATCTTTTCATGGTTTGGCTAGCTTTTACAGAAAGTTTATCTGAAATTTTAGCAGTATTTGTGGACCCTTGACTGAAACAATGAGAGGGGATAGAAAAGAGTTTAAGTGGACTAATGGGGCAGAAAAGAGTTTTCAATTATTGAAACAAAAAGTTACAGAACAACCTGTTTTAGCACTTCCAGATTTTAATAAGGTGTTTCAAGTAGATTGTGATGCTAGTGGTACTACAATAGGAGCTGTTATGAGCCAAGAAGGTAAACCTGTTGCGTATTTTAGTGAGAAGTTAAATGATGCCAAGAGGAAGTATTTTGTTTATGATCAGGAATTTTATGCTATAGTTCAAGCATTAAAGAAGTGGAGACATTATCTGCTTCCTAAGGAGTTTGTTTTGTATACTGATCATCAAGCTTTGCAATATTTGAATAGTCAAGGAAAGTTGAATCAGAGGCATTTGAAATGGGTTGAGTTTTTGCAGAGTTATACATTTGTTTTGAAACATAGGAGTGGAAAGTCTAATAGGGTTGCAGATGCTCTTAGCAGAAGGCAACTATTGTTGACAGAAATGTAGATTGAAGTGGTTGGGTTCAAGGAACTCAAGAATTTGTATCTAGAGGATCCTGATTTTGGTGAAGCTTGGAAAGCTTGTACAGAACCTGTTACTCTAGACAGGATGAAATGGTTGGATTTTATCACCCAGGATGATATGCTATTCAGAGGGAGTCAGTTGTGCATTCCATGAAGTTCTATGAGGGAGAATCTCATCAAGGAGAAGCATAGTGGAGGATTGGCTGGACATTTTGGTCGTGATAAAACCGTTGGTTTGGTTAGTGAGAATTATTATTGGCCGCAGTTGCAGCAAGATGTGAAGAAGTTTGTACAGAGTTGCACAGTATGTCAGATGGTGAAAGGAGTGAAGCAGAATACAGGATTGTATCAGCCATTACCTGTACCAGAGAAGCCTTGGGAGGATATTAGCATGGACTTTGTTCTTGGTTTACTGAGGACTCAGCGGGGACATGATTCAATTTTTGTGGTGGTTGACAGATTTTTGAAGATGGCACATTTTATTCCCTGCAAGAAGACTAATGATGCTGTTCATGTAGCAGAATTGTTTTTCAGAGAAGTAGTGAGACTTCATGGTTTGCCAAAGACCATAGTTTCAGATCGGGACACTAAGTTTGTTGGATATTTCTGGCGTACATTGTGGAAGAAGTTGAAGATAGATTTGAAGTTCAGTTCATCACATCATCCACAGACTGATGGACAGACAGAGGTGGTGAATAGGAGTTTGGGAAATTTGCTGAGATGTTTGGTTGGAGATAAGCCAACAGGATGGGATTTGATTTTACCACAGGAAGAATTTGCATACAATAATTCTATCAACAGGAGCACTGGTAAATCACCATTCCAGATTATATATGGAAGTAGTCCAAGAAATGCATCTGAATTGAGGAAGATAGATAAAGGAGAAATAAGTAGTGCTGAAGCTGAAGATTTTGCAGAACACTTGAAGAACATCCATGAAGAGGTGAGGAAGCATATTACCAAGATGAACGCACAGTATAAGGCTAAGGCAGATGAGAAAAGGAGGTATAAGGAATTTTAGGTTGGTGATGAAGTCATGGTTCATTTGCGGAAGGAGCGGTTTCCAGTTGATACATATAACAAGCTGAAAATGAAGAAGTTTGGACCATGTAGGATACTAAAGAAACATGATTCAGGAAATGCATATGAGGTAGAATTGCCTACTGAGCTAAATATTTCACCAGTTTTTAACATTTCAGATCTGACAGAGTATCACGAAGGAAGTGTTGAAGATGAGATCACAGCAACACAGTGGATTATTCCAGCAACTAGTTTAGACACTAAGGAGATCGAAGATATACTGGATAATCATGTTGGTAGAAGCACAAGGAACAGGACATATGAAGAATATCTGGTCAAGTGGAAAGGATGACCTGTTGAAGATTCGTCATGGCTAACAAAGGAGGAGGTTAACCATCTTGGTTTTCCTCTGCACGCCTGAGTCATGACAGGGTCACTTCTCAAATTACCCCGGGTGTCTGATGCAGGAGCATCCTGGGTGTAAGAGCAATCTTGCATCACCCAAAAATATTTCTATTTTTATATTCAATAAGGGTTATTTTGTGCAGAGCTGCTATTTATGGAAAGTTACTATTTTTGGTAATTTTCATATGTGCTCAGAATGATCTAATTTCTTTCTTGGAGGTTCATTTTGGTCATATAAGTCTGCCAGCAAAGTTTCATGGCTAGATCAGGTGTAGTTTTGAAGATATTGAAGATTTTCAGTATTGGCAGCAGGATACAGAAACTTCAAACTCAGTTTTGAAGGCTTTAGAGGCCCCGGATGAGGTCAAAAATTTGGGTGACGGGCGCTTGCACCAATCAAGCCTGTAGAGCGCTTCGTGGCATTTCTGAAATGGGGTTATAATAGCCGAGCGGGTCAACTGGTGATGACTTATGGTCTTCGGAAGTTGGGCCACCTGAAATGGCGGAAAATAATTTTCTTCAAAATTTCTGTTCGGGTTTCAAAAGTTATTTTGAGCCAACTATGATGTAATAAAATGTAAAATAAAATAATTCTAAGTTTGGTCGGCCTTATTGGCTAAAATTCAGGAACCTTCCCAGGCGGTGGATAATTGCCTATATAAGGAAGGCTATATTATTGTCTTAGGCAGTTTAGAATAGTTCTGGGTAGTAGATCTGGGTAATAGTTCAAGGCTTTGTCCTACAGAATATTGTAAGGGAATGCCCATGTGGCTTTGCATATTGTAATTCTGAAAGTTTGTAATTCCACATTTGTGGAGATAATAAGAAGCCAATTTTCTGTTCTTGCATATTGTTGTTGTTTCTCTATTTCTGTTATGTGTTTGTGGTATTAAGGGGAGCACCCTTCATCAAAAATGACACTAAGTTTCTAGTTTTGGTTCAATGATTGCATCCTCAAAAGAATCTATACTCTAACTTGAGTTGTTTTCAACTAGTGAATGAGGCTAAAGTGGTCATATAAGGTGAAAGGTTTATAGTGGATACTCATTTAAATGGTTTCTAGTATCATGATTATGATGTTCAAGGAAAGATAAATGTTGACAAATATCTTTCTAAAATGATGTTTCATGTGGTAAATTTTTTTTTATGAAGTTATGAAAGTAACAACACTTTGTTGAGAAAATGGATTCCAGATCCGCAATTTTGAAAAACTTTATATGGCTACATATGGATAGGCATGACCTTATAAATTGGTGAGAAGATAGATATTGGTGTTAGGAACAAATCTTCTTATTTCTAGAAAAATAATTATTGCAATGTTTAATGGGTCAAATATGTTCATTTCTAAAAATTGGTTTGTTAGTGTGAGCCCCTGTTATTCCTATTATTGTTGTGATAGGAAGGTTACATAAACTCTATGGCTACATTACTAAGACAATGAGCATAAAAGTTGAGAAAGAATTTTTTGGTTGTTATGAAAATCCTGTCATACTTTTATTATGGTAATTAGTGATTAAATCCTCAAGCTATAACATGCCAATCTAATGTTTGTCATGATTATTATCAATTTAAAAAACTTGTGCTTATGATTTTCACATTCAATGTGTCGGTTTAGATGAAGTTTAGTAGAAAGGAAGCAATGTTAGTTTATAATTGGCTGCAAGTATTATGGGAGATCATTGTTTTCACTATACATATGATGGTAAGAAAATACAATTATTTTCAATATTTATGGAGAATCATATTATGGGGGAGATTTTCATGTTTCTTATCTATATCTGAAATCTTTGGTAAGTCTCCTTTGTCATTGATGTCTAGAGGGGAAAGCGCAATGTAGGTACAAGAACACATTGATATGGTCAGTATGATGAAATGGTAATGGTGAAATGGTCAAACATTTTTGATATGATGTGTTAATGCAAATGTGGAAATTTTGATATGATGTGTTAATACAAATGTGATGAGTTTTCCTTATTATTTATGAATGGGGGAGAAAAATGTGACTAGATGAATTGACATCAATGCCAAAGGGGGAGTTTATTTTTGATAGATATAAGCAGTAAGAGGGTGCTAGCCTAGGAATAAAGGGACTAGATGCACATTAACAACATGTTAATGACACTAGTCAAAAGCATTACAAGAGCAGTTTAATAGAAGAATAAACCAAATCTAATCTGCCTCTATTAAAAAAAAAACCACTGTACTTTCCAAAATGATTAAACCAGAGTATCTGAATCAAATAGTAGCAATTATCATAATAGTAATAAGCCATGCAGGGCTATACCAAGGACTCAACAAAATAACCTTGAAACCAAAAACAAAATAGGGAAACTGAGGGTTGTGCCCAAACTAAATTAGGAACCTCATGAGCACCAAAAATTAGTTCTTTCCACCCAGATGTTTGGACATCACAGTCTTGGCCCACTCCTCCTATAGGAACAGGAAGAGATCATTATTGTCCTCATCTGCCTCTAAACTACCACCCACCAGCTTTTCCTGCACAGTGAAAAGGGTCATAGCCAAAGCATGCATGACCTTCAGCGCAAATTTTTTAGTCATCCTACAGTGAAGGTTCAGCTCCTACAGGTCCTACTTAATGTCCATAATCTCTTTATCTAGGTTAGAAAACCTCTGCTTCAGGGTGCCTTTAAGACTATCTTTGCCAGCCAGAACCCTAGGATTGTTTTTAGTAGTGGGGGGCTTTTCTTGGTTATCATGGGGTAAATTCAGAGGTGGGGTAGGGTGGGGAGTCTCCATGGTTTGTTGAGGGTTGGGAGGGGAAGTGTTACCAGCCCTAATCAGACTCATGTGATCATCAGAAGAGTCCTTAATGGACTCAGTGGAGTGAGAATCTTTTTTAGATAGGGATTTCTCTCTAGAGACCGCTTCTAGAATTCTGGTTTTGTATGCACCCTAAAATGGTCGCCTAGACTTCGAGCCCCCATTCAAAAATTTATCAATCCTTGAATCAATTTTTTAAAAAATCAACATTTTTCAATTATATCAATTTCCTTGATCAAATCCTAATTTTATCATTTATTCGATTATTTTCTATGGGCTGACCATTTTTTCCTAAGTCTTTATTTATTTAAAAGGAATTTCCTCCCCTTTTATTAAATAAAAATCCCCAACTTTTCCTCTTATCCTAAGTTACACAACTAAAGCATTATTCTTATTTTATAAAAAGAAGAAAAACACTTTTTATCTCATATGGACACAAAAGTCAACTCTTATTTTCTCATTGGAGGAGATTTGTGCATATGGATTTCTCCTCTTTCAAGCCCCACCCTTGATTAAATCTTTGCCTCTTAATCTCCATGGTCCATTCCTTTTCAATACCTTTAAAGGGAGAGTTGTCGTCTCATTTTTAGATCCCAACTTTGAATACTAATCTTATGTTGTAGGATTTTTTGGAGATTTTTGGAGATTTTGGAGATTCTCATGCATTTAGCTTCATTCTTGCATTCTTAGCTTAAGCTTTCATGGCATCTAGCTTAGTTTCCTTTATGCTATAGATTAGCTCACATAGATTAATTAGTAAGGTTTTGTAACACTTCTATCTTTCCTTTCATAGCTTAGCTTGCATCTTCATTCTTAGCATAGCTTGCATTGCATTCTCATCTTGATTCTTGAGGATATTGATATTATTTCCCTTGTCTCATTGAATCTCCCATTGTGTGGTTTAATAGCAAGGTTGCATGCTTCAATAGCTCTAGCTTAGAGCACCATCAACATCCTTATGACTCCATACCTAGGGAGCTCTAGGTCACTTTCTCAACATTTCCCATCCATGGATTCTTTTGGAAGTAATGACTTAGAGAAGTGCACTATTTAGTGTGTACATTTTTGGCGCCCACAGTGGGGTAGAACACTCTTGTTTTGTCCTTCTTTTTATGCATTTCCGTCAAGATTTGCTTGCTATTTTTGCTCTCTAGTTTTTTCTAACAGAATTATCATGTGATAGTTTTCTAGTATCATACAATAGTATATTATATACCAATGTGATACTTTACTAGTTAAAGTATTGCACACCTTTACAGACTATGTCACACTATTGTTTTGTTCTCTATCACAAACAGGTATTAGGAACTTGTTGGTGTTCTTTTTCCCCAAAGGTCAGCTTGGGATTAGGATTGATAGGGCTAGTGTCACATTCACTCAACACGCCAAATCTGACAGGAAAAAGGGCCAACTGACAAGGATCAAAGAGAGATCCTTCTACACTTTGAGCTCCACATCACTCAGGCGGGTGTACCTCATCTGCACACACATATTAACTTGTGTCACACTACAGGCCTACAGGTAACTGACTGTGGAATGGTCCTCAAACTTTTATAGGTATCTTGTACCTCAATGAAACCAAGATCTCATGCAATAGCCCTACTTGCATGGAGTGAGTATGAAAACCAGAGACCTACACTAACAACATGAAAGGGAAAGGGTGGAACTGAATGGAAATGATTTTAAAATGAGATAGAAGGGACCCCTAAGATACCCTAAGTCTCTCATAAACCAGTGCCTTATCCAATGGGCCATAGAGTCAAATACCCTACTGCAAGAGATAGCTATGAAATAGGAAAATAATATACCCAATGTGTTGATGCCTTACATCAATCACACACCATGACCAAACCTTAACTTAACACCCACCTGTGCATTCAAGCATGTTATTATCCATTCAAATGATTTTAATCCTCCCCTTAGAAGAGAGCTATGAATTAGACAATACATTTACCAGCATCTGCTCGAAGACAAGCATGACATATGTTTGATATTTCAGCCCATACACACATGAACACTAACCCTGAGCCAGTTATCTCTGCGAAGACAACTCCACTTGCAAACACATAGGCAATACAGGTAGACAAATCAAACACCCTTGATGTATGATTAATGAATTCAAAGCTGAAATGGAGATAGCTTGGTAACAATAAAAATATATTAAATCCTCACACATAAGACAAATCTGTTACAATATGTACTATATTCTCTGAACCAGCAAGGAAAGAAGAACACTCTATATGTAGAGAGAAGGAGAAAATCTATAGGACAGAACCCTTCACTGGAACCAGAAAGGAACTCTAAGTTGGAACCCCTACACTATTACAAAACTTTCAATATATACCACTAGTCACCTTGGGAATCTTGAAGAGAATGCAATAAGTTTAGGGTGACTAGGGCCAGGGTTACAATGGCTAACCATAGCAAAATTTCAAAAAACCACTAGAGGGAAAACTAGCACTAGCCTGCAAAAAGCCTCAAGCAATAAAATCTATCCATCACCATACGGTACAAAGTCTCTGCAATTAACTGTCAAGCATTTCAGAGCACGCCGCACCAGTACTCGGGATTGATTCTACCAAATCCAGCCATCCAAGCATTCAATACTTTTTCCTTAAAGTTGGAAAATCATTTTGATATTCGAATCCTTCTCGGGCTCAGCAACTTGACCATTATGTTTAGTTGCACCACCGCGCGGTCATAAACTTCACCGCCATAGGAATCTGGTTTTATCTTATACTTGGTTGAATGATTGCAAGGCACCAAACTAACCCTTGTGATCATGTGACCATGGTCTCCTAGCCATTTGGTTACAATCATACCCTACCACAAAGTTCTCGGCCATGTTACCTCCACAACCCCACAACCGCAATAACCCCCCAAACCTTTACCTCTGCAATGGTGACATTCAGACCATTGTCGCATGATCACATAGCCCAAAAATGGGCTATGTGAACATGCGACAAGCCGTACCCCTTTACCTTGCCGCAACCACCACCACCGCCGCTAAGCCTAGCAGTTAGTTGCATGATCGCATAGCTTTGAAAAAGGCTATGAGATCATGCAACAAACCATTCCTTACCACACCTCAGCCCTGCCAATAACTACCATGCCTTAGACTTGGGCCCGCCATACACTACATGTCACACCGCTATTCACTACAACTACCAAGTCATCTCTGCCATAGGACCCACCCGCAAATAAGCCTGTCGACATCTAATCAGATGGTGGGTGCATGATCGCATGGGGTGAGAATATTCCATCCGATCACACACTGACCGTAGATATTAAAACTCTAACACTGAGCCCCGCTAAGAAAAACCACATCAGCGATGCAGCCAACCAATGAGAAGAAGACACGTTGGTGCCACCGAGCAGATAGGTCCCACTGCACATATCCGCCAACGAGCTCCAAGTGACACATGTCAACTAGTCACATGGTCACATGTCAAAAATTCTTGACATGTGATCATGTGACAACCAATAAGAACATGCACCCCTACTTCCCTTTTGACACTAGGCCCACTTCACGCTCACACAAGAAAATCTGACGGTTGTCGCAAAAGCGCGAAGGATAAACATCGTGCATCTTCACCAGGTGAACATATGATAACCAATGATTCTATCTAAACTTTAATCACACTGGGAAATGGGAAGAACTAGGACCCACCAATGATCGCACTTGCACAGTTAGAGAATGCCAACAAATAGGGCAGAAGTGTGAGGTCGAAAACAGACAAGGTTTTCAGTGGAAAAGATAAAAAACACACAAGGTTTTTGACATCAAAGATAAGAGCACAAAAGTTGGAAGGCACAAGGTCGAAAACAATAAAGGTTTTCACACAGATCGAAAACATCATGGATTTTAAAAAATACTGTGGGTTTTCGACACTATGGTAGATTCTAAAATATTTTCCTGCAAACCTTAGAATTTGAATATCTTTTTGGGTTTTGCAATTCAGCACGTGCAATTTGGACTAGAGCAAGGTGATACATGAAGAACACATGGCTAAGGGTGCACATCAAGAAACAAATGGATTGTCTTTGCAAGTTAAAACTAAGAATGCAGGCAAAGCGGGACACTTAACAAAATTTGCAAGGAAAATAGGCCATTTTCATAGGATTTTTTCATTGACAGGAAAATAGACTAACAGAACTATCGCACAGAGATAAAGTATCACACTAGTACATAGAGAAATATCATATGATTCTTCTGACAACTGAAATATCACTCAAGGCTGGCAGTGGGTAATCTTTGATGTTTCTTTGCAAGATTTAATCTTTTTGATTTAGATTTTTGATTTGCTGTGGTAGGACAGGGGTTTAATTGCAGATTTCATTTGGTTTTGATGTGCTAACCCTTGTAGGGCTAACAAGTTGTGCTTTTAGGTGCTCTTATTGCTTAAATATTTTCTTAAAACAACTCATGTCAAAGCTCCAAATTCACAAGGGCTACTAATCCTTTCTTGTAGGGCTACCCAAAGCATAAAAACCAATCAAGTGCTTGTTTAATTGCTTTCATTTTGAGTGTGGCATATACTAGTTTCTTCTTTTCATAGGCACTTAATATCTTGTTGTAGGAACCTTTTGGTGGTAGGAGAGTATGCTCTTCACCCTTGTGGTGAAACATAAATCTTGACCCATCTTTGGATTTTGAAAATAAGAGGGTAATTGAACCTTTTCTTGGTGTGTTTGGGAGAAATTTTTGAGCTAGGAGAGTATGCTCTTCACCCTTGAGATGAACTAGAAATCTTCACACTCAAAGGTTGATCCACTCTTTGTTTAGTTTTAGAATCCTTTAGCAGGCCTACTCTTGAGCAATCAAGAGGAATGACCCAAGTGGGGACAAGATTTTTGCCAGCTATTCCGACCCACTATAAACTCAAGGCTATCAAGGACACAAAACCTTGGTAGACATAGTACTTGTCTTCACTTGATGTGTGTACTTGTGGGATTGTGACCATGAGGAAAATGTTGAGCAAGAATGCTTAAAGTACTCTTATGGCTGCGAGGTCCATTACTTTCCATAAGGTAAGGAGTCCATTTGAGGAGAAAGAGGGGCATTATGAATGGAAGCCCTTATTAAGAACCATAGATAAAAGCCACCCTATTTTTCTACTTAGCTTATTGGTGCAAGGATTGATCTTAGTGGACTAACCCAGATCACCCCAAGATTACTCACCATCTATGTTCCTTTGGTTGTGTCATTGACACTTCCATGACAAAGCCAATATCTATTATGGGAAACCACTTTGTGTGAGGCAATGAGACATCAAATCTGGGCCAATTTGTTAAGTATTGAGCCATTGTCTTTTTAGGCTAGTAAGTGCTTGAAGTGTTCTCACTGTGATCTACCTATGTTAATTTTCTCAAACATGAAACATCACAGTAGCATTCATAGGATTTTATTGCTTTGATATCACAATGGCTTGTCTTGGCAAGCTTGCTTTTACCCTTGTGCAAGTGTTTTATGACATGTTTGATCACCTTCTGTTTGCATACTTGTCTAATTACTACTAGTACTATGCTTGAAATTGAAAAATCCAACCTTTAAACTAAAATTTTGACCAAATTGCCCTTAAAACTGAGATTTTTAGCACTCACTAGTCAAGAGTCGTATGATTCTGAAACTGTATCATGCACTGTACTGAGATTTATCATGTGATAGTTCGCTACTCCAAAAATATCACACTATTTTCCTGGAAAGCATTGCACAGGTTGCCTGGAAATTATCGCATTACTTCCTAAGAAATATCACCCAGTCAGAAACTATCATACTTTTTGCCTAAAAACTGTCGCACAGAGTCTTTTTGTTGTCTGTCTAGTTTATGCAATTTGCAGTCTTTCCTTAGTCGACCAGATTTTAGTAGGTGACTTACTCTACTGCTAGAAACCTATTTTTACCCCTTGAATTTGTGTTCTTTGATTTTCCAAAGTAGTCTTACTTGGCATCGATAAGTTAGGAATTATCCTTGTTGAAAAAGTACACCTTTAGATTCTTTGGTAACACACTTGGAGAGTTTCAGTACTCTTTTGTCCCAATCACTTCCATCAAAATTCAATTTCAATTGCAATTATATATTCAGTTAAATCCATCCTCCTAGTCCATATGTGTTAGGATACTCATCCTTTTATTATACACCTCTATGGCAGTGTTGGTTTACACATTTTGTAGCTTTCTATCTTACCATCTCTTTTTGGATAATTGAACACTTTTACTATCCTAGTTTGGTATTGACATTCCATAGGGTCATCTTATCACCAAGGGTCTTTTTATTTAATGTTGGTTACAACAAGGTACCAAGTTAGTCAAGGAAAATGACCTCAAGTTGTCTTTGAATAGTTACCCTTAGTCCAAACTCATCAAAAGTGAAAGGGAAAGGAACCCATCTTTGATCAATCACCTAGGAGTGAGTCTGAAGCTTGGTTTGACCCAAAGAGAAATCTTAGTGAGTTGAGTGCCTCTTTATCACCTTCTCAATCAGATATGGACATGAGCTACATGATGACCAGTAGGGAGAGAGAAGCCATGGATCAAAACCTTGATGACATTTTCCAAAGACATAGGGATAACATGTTGTTTGGTGATGACAATAAACCTGAATCACCCCCTATTAACTCAAGATATTTAGATGCTCATTAGAGAGTTGAAACACATTATGCACAAGCTCACCAAGATGCACAGTCATGACATGAAGACTAAAACAATGAATCTGGTGATGCTCATGTGAATGCGACATTTTCTTCAAGGCCCAACTCTCCACTCAAAACAACCTCAAGATATGTGCATGAAAGGTTTAAAAGAATTGAACATGAAAAGAAAGCCTTTCTGAATGAACAAGCTGCCAAAGAAGAGAGGTTTAGACTCTTAGAGGAGGAGCAACAAGCCTTGTTAGAGTTGAAAAGAAAAGCATTCCAAGAGGAACAAGATAGGCTTTTAGCCCAACAACTCAATGACCAATTCAACAATGGGGATACCAACAGTGGAAACAACTCTCCACCATCTACTCCCTCAAGAACCCCAAGAAGTAGAAGGTAGTCAATGACCCCTTCAACATCTCCTAGTCCTAGAGGAAGGTAGATTTCACAACATAGGAGACAAATACCTCCTAGGAACTTGAGACAAGCCTCCCAACGACCTCATCATGGCTCTCAACATGGAGGAAGTAGTGAAAGGTTTGATGATCAATATTTTATGAGGATGCAACAAGAGCCACTATTCCAACAATATGTGGAGAAGTATCTTGATCAAAACAAGGATAAGTTCCTAGAAACCTTGATTAACAAAGGTGTTAGAGTCTCGTACAACTTTGATGTGGATAGGAGAATCAAGAAACAAGGAACCTCTCAAGAAGAGGAGATTAAACAACTCAAGCATATGATGGAAAAGGTGTTAGTGCCTAAAAGTTCCTTTTCATTGGATTCTATCTTCCCCAATCCTTTTGAAAAGAATGTCAGTATGAAGGATTTTCCTAGAAAAGTTGAAATCCCCCAGTATGACAAGTATGACGGCAATGGTGACCCACATGATCATGTACATCAGTTCTACATCATGAGTTTTGAATTTCACCAAGATGACTCCTATCTTATGATATTGTTTCCGAGGAGTCTCAAGGGCTAAGCCATGGAGTTGTTTACCAACATAACCCCTTCCATCAAAATTTTCAAGGAGCTTGTCCATAGATTTGTTCAACATTTTGCGTACAACTTGTCAAGATCAATCACTATGTTATACTTGTGCAATTTGAAACAAAACCAAGGGGAATCCTTTGTTTCCTTCTTATAAAGGTGGAGATGATTGTGCTCCCGCTATTCCAGGACTATTCCTAAGCATGAACGGATTGATATCATTGTTAGTAATTTGGTGCTTGAAATGCGGTATGAGGTTTGAAGGATGGTCTTTGATTCCTTCGATATTATGGTCGAAACTACATGTCGAATTGAGGATGTCTTGAAAGAGTAAGGTATTTTGACCAAACATAGCAATAACAACAATGGTCAAAATTCTAACAATGCCAATAAGGACAAAGGAAAACACTTGCACTGGAACAAGAACAAGCAAGTAGTCAATGACGGAGTTCTTGACTCTTCCCAACCCAAGGATCAAGGAGTCCTCTATTTTTCTAGTGCAGTCCAAGCTATGAAGCTCAACACATCCTCCAACCAACAAGAGCATAAACCAAAGTATCAAGAGAAGCCTAAAAAAGAGAGATGACAATTCTCTAAACTAGGTGACTCCTATGAGGATGTTGTCAAGATGCTTATTGCCAATAACCTTGCACAATCGCAAGATCCAACAAATTTCCACATACCTGATGTTAAACCTCATTGGTGGAATGAAAAAATGTTATGTAAATTCCACAATGGTATTGGACATGACATTGAACATTGCTGGAAACTTAAGTACCTTATTCAAGATCTTATTGAGAGTGGAAAACTTTAGATTGACGGGTTGAATACTAATGCAGACCATAAGGAATTAAAAGAGACTTTACCCAGATATGAAAAGGGGGAAACCTCTCAACCCAAGAATGGCAAGGCCGCAATCAACTATACATAGACAGGTGCAAAAAATGTGGTGAATATGCTTGAGGTTGTCGAGGAAAGTGTCAACATGATGAGAGAAAAAGATCCTTATGGTTATGATATGGGTTCTCCTCCTATATTTGATGAAGAACTTGTGATTGCGCTTAGAGGTCCTCACTCTTCAAGGTCATCCCAGGCTCTCAACGTAGTTAAAGCCAAGGTCTTGTGGTTATTAGAGGTCCTAGTTCCAACTAGTCCAGCAAACCCAACCAAGTGACATCCAATAATGTCACCACCAAATCAACAGCCAACCCTGAAATGAGCTATAATCTTTTTGACCAGTTACAAAGAATGCCAGCTCAAATCTCAATCTTTGAACTCTTGGAATTGTCTCCAAGACATAAGTGTATCCTTGAGGATGCTTTGTGTACAACCAATGTTCCTAACAACATAGATGTTGACCAATTCCAGAACATGGTTAACCACCTTTCCAGCCCTCATTACCTGACATTCTTAGAAGAAGATGACAAAGCTTTGAGCCATCTGCATAATCTTTCCCTTCATATCAAATTCATGATCCACAAGACCTGTGTCAGGCATGTGTTGATTGATGGGGGTGCTAGGCTCAACATCTATTCTTTAATTCTGTTGAAGATACTAGGTTATTCTGAGCAATTTATTGATACTCGAAAGAAAATTACCATTAAAGCCTATGATGAGGCAAAGAGAAGTTCTAAAGGGTTGGCTATCCTCCCTATCAGGATTGGCCCAGTTGAAAAGAACATTTTGTTCCAAATTGTTGATGTTGGTCCTTTAGCATATAATATCCTGCTTGGTAGATCGTGGATCCATGACATGCAAGCAGTGCCATCCACCTACCACCAATGTGTTAAGTTCCCCTATAATGGAGTAGAAGTTTGTATACCCGAGGATAGCATATTATCTATAAATGAAAGTTTAGTAGGGACTCATGTTCCTCTCAATAGAGAAGCAGAGAATTTTGATGCAACTCTAGAACAGTGCAAGAATAAGTTCAAGTCCATAGACCTTGGTATGGGGGGTATCAAATTGACTCCTTTACAAAACTGCTAGTCTCACCCAGGTCCTATAGAAAATGTTCACAAGAGATGCAACCTTCATCTTTAGCCATGACTCTATTTGGTACATTTGTAGAATCCTCAGTGCCTATATAGGATGAAAAAGAAGAAGTGGCTATTAGAGATTGGATTTAGAAAGAGGAAAAATACAAGCACAATGAAAATTTCTCCCCATCTCCTAAGGCTTATGGGAGAGGATACACTTTGGTAAAAAATATGGATTACCCAAGTCATGGTCATCTCAGTCATAGATTAGATGCCAAGGCTAAACCACTCAATCATACTCTTTTTGGATGCAGGTCTAAGAAGACAGTTGGCCTAGGTTTTGAAAGTCATGACAATAAAACTGCTCCTATCCTTGCTACAATGGATAGTGATGATGAATCAAACTACATACCCAATTTCAAAAATCAACAAGATAGGTGTGAAGATTGAGTCCCTTCTACCAATCTCCTTTAGGGAGATTCAAATACTCCAGTTGCCAATCCAAAAATTTTAGACCTAGAAGAATCAAAAGAATCCACTATTGAAGACCATGTTGAGAATCCTATTCAAGAACATCAATATAAAACTGGCATTCAAGAAGGTGTTACCCTTGGTGACATTGGAGCTTTCACCTCTAGATGTCATAAATATGCTTGGTGTAAACATCCCAGCAAGGATTCAGATACAGACTCACATGAGTATTAGTGGGAATCTCTCTCTGATTCTTCTACAGTTGACTTGGACATTGATGTTGTCCATACATATGGTTTCCACATTGAGGTAGCTAATGAGTCTAGTGTAGGATTAGAGGATTGGAATCCATGAGTCTCTTTAGTGGATGATGCTTTTCTTGGTAGGATAAGTCCTAATTTGGGTACCTTAGAGGGATACTTGATAGATCCTAACTCTGCAATCACCAGAGATGATACCATTCGTATACACAATATTGACCCCATCATTAACCTACCCCTTGCCAATCCTTACATAATTGATTGGTCTCAACACTATCAAGAGGCTTAGCTCTTAACCCTCTAGAATGACTATGAGATAACATGTTACCTGAATGCCCTTGAGCCTATAGTCTCTTCCACCAATGAACCAACTACAAGTATGGTAGAACCAAATATCAAGTACCTCAGGTACCTAAGGATGAGGTACTTGATCATCTCCCAAGTTACTTTTAGGAGAGATCCTTGGTTCTTGTTGAGCCTACACAGCCAGCTAATTTGAATACACAAGAGGCTCCAAAAATAGTGCATTTAGCTCAATCTCTATCAACACAAGAAAAAGTGGCATATACCAAGTTCCTACAAAGAAAGAAAATTAACTTTTCTTGGACTTACTCAGACATGTCGGGGTTGGACACTAGTCTCATTATGCATCACTTGTCTATAGCTCCAGGTATAAAACCAGTGAAACAAAAGTTGAGGAAAATGCATCCTTACATAGCTCTTCTCATCAAAGTTGAACTAGAGAAACTCCTCAGTGCAGGATTTATAAGAGCCATTGATTATGTCGAATGGATATCCAATATTGTACTAGTTTCAAAACATGACAAGTCCATTCGCGTCTACATAGATTTTAGAGATCTTAATAAAGCATGCCCAAAAGATGATTTTCCACTTCCAAACATAGACATGATAGTGGACATGACCATGGGTTATGAGATCTATTAATTGATGGATGGTTTTTCTGGGTATAATCAAATCAAGATAGCTCCTGAAGACCAGGAAAAGACTGCATTCACTTGCGCATGGGGAACCTATTGCTGGAATTCCATGTCATTTGGATTAAAGAATGCAGGAGCTACTTACCAAAGAGCTATGACAACAATCTTCCATGACATGATGCATAAGAATATGGTAGATTATGTGGATGACACCTTGGCAAAATTTAAAAAAAGGGATACACACCTAGGTGATTTCGAAGACATTCTATATTGTATGGAACAATTTCAATTGAGATTAAATCCCAAAAAGTGTGCATTTGGAGTCACCTTTGGAAAAATCCTAGGATTTATCATTTCAGCCAAAGGGATAGAGGTGGACCCAAAGAAATTTCAAGCAATCTTGGATATGCCACCTCCTGAAAACATTAGCCAAATGAGGAGTCTTCAGGGATGCCTTTAGTCTATAAGGAGGTTCATTTCACAACTGGATGATAGAGCTCAACCCTTTAATAAGAAATTGCACAAAGGGGTTAAATGTGTCTAGAATGAGGACTGTAAGTAAAGTATGGACCAAATCAAGAAGTACTTGGCCAATCCTCCAATCTTAATGCCTCCTATCTCAGGAAAACCACTCATATTGTATGTGTCAGCAATAGAATCTTCCCTGGGGGCATTATTGGCTCAACTTGATGATATTGGAAAAGAAAGACCTATATATTATATCAGTCATACTCTTGGGTCATATGAGGTTAATTAAACTAGTATTGAAAAATCTTTCCTTGCACTGGTGTTTGCTTCCCAAAAGTTGTGACATTACATGCTTGTGCATACAATACACCTCATTGCAAAGATTGATCCTCTCAAATATTTTCTTGGTAAGGCTTCTCTCACAGGTAGACTTGTTAAGTGGATGATGGTCTTATCAGAATTTGACATAGAGTATGTTGAGCATAAGGCTATAAAAGGACAAGCCATAGCTGACCAATTGGTTGATTTTCCAATTCAAGACAAAGCACCCATTCAAGTTGAATTTCCAGATGAGCACATAATGTACATGACTGCAAGAACATAGAAGATGTTCTTTGATGGCTCTTTCATGCAAAATGGTTCAGGTGCTAGAGTGTTATTTGTTTCTCCTCATGGGTAAACAATTCCTAAATCCTACAAACTATTATTCCCATGTACAAATAACATTGTTGAATATGAGGCCTTGACAAATGGACTAAAAATGGCAATAGAGTGGAGAATGTTGATATTGTGGTGACTAATCATGTAGTGGGTGTCGATTTTAGAGGTTTCCCTAAAATGCTATCATAAGTGGCTGAGATGCATAATGTATTGTAATGTTGGTGTATGTTTTTGCTGGATAATGGGTAAAAGCACAATAAGCTGTCACCCTTTTACAAAGGAAGAGGCTAACAACACAAAAACTGAAAAACTTCAAGGGCATAAAAGTCACATTTTTGTTGATAATTTGAAGATGATGTAAAATAATGAAATGTGTAAAATAGGATGAATTTTATGCTTATAATTTTTAAAAATTAATTTGATTAAAAATTAATATGTTTTTTTAATTTTTTAGGTCTATTTTTCATATCCTAAAAATACTACAAATAAGCGAGTTCACTTCCCATCAAATCATTATAAGTAAAACATTTTTTTTCCCTCCAATTTCAGAATATGTTTTAGATGACATGTATATCCAGTGCAAGAGAAAAGAATTTTTTTTTTTTGATCTATAGTTTACCCGTTATAAGTATTGAAAGTCGACCTTACCTGATATCAATAGATTTTGTCTCCCGTCACTTTTACCCTATAAAAAAAATATCAAAAACCAAATAAATTATATATTCTTGAAGAGGACTCTCTCCTCTAGTGCCCTATATAATTTTAAAAAATTTCTGAATTGATTTAGTATTTTTCTATATTTTCTGAATCAATGTCTTCTCAAAGTTTAATATACCTACATGTAGTTTTTAGAAAATTTGTTTAACATTTTGTAGATGAAACAATATAAAATTTATATGTCCAAAATCATACTTTCGAGATCTAGAAAAGGGTACTTTTAGTTTTTTAACATTTTCTATTTTGATCTAAGAAAGGAACAACAGAAGTGCAAAATTCTAGTTTTTTTGTATTTTTGGTGGTTTGGCTCCAATAGGGCATGCCACCTAAGTAGACTCAGCCGAGTCTGACTGGGTTGAGTCTGACTGGGCCAAGTCCCCCTAGGGGTCGGCTCCACTCAAATAGCCTAATACTGTGCAAATGAGTGGTTTGTGATGTTTTTTTAATATTAAAAATATTATTTTGACTCGGCTGAGTCCTACTCAACCGAGTACCACTCGACCCAGTCTAATGGTCCACATAGATGCCATTTGACACCGCGTGGTGCTTACATGTACTCGGCCGTGTTAGACTCAGTCGAGTCTAACTGGGTCGAGTGATTTGAGTTAGCACAAAAGGTGACACTCGATTGTGCTTTTACCCTAATAAGAAAGTTTGGATGGCTATGTAGGTGGACGTAGCCTAGGTTTTGGGTGAACCACGTTAAATCTATGTGTTATCTATTTTGTGATTATTTATCTTCTTCTGTTTCTACATATAACTGTTAATATTATATTGTTCCAGATCTGTCAAAACCTAACAGACAATCACAGAGCTGCATATTTATGGGGATTCACAATTGATAGTCAACCAAGTTAATGAAGAATACCAAACAAAGGATGAAAAACTGGTCCCCTACAAGAAAATGGTTGATTCATTGTGATGATATTTCACCTTTGTTACATTTCAACAAATCCCTAGAGAAAAGAATAAAGTAGTGGATGCTATGCCTACATTGGCTTCACTCCTTCAGCTAGAACAACATGAGTCCAGATTCAAATTCCTAGTGGAAGAGCTACGCTATCCTATCTATGACTCCTAAGAAAGCCAAGTTGCTTTTACCCTTGTTAGCCATGAGTCATCCCGCTATGGTGCCATTTAATCATACCTTAATGATGGAATTATTCCTAAAACCTTCAACCATTCTGAGCAAAGAAACTTAACCTAAATTGCCTCTCGCCACACCCTTATCTCTGGTGATCTATATAGCAGGGGTTTAGATGGAACACTTCGTAGGTGCTTGGAAAAGGATGAGTTTGACTGAGTGTTAGCTGACATTCACGAGGGCATTTTTGGAGGACATTCCAATGGTCTTGCCATAGCCTAAAGGTTTCTTAGGGTAGGGTACTATTGACCTACCATGTAGACAGATGCAGTAGATTTTGCTAAATCATGTGAAAAGTGTCAGAAACACGGTAACCTGATACATGCTCTAGGCAGGGAGCTTATTCCTTCTATTTCTCATTGGCCATTTTAGTGCTGGGCCTTTGACCTTGTTGGGAAGATTCATCCCAACTCATCAGGTGGACACAAATTCATTATCACTGCTACTGATTAATTTACCAAATGGGTAGAAGCTGTCCCACTTTCGGTTGCCTTGAGCAAGAGAGTTTCTCTATTTAATTTAAACCATATCATCTATTGGTATGGAGCGCCTTCTGAAATAATCACTAAAAATGGAGGTTAGTTTAAAAAGAAGGACCTTAAACATCTCTGCAAGAAATTCAAGATAAAGCAACATTGGTCCTCCATTTACTTCCTACAAGAAAATGGATAAGTAGAGGCTTCGAATAAGACCATTCTTAAAATTCTCCGTAGAATAGTTCACAAGAATGGTAGAGATCAACATCTACAGATAAATCCAGCCTTGTGGGCCTATAGAATGAGTATTCACACTTGAACAGGGGCTACTCCTTTTGCCCTCACTTATGGTGCTGAAATAGTGTTACCTTTAGAGGTGGAGATTCCTTCACTTAGAGTTTCCCTTAAAGGTCTAGTGATAGATGAAGACTATCGCACCATGAGGCTCCAAGAACTCAAACTTCTAGATGAAAAGCATAAAGCATCATTTGATCACATGAGGGTTTAACAGGAGCGTATGTCCAAAGCATTCAACAAGAAGGTTCTCCCTAGAGAATTTCAAGTGGGGGATCTTGTCCTACGAGAAAACCCTAAGAACCAACAACATAGAGAGAAAAAGGAAAAATTTGAACCTAATTGGCTTGGACCATACATCGTTACAGTTGCTTTTGGGATAGGTGCTTATTTATTATCTAATCCATAGGGAGAGTAGCTCCTTGATCCTATCAATATCTTGCATCTAAAGAAGTTCTATCCATGATGCCTATTCTATCTAGGGGCATCCTTTGTACATATTTATTGATCATGAAAAAATTCAAAAAAAATTCATATATGATGCTGAAAAAATCCTAAAAAGCATATAAAGTCCTGAAAAAATACAAAAATAAAATAAAATGTAAAAAATTCAAAAAAATAGAAAAAGTGCCTTGGTAGCAAAAATACTAAAAAAATAAAATTAAAAATTAAAAAAAATTCTCCAAGTGGTGAAAAACTGGAAATAGGCGCTACTTGAGGCCTTTGCACCCTTGTTTCTTAGCATGCATCCTCGACACTTAGCTTGTCTCCATCATGCCTTGACCTTGTTGCCTTGGTTTGAAATTGGTCTTTGTCTTTGTGTAGGGGGCATAGCTATGTTAGTTTTGGTCTCTAGGATGCATTGGTCTTTAGGACATTTTGCAAACGGTGTTTTTCAACACTGCCCTAGTGTCAAGTGTTTATCAACACTTATCAGATATCTTACCCACAGTCTAGCATGATATGATACTTTCCACTAGCACATGTGATACTCAAATATTGAGTCTATGACCTACACACACGCACTTAAACACTCAACTCGCTGAGACTTGTTTGGCTTTATTTCTTTGTGTGTTGTCTATGATGATTTCTTTAATGAGTGTTCTCTCCCCAATAGTTTTCAATGATGCTGAGCTAGAAGACTGGGGGCATGAAGACATGTTTTATTACTTTTTCTACTTGTGGGTATATTTTGTTGGTCCTAACTGTCATTAGCATTTATGCTTGTTCCACTTGACATTGGGGTCTACAAGGTATTATCCTTTACTATTTCTGCAAGTGCATGCTTATAGTCATCTTGAATTTCCTTGTGTCTCAATGCGAGTATAATCTTTCCATATTAAACTTAGGCAATCTCACTACACTAGTCATCTTGACCTATATGTGTTTGATGCTTAGGTGGGATTCCCACATATTTATCTGATATAGATCATATTTAGATCCACAGAGTCATACTAGTGTGTATTGTATGATCTTGTGATGCTACCAATAATGTTCAATGATGAATATTAGAGTCTAAAAGCTTTGTGACCTTACAAGTAAACCACTTTTCATAGTAGCTTTCATTCTTAGGTTCATGTTAGATTACTTTTGTATCTTGCATATGGAGAGAGCTCTCCTTTTCATCTTTCGTGGACTTGTCGGTCAACTGCACTCATCTTTCATTTTCTTGATCATGTCTTTTGCTCCTTATCTTTCGCATCACATCCTTTTTCCTATCATCACAAGGGGTTAATCTTATCATCATATCTATATCCTAAAAAGATCATTTTCAAAAACATGAGTCTATATCATAAACATGAGAACTAGACATACATCTATGAGAAAGAGTATACATGAGCATATATATAACATACATTTTGAGCAATATGACAAGACAATATAAAACTGAAACATCCATCACAAGTGGGACAAGTACACAAGATATATCAAAAATCTAGTAATCTCATATATATATGGTTAATGTCATATAATGTGGGATCCAAAATCTAGATAATGTCCCAGGATATGTCTCTACACATCTATCAACCTAAACCTAGGACTGACTCACCCCATCATGAGGTGCTGGTGGTGGTGGAGGTGGTGTCGTTGCCTTGTCAAGTACCATGTCTGATATGCCTACCCTTTGAGAGTAAATTGGTGCTCTCTGACCCTCAAGTACAACCTATATGTAGATTCCATGATAATACACAACTCATGCTTCCTCTCACTGGATCTCTGCTACATCGGCATGTGCCACCCTCTCCCACCACTCGACCTCAACTCATAGATTAGTCAGCTGCTGGTCTCTCATGGCTATAGTAATCTATAGCTACTACATCTCTGTCTCTAACACCTCGATCCTCACCTTGAGATCCTCTCCCCCTACAGGTTGATCCTATCCTACATCCACCCAAAGGTGAGCTTGCCTCGCTACATCATCCCTAGAGTCTTGTCTCCATGACCATTTCTGGCAACCTGATCTAGAGCCTTGTCCTGTCTCCCTACCCTTCCTTCTCCCTCCTCCATCAATCTATCCCAACTAAGGTTCCTGTCAACAAATGTGACATCCTAGAACATGTCCTGCATGATCTGTCATGCCTCGATCAGATCCTGATCATAGTATACATGTGCCAACAAACAATCATGTTAGATTCTATCATATGGAAACTTTACATCTATGAATATCTATAAACATGATTATACTCACTGGATCTCCATGGCTAGGAACTTGAAGGATTCAATAGACGTCCTCCAAGCTAATGGCAGCCTCTCCGATCGACAAGTGAAAGGTGTTATGCTCACTATGCCACCTCCCAGCCAATGCTATCAATAACCCATGATCAGCCTGAATGTGGGGCATCTGTAGCAAGTAACCAAATCCCATCTCCCTCAGGTCTTCCCATCTTGGATCATCAAGATCTTGGACACACTATAACCCAGTCACTCTCGGCACTCTAATGAGGAGTGCAGGAAAGTTCTCCTGCAAGCCATTAACCCTAAACCAAATGTTAGAACATATCATGATAGATGTATAAAATCAATACAAACCAACTTAAAAGCTCACATTGTCTAGACCCATGTCATAGTGCTAAAAAAAATTTAAAACATGTCATTTTTTTCTACACTGTGCGATACTATTTTCTGCAAAAATATCATGCAATATTTTCTTTAGTAACGATGCGATGATATCTTTGCATATGATATTTCATATAGTATCACATGATGTTTCGTCTGATATCGTGCGATACTAGATCAAACATCAGTGCAATACTATTTTGACCCATAGAGTATCGCACGACAAAAATTATCAAAGGGTGCAATACTTATAACCTATCGTACGATATTTCACATAGCTAAAATTTGAAAAACTTTAAAAATATTAAAAATATTAAAAATGTGTTTTAAAGAGACATAAATGCTCATAAATGACCTACAAGGTGATTTTTTTTGAAAACATACCAGGACACCATATTGCAAAGGTCGATTTTGCAATTGGGCGCACTCGAATCGATGCCTGTGAACCAAAATCGCTACTTGCTGGGCCATTTTCTCCCTATAAGCTCTCTAAATTCTCAAATCAAAATAAGACAAATGATTTAAAAATGACACTTTTTGTCCTTTTATAGAAGTTTGACTTTTTGACCTAATTTTTCAAATACCTTGGAATTGCGCAAAAATTGTACCCCTGGCTAATTTCGACATTGTGGATCCATTTTTAGGATCGAAATTAAAATCTAAGTACATCTTGATAGTCAAAATCATATTTCAAAATTTCCCCCTCTTCTGTGTAGTTGGCTAACCGTTTGAGGCCTGATCCTTTGATCTTTGTTGGGGCATCTTCATTTCTTCATCCCCATCTCTTTCAACCTTCTAGTCTTTCATTCACTTTCATTCGATCCATCACTCTGAGGTTTGACTTCATGCTTAATCTATATATTTCTCATTCAAACCTAGTCAACCTAGGGCATATCTTCACTGCTTGATGGTTATCCTATCATCTTTCCCCTTTGATTATGATTTTTTAGTGATTTGATCAACTTTATCAATTTACTATTTCTCCTCTACTTGATTTTGATTTCAATTCCAAGGGGGTAGTAACTATCAGCTTCAATCCTTGATTCAACTTATGAATTGAACCTTGAGATTTTTATCTCTTATTTGAGACTTGATTATCACCTAGCTATACAAGTGTTGGTCTTGTCTTTCAACTTATCTTTGTTAGCTTATTCTTATGCTTGTCCTGATGTGTTCCCATTCGTCAAACACACGTCTGGGTTGTTTTGTGATCCCAAATCGATCTCACATTTCAATTCCATTCTTTGACCACATGTGATCCCAAATCGATTTCACATTAGTCAAAGAGGGGCAAATGTACGCACCCTAAAATGGTCACCTAGACTTTGGAGCCCCATTCAACAATTTATCAATCCCTGATTCAATATTTTCAAAAATTAACATTTTTCAATTATATCAATTTCCTTGATCAAATCTTAATTTTATCATTTATTCGACTATTTTCTATGGGCTAACCATTTTATCCTAAGTCTTTATTTATTTAAAAGGAATTTCCTCCTCTTTTATTAAATAAAAAACCCCCACTTTTTCTCTTATCCTAAGTTGCACAAATAAAACATTATTCTTCTTTTATAAAAAGAAGAAAAATACTTTTTGTCTCATATGGACACAAAAGCCAACTCTTATTTTCTCATTAGAGGAGATTTGTGCACATGGATTTCTCCTCTTTCAAACCCCGCCCTTGATTAAATCTTTGCCTCTTAATCTCCATGGTCCATTCCTTTTCAATCCCTTTAAAATGAGAGCTCTCTTCTCATTTTTAGATCCAACTTTGAATAATAATCTTATGTTGCAAGATTTCTTGGAGACTTTTGGAGCTTTTGGAGATCTTCATGCATTTAGCTTCATTCTTGCATTCTTAGCTTAAGCTTTCATGACATCTAGCTTAGTTTCTTTTATGCTATAGATTAGCTCACATATATTAATTAGTAAGGTTTTGTAACACTTCTATCTTTCCTTTCATGGCTTAGCTTGCATCTTCATTCTTAGCATAGCTTGCATAGTATTCTCATCTTGATTCTTAAGGATATGGGCATCTTGCCCTTGTCTCATTGAATCTCCCATTGCGTGGTTTACTAGCAAGGTTGCAAGCTTCAATAGCTCTAGCTGAGAGCACCATCAACATCCTTGTGAGTCCATACCTAGGGAGCTCTTGGTCTCTTCCTCAAGGTTTCCCATCCATGGATTCTCTTGGAAGTAATGACTTAGAGAAGTGCATTATTTAGTGTGTACAGGTTTTACACTGCTCCTTTGCAATTTTGTTAGACCTTTGGTGACCCGAACTACCTAAGTCCACTTCAAGCTTGACCTGGCTCTCCAACAACCTCCATTTTTTGAGATTCCATTCAGTCTCAGGAGTACTGTCAGACTCCTTCCGATCTTTAGTCTCTAGAGACTCAGAGACATGAGACTCCTCCTGCTCATCCCTCTTGTTGAAAGGATTTTTAACACATTTTTTACGGGTTCTTCCCTCTTTAGGAACAAGATCAGACTCTTGGATAACTTGGATGGAATGGGAGGTGGATTGAGTGGGGTTTTCAATTTTGGACGGGGAATCCTTGTGGCCAATCTCTTGGATAATCAGGGGGTTGGGGCGCAGGGCTGATAGCCTTGTCGAAATGGTAAATACAGAGGAGGAGGCCTTGATGGAGGATAGGGATTGATTTATTAGGCTTCTCTTTAATATCCACAATATTACTTTGGTATTAAAGTTTTTCATATTAAAGGGGGAGTTTGTTGAACCTTTGGTATTAAAGTTTTTCAATGATATCTATTATATTCAGATTATAGTTTGCAAATTTCAATTTATACTAATGACACATTTATAGAAATCTCCTATCACTTAAGCGACATGAACTCCATTTTTTGTTCTCTAAATCTACATTAATATTTTATTTGACAAAAGATATAAGAATATTAATGTTATATTAATAATCATATTCTTTTTACAGTTCTTTGATAATAGAGATAATTATATCTTCAGAAGGTATTGAATTGGCCAATTTTTTTATAATGTTGTCAAATTTGTTAATCCTCACATTAGTTTCACAGAAGAATGAGTTATGGTCAATTTGTTAAAATAGAAAGAAATAAATGAATATCAATTTAATATTACATAAATTGGTTTACATAATAAAATACCTATTTATACAAAATTTGACATTAAAGTAGTAAAGGTGCATATTTTACCAAAATCGATTGGTATTGGGAAGGTGATATTTAAGAGTTAACAATCCAAATAACCAACACTTAAGATGATGTCTTTTTCAAATATGGATCGGTATTTAGAAGGATTCAAAAAAGACTTAATAAATTTATTTATAAGATAGAACTGATTCATTCATAAGAAGGATCAATTTTTTAATGAAGTTAAGAAGATATTGTTTGCTACTCAAAAACTGATTCATTAACTTGACAAGTGTAAAACTAGGTTTGATAAAGATATGGTTCAGGTCATTACTAATAGGAGAAGTTAATTGATTCCTTATAACAGTAACCAATATCTTTCTTTCAAAAATGTCTTTGAGAAGTTGATACAGGCGAGATTAATGGAGATATCAATCTTTGGTAAAGTACTCAAAGTGTCTTATTATTTAATGTGATCGATTATACTTTGGTTCTTGGTAGTGTCATTTTTGAATCAGAATCATTATATAATGTAGAGGAGATGTAATGAAGTTTTGGGAAAAAAAATGAATACTATTGAATCGAATCAGTGAACACATGAGAGGAAATGATTGATGAATAAATTCAGATTGGAGAGACATGGATGCTGATTGAAATGGTGATGAGGTTTGGTTCTTTTTCAAACAATGATAATAATGTTCTATGCTTGAATATTACAAAAGAGTTCATACAAACCATGAGGATATTGAAAGACTTATGTGTATGTATGATAACAACAAATGAGAATTTGTTCACTGAAATTACAAGGTATATTTGAAACAATATTTTATTTGCAGATGCTTATGAAAAATTTACTTTCTCCTTGAATATACAGTGACATGATTAAAGTGCATATGTAGATCATATTTATTATTGAACTTTAATCAAATATTGGTGTATGTTAAGGATGATTTAATTCATAATTTGATTAGATTTTTTACAGTCTCTTTGAGGATTAATACTTGATGTGTGCACACACGTTTCAAATTTTAATAATCGGTTGGAAGTTGGAAAAGTGTTTGTAGATTTGACAATGGTAGGAAGAAGACAGTGATAGGAAGTTTGGCAGATTTAAATTGCAGGTTCCTGCCATCCTTGTAACAGGAAGTGGTAGATGGCATAATATTTTCAGATTTGAATT
Organism: Chamaecyparis obtusa; assembly: GCA_027943335.1. Taxonomy (NCBI): domain Eukaryota; kingdom Viridiplantae; phylum Streptophyta; class Pinopsida; order Cupressales; family Cupressaceae; genus Chamaecyparis; species Chamaecyparis obtusa. The sequence continues at coordinate 134,837 of BSBK01008820.1, forward strand.
CGAATATAGTTTTTGATTTCTATGTTTGTAGATTGCTAATGGTAGTGTTCTTGCAAAGGTTGTGTATTATGACAGATCTTTGATAATGTTATTATTGCAAGTCTAATTTGTGTTGCAAAGGGTATGTGATAGATTTGTGAATGCATGTAGAGTATATATGTATTTTTGAAGTATCATGTTGGCATGTTTGTCATTGGTAATGTATGGAAGAAGTGGGATGACTACTTTAGGCATGTTGAATTGAAATGGAAGGATGTGTATTATCTTGATTATCCTTCTTAACATTAAGATCATTTATCTTCGATGATAAGGGAAGATTTCAAAGTGGATATTTATAAAACTGTGATGAGATCCATGAGTTGATGTGTTCTATTAAATACTATGTATAGAAATAGAGAATCCCTCTCATAAATTTGTTCTTTTTTATCTAAACAAAAAGTGGGTGCTTCAGAACTATAAGGGATGGGTGTTCCTTGAAGTAGGTACTTCAAAAGAAAGTAGGGTTTTGGTGCTCCTTGGAATGAGTGATCCTAAAATGTAATTGGGGTTGGTGTTTCCTAGAGTGGGTGCTCTAAACATTTTCCAAGAAGCATAATAGAGGATATTTAGAAAAATAATTTTACTCTTAGGGTTTTTCCACTATAAATAAGGTGTCTATGATCCAAATGTGTGTAAATTATTTATTTCTCATTTAATCTTACATATTAAGCACATATAATTGATGATGCTAAAATTAACTCTACACATGCCATTGGTTCAAAGTTAAAAGTTTGAGATTTTTTTATTGATCATTGATTGACCCCCCTTCTCAGTGATCCTAGTATTCCAATAGGTGATCTCTCTCCTCACTGCAAATATAGGTTGGTATTTGTTCATTGTTTTGGAGATCTCAAGTTAAAGGATTTTTCTATTGTTTCCCATTGTAGTTTCAGAAGATGGACTCAGGCTCTGTGTGGATAGAGCTGATCGCATATCTTTCTAGGTATAATTATTTTGGTCATGGTGCTAGAGTGGCATTGTTCATCCTTTTATGATGGACATCTTTTGTTGCTATTTTTGGTTCTTGCAGGTTGATAGGTCTCTTTCTTGGGGCTTTGATGTTTCCCTATTTTAGGGATCTAGCTCATGGACAAAATGCTATGGGAAATGGTGATTTGGTGTTTGCTTCTTCTTTTCTTTTTGGAGGATCAATTTATTCTTGGGTCTAGTTTGTTTTGTGAGGTGCATAGTATGGCTTACTAGGAGTTTTTGTGAGCTTATGTGTTGTATTGAGCTAGGTTTTGTAGTTGTAGCTACTAGGAAGGCTTTTCCCAAGACCTAGTATTTGTGGGTCCTCTTGAAAGTGCCTCTTTCTCTATCATATTTTGCATCCATGTAGTTAGGCGAGTTTTCTCTTTGGTGTATCTCCAATTATTTCATTATTTTTTGCCTTGTTTTTTTAAGTGAAGATGTTTCTTGTTGGTGATTTTTGAAGTCCTTTTTTGTGTCTAGAGACATCTTCTTGAGCATTTTGGTTGGGTCCACATAGAATGGGGACTTGGTTGTGATGATTTTTTATATTTTCAAATGTGTATTTTTTTTGTAGGTGAAAGCTGCAAGGGTTTGGATTCATTTTTTTGAACCACAAAGCTATTATGAATCATTCTTTGTGGTTGCTACCACTAGGTTGGTCTTTACCAATGCTTGTGTTTCCTTTCTCTATTTGGAGATTCTAATGTCCTTTGGTTTCATCTTCTCTTGACAACCAGGTTTTTTTCCTGACTAGTGGCAATGATATGCTTTAGTTGGATGCTCCTTATTCCAAAAATCACTATATATTTGATCCTCTTCCACTTCATAAATATCTTCAAAGGTCTTTGGCTCTCCGAGGTTCTTCCTCATTTACCAAAAATTAGAAATTTTAGTTTGAGTCCAATTACTATATTTACATCCATCCAGTAGGTCTTCTTGAATAGATTTTCTAGATGGTTAGGTAACTTTCTGGTAAAAATTGTAGGATGTCATGGGGTGGAAATTTCCTTTGTGTTTGTGTAAAGCCATAATTTGTGTTGATAATTCTTGTATTGAATATTATTTTTAGTGACATATTTATCCATCTCTTTTTTTACCTCAACATAGGAGTCGATGTTTTTAAATTTTTATATCAATGGCATAGTTTCATGTTGAAATTTTCTTATGGAGTACTCATTCTCTCTAAGATTTGTTCCAATTATGCTGAGTGGATCATACTACTAGTGATTGTCAACATCAAAGAATTTTTTTTAGAAAAAACCTGTGCCACTTTGAATCATCTTCTCTCAAATGGAACCCCTCCACACGAGAAAGGCAAGGAAGGAAATCTCATTTTCTTTTGCTCACTATTAAAGAATGCATATGTGTTCTCCATCTTCCATACGTATTCCAATGCAAATACCCCATTTTTCACATGTATTGGAAGTTTGTAGGGTTCTACCAATGAATTGTAAAACATTAACATAGTGTAGTCTTCCATGAAGTACAAGTTAGCCAATTGTATTTGACTTTTGAGTTGAATGCAATCTCTATAAGACACAGGCAATCTAGGCATTGGACTGCCTATAATTTTATGATACATTGGTGCCAAAAAGAATTCTACAAAATGGTTATAGTTCCTTCTATTATCATGCATCCTTATCTCAATTATCTATTCATATATTTGATTATGGACTTGACTTTGAAGCTTGTTTATTTGAAATATTACATGATGCTTTGCTAAAATAAGATAGTAAAAGTAGGTTGTCAATCTAAATGTCTTATGTGAACCTCTTTTAATCATTAATAATTGTTCTTGCATGAAATGAATAATGTTCTCAATAAAATTATATCTTAAGTTAGTTCTAATTCACGATGAATATGAAAAATCATTTCAAGAATATTGACACCCACTTCTTTGTTACTTTCCAATCCCAAATAAAATGATAGAAAATAAATACTATCCTAAACCCATTGCAAAAAATATCATAACCATGAGGAGGCTTATGATCTCGATCTAGACTAGAACTTCCTATTATTCCTCTGATATACGAATATTTCTCTCTTGCATCTAATTTTTTATAATTATCTATGAGCTTTCCTAGGTCCATGTGTACGTTTGAGTTTTGTGCTTCAAACCCTAGGTCCATAGACTAGAAAATTCACTCTTGGTTATCAAAAAAATTTCCTCCTGAGTATAATTTATTGAAAATTTATTTTCTATTTTGATCATAATTTTTGGTGTGGACCATGACAATTTTTGGACAAGGAAATACTTGAGGTATCACCATGCCTGCCAACCCAGTAACCCACAGTGTAATTTTATTTGTGTTTTCCTTTACCATGTTATTAAATGGATAATATTTTTCTCCTTCGTTAGATCTTTTCACTTATTTTATAGTGCAAATTTAATTTCCATGATTCCCTTATTTCCATGGATAGCATGATCATAAATATCATGGAATTTAGTAGTGAAACTTGGTGGTTTAACTAGTTTTTGGAAGTCTATTATATCTGTCTGTCATCTTTTCCTTTTACTCACAATTGTTGTATTTGTTTTGGCCATAGTGGTCTTTAATCATAGGAAAATTTAAATATTTATATAAAACTATAATTATAGGCATAATTAAAAAATAAACCCTAATTCTAGTTCTACAATCTAAATAGTAAACCATGAGATTGAAAAATTAAAAAGGCAAGACATAGGTGTTCAAGCTTTTATCTAGAATTTCAATTTGAGTAGACTGTGAGTGGGCACAGACTCAAGACCTAAGAGAATGTTACATTCCTCAACCTAGAAGATGTAACCCCTTTCTGAATCTCCAGTACTAGCTAGAACTAAAAAACATAGATTGAGAACCTAAAGGGTGAAATTTGTACAATCATGACTTATGTTAACTTTTATTGCTTCTTTGTAAAGACTGATATCTGATGTCACTATGACACGTATCACTTAATTTTTTGACATTAAAAATTCAATCTGAGACAGGAAATTGAGCTTATTAGTTATTACATTTATTAAAGTATTAGTTTTACCCTAATTTAGATTTTAATTATACTGAGTTGAGTGTTAAATTATGACACATACCTTGTTTCTAGGGGACATTTGTAAAAAGAGGAGAGAGTTCCCTAAATCAGCTTGAAATACACCTTGGGTTATTGATTTATGCTCATCCAATGGTCATTGGTATTCACTGTCAGGTGGCACAAGTCCCATTCAATTTTGTCTTGTTACTAGTCACCTAGTCACCTCACACGTCATCATCAAATAACACCGACCATGTGAGTGGACAAGTGTCATGATTCCAAATAGGTTTCCAAAAGGGGGTTTTATTTCCCTTTCATCCTTAAACACACCGTATGTCATTGATCTATGCTCATCCAACAGTCATTGGTAGTCACTGTCACATGTCACAGGTCCCATTCACTTTTTCCTTGTCATTAGTCTCATGTCATCCTCGAACGACGCTGACCTAAATGGATAAGTGTCATGATTATAGAATATTTTTACAAACATTGGTTTTTATTTCCCCTTTGGCCTGAAATAAACCATATGTGGTAAATTTATTATATTTAAATTAAATTACTTTTATTTATATTAAATTATAAATTTTTAAAACAGTGAACAATGAATAATTTACAATTTTAGATTAAATTTCTAATTTCTAATTTTATTTATTATTTTAAATTTCAATTTTTAAATAATCCTAACTTTTTATTTAAATAATTTAAATATATTGTATCATCTTAAAATGGAAGCACCTCCATGTTAAGAGCATTTAGCCCTCCGAGTAAGTGGTTTGGGGTCATGTTAGGCACCTTGATTGGGTCTTTGCATGTATTTGGCTTTCTCCCCACTTTCAACTTATTCTCTGCACTTGATTTCTTCATTCTAGGTGAAATTAGGGTTAAGGTCTTAAGGACTTTGTTGATTTCCCTTCTTCTATGGCTCTATTTTCTAGGTAGTGTTCATAAATGAGACCTCCTAGTACTTCATCACATCACTCTGAGGATTTTTTGTCTGTTCTTGACACTGGGTCCTGCTCAAACATCAAATTTTACATTTTTGGAACCCCTGGAACTCCTATTGCAAAATCTGGCAAAGTTAGAGTTTGAGGTCAAAGTTGACCTTGACCCTGACTAGGTCAAGGTTGACCTCAACCCTAACTAGGTTAGGGTCTACCTCGAACTTGACCTCTTCCTACCAGAATTTCAAAGTTTCATTTGCCAGTAATTTAGTTTTTGGGAAAGTTATTTCCCGCTTCCGGGTTGGCTATTTCGGGATCCGAAATGGTAAATCCTTTAATGGTATTTAATCAAGGTATATTTTCTAAAGGTGAGGAGCTAATTAGGATTTAATTGTTCAAGGTGGCCCATCTAGAGGAGTGTGCCCTAGATCACTATAAAAGTAGGCCTTCCTCTCTCATTTTATCATCAAGCACTCAAGTTTTGAAAAGATATGAAGTGGACATCACTCAATCATCAAGTTTAGCATTCAAGCAAGTCTTCAAGCATTCAAGTGTTCAAGCATTCATCCATCAAGGAGTTCCATTGTTAGCTATTGAAGGATTCAATCTTCTTGGAGCCCCCTTGAAGATCCCTCCTCCATTCATTCAAACCTTCTCATATGCAAAGATCAAATCAAGATTGGTGTTAAAGATCAAAATACCATTGATTGGAGACATCCTACATTCATTGAAGCATTCTTACTTGTGGATTTGAGGATTCAAATCCTCTACAAGGACTTCAACATAAGTGGGGTGATTTGTTTCAATTACTTTGTTTATGCACCATATATTTCAATTCAATTTCAAGGTTAATTCCTAAATTGGGGTTTGACTAAGGCAAACCCCCCATACAACCAAAAACCCCCATTTTCTTGCACGTACAAGTGCAAAATCTTGTATCTGAGAGTGAATTCGAATACCCTTTTTGGCAATCTTTCAAGATCTCCAAACAGAATCAGAATTAGACTTCAAATAAATAATGTGGTCTTTGACCTTTTAAAAGGTCAAAATCGACCTATGTGAATTTGGAGAAAACATTTATGGCTTTTGTCCGCCTCGACATTTCCAGTCCAGAACAGGTGATGGAATGTTCAGAAAGTTTATACAGAAGCCAGAACTCAGCATTTTCTAGATCTTCCCTAATTCAAGGTTAGTATTTTCACTTCAATTATTTTAGATTTCAAGCTTAATCCAACTATAGGGAAGTATAGGATTTATTCTTTCTTTCATATTATTCATAGATTGATTCGATTGTGTATTAACTTCTCGGTTGATCAAATTGGATCTCTCTTTTCAAAATTTGGATTTAGGAGTGAATCTTACATTTTCCCCACACACATACACAAATAGTGGTGATTCGAAATTACCACTATTCATTTTGGTGAACCCGACTAGCTTACTCTCTTTCTTTTTGGTGTTAGATTTCCTTTTATCTTGTTAGTATTAGATTTGTCCTTTGTGATTGATCTTGTATGCTAATTAGATTTCATGTTCATCCATTATGTGTTCTTAGTTTAGTTCATTTACATTATATTGGTTTATGAGCTTTACTACCACTAGTCCTACTTATAACATTCTAGTTAGAAGAAGTCATAGACTCATGGGTGCCTTTCAGCTTGAATCTTCTCCTTTCCTTAGGATCCCCGATGATAACTTGATTCTTCATGATTATAATCCTACTATGGAGGAAAAATCTTCTCTCTCATCTCATGATGAGGATGATGCTTTAAGGGTTCCTCCTGAACAAGTCCAAAAACTTTCCACCTAACTTGATAAAATGGGTAATTGGCTTCTTCAAGAAAACTATGGTCAAGATTCTATTCAAGCTATAGAGGATCTTAAGAAAGTTCTCCATGATAGTGATCAAGGTGTTAACCTCTTGCATGCTATTACTCATCTTGTGCATTCCAATGTTAAACCTTTAACTCAAGAGGCTGAAGATTTAGGTTTCACTGCTCTTATCAATAGTGTTGAACCTCCTTCTAATCCTTTACCTAGTATTCCTATCTATAATCCTCCTCTAGTGACTGTGACGGTTCCCTCTATTCCTATGAGTGTTCCTCTCATGTCCCCTCCTACATCACAACCTTCATATCATAGTGTTCCTTTCACTTATTCCACTCTGCTTCCAACTGTAGTTCCTAGTGTTCCTCCAGTTGTGTCTTCTATTCTTGCAGCTTCTTACACTTTACCTAGTGTGTCTAATGTGGGTACTCCTCCTATTTCCTCTACTGATTCCACCATCATCATTTTGGTTCAAACCATATCATCCTTACAACAACAAATTTCTTTCTTAACTCAAAACAAGTTTAGTATTCCTACGTTTGACATGGGAAGTCCTTTGTCTAGGGATATTATCCGAACTCCTATTCCTCAGCTAGTCGATATGCCTCATCTTGAGAATTATAATGGAAAAGGAGATCATGTTCATCATGTTAAAACATTCCAAATCCTTTGTAGTGATTATGCTCATGACCATAGGATTTTAGCCAAACTGTTTGCTCAAATCTTTCGTGACAAGGCCTTATAGTGGTATTGTTCCTTGCCTTCTTATTCAATTGATTCCTTTCCACAACTTGCTAATGCCTTTATTCAACAATTTCAAAACAATATTGGCCTGCAAGTGTCTTTGATAGATTTAATGCATTGTAAACAAAGTGCTAAAGAAAAATTGATTGAATTTATTGGTAGATTTAAGCATTTGCATGCTCAGATTTCTTATCATGTTCCTAATATTGATATTCAACATATGTTTATTTCAAATTTGCAAAAGGATATTAGAGATAAGATTATGTTTACTAAATTTACCTCTTTTTAAAAACTTTGTGCAGTGCTTCATCATTATCAATTACAAGTGAGTCAATTTGAGAGCAACACTCCAATGGTTCCTGTTCCCGTTGATAAGAGTGATGCTGCTCCTAATCCAAATAAGTTTCAAAAATTCAATAATTATGTCAAGATAAACAATCAAGCGAATGCAGTTGCTGATTAGGTTGTTGTTGCATCTCATAATGCCACTTCTGCATCCACTACTTTTTGATTAAATCATATGTTTACTCCTCTTTCTAAAACTTTACATGCTATTATGAATAGGTTGTTAGCTGCTAATATGATTACTTTACCTCCTATTCAACCTCTTTTACCTACTACAATTGCATCTAAATCTTTTGATCAAAATGCTTTTTGTCAATATCATCATCAGAATGGTCATGATACTAAGAGATGTTATTCTTTAAAACATAAGGTCCAAGATCTCATTGATGCTAAAGCTTTATCTGTTGATAATCTAGATAGTAGTGGGAATCAATCTGTCTCTCCTCCTAATCAGAACCTTCAAATCTATATGAATCCTTTACCTATGCATGATACTAATACTATTGCTCAACCATCTGCTATGGAAATTGTATATGATTCAAAGGTGGATGATCTTAATCATGTCGTTAATCAAGTAGAGCATGTTGCTAAGTCTATATCTCCACCTCAACCTTCACCTCAAGTTCAATCTCAACCTTAGGATAAACCTAAACCTAAAGTAAAACCTCAACCTAAACATCGACAAAAATTTTAGGATAAAAGACCTCGGGAACTTTTGATTACCTTTGATTATTCTGAGATTATTAAGGCTCTTGATGGTCCCCTTTACATTATTGCTAGGGTTGCTCAGATACCTACTCATGGTTTTCTTGTTGATCCTGCCTCCTTAGTCAATGTTATCACTAAAGAAAATATTTTTATGAAAAGCTTACAACGTGACTTCTATGATACATCAAATGTGTGGTATCAAACTTGTAATGGTTTTCTTTATCCCTCATTTGGTTCTATTACTTTATTGGTTGAACTTTTTGGAAAACTTGTGAACACTACCTTTGTTGTGGTTCCTACTTCTGATCAATTTCAAGTTAAGCTAGGTTTGCCTTGGTTAACTACCATGCATGATTTTGGTTCACCTATACATAAGTGTCTTAAGTTCATTCATGATGGCGAAGTGAAGATGATCAATCATAGTCTATATCAACCTTCTAGGCCTAGAGATTGTGCTACTCTAGATTTATTTTGGCCTTAATTACCTAATTCATGTCCTCCTCACCCTGATAATCTTTTTCAATCATATCAAGCCTATAAGCATCATAAGATTCTTTAATTAAGCATACCTCCTATGGATCTTAATCATGGTCTTTTACCTACACCTTTGATACCTCCTTTAACTATGGCTTCTTGTTCTGTTAGTCAAGTTCCTCCTACTAAATCTATCAACGATCCTGTGATTGCTCCTCCTATGGTTGATAATCCTATTGATCTTCCTATAGAACATGTGAAGGATCCTGTGATTGTTCCTCCTAGTTCTCAACCTATTTCAAATAAATCAAAATGTAACCGATCTGCTAATGAATGTCGTAAAAAGCATCGTGCTCATGCTAAAGCTAAAAGATCTCTACTTTTTGCGGATACACCTATGCATAATGTTGTTACTAATAATGATGTTCACATGCATGATTATGATGATTCTATTCATATCTTAGATCCTATTTTGATTAATTTGGATGATGAAGATACTCTTGATGATACTGATAATGTTACTGATGAATATGAAACTATTGACATTGACATTGATTTGCCAAATATTCTTTCATCTCAATTAACTCTTTCACCTAGTATCAAACATAGTGATTGTCAAGAGGATCCTTGTTTCGAAATGGCTATCATTCCTACTATATTGGATATAGTCCCTCTTGCAAGTTACCCACCTACCCTAAATTATATACAACAAGATGGGGAAAGTAGGTGGTACACTTGATCAGCTTGTCCTTCATGGTAGTTTTGTTGTGTGTTTGCCTGTTGTATTGTGCTTCTCCCATAATGTATTTGCTCAATGTTGTTAGATTCTTTTATACGATCCTTGTTACTCAGTTGGTGCAAGGTGATGAAGGAATTGAAACTGTTGTTCAAATTCCTTTATATGTATCTCTATTCTTCTATGCATTGTTCACTATTATGTTGTAACTGTGCTATTGTTTGTAAATGTTTCCTTGTGTAATCTGCTTGGATTCAAGATATGGTAGCACTAAATCTTTTTGGTCTCCATGTCATGGTTCGAAAAGATTCTTCTTCATATATCTTATGTGATCTTTCCTCCTTTGTGATTGTAGTTCTACTTCCTTTGGGGAATGATGTCAATTCATTTGCAATAATATCATATATATATTATCTTATGATCATACTGACCCCATGGTAGGTAGATCCCTTCCGTGTTCTCTGTATGTTTCTATGTTATTTCCCTTGATTTGTCTTCGTCTAGGGGCATCTTGACGTGGAAACATAATCAATGGAGTTGTTTATGTTTCTGTTAAAGCCATTGCTCCTGTTAAAGTGTGAGAAATGACTTTAATGTGGGGGCATATGCTCTGCTCACATATTACACACGCACTTATAAAAAAATTAAAACATGCTAAATCTTCTAAAGGTAACACACATAAGTTGCTAAATCCTAAGGAATACACTCACTTTAAATTTACTTTTCAATCTTTCTTCTTGGATTAGGAACTAATCCTTAAAGTATGGATTTATATTAGGATCTCTTGATCCCTCCAGTTTCAAATACACATATATTGTGATCCCTTAAGGCTGGAAGTGTCCTTAAGACTAGATCTCTTTTTTTTTTAATTTATTCTTATGGAATACAATATTCCTAAGGATAAATCCTTGATGGGTTGACTAGTGAGTAGCCACATTCACTAGGTGGTTAAATTCCATCTTTCCAGTTGCACCTTTTTCCTATGTGGTTCACAATGGGACATAAGTTCTCATTGGGCGAGCTAATCACACTTTTTCTTTCTCTCTTTAGAGATGTCTCTTTTATCTTTGATCTAAGATTTGATGAAGACTTGAGTCCCTAGGGTCTTGGGATTTCTCTTTGTCCCTTAGATTACGATAAGATTATCTTGTTATTTTTATCTCCTTTACCAAGAGTTTGCATCGAGTCCATACTCTTGCTAAAGTGGGGGCTTAATGTATCATCTTAAAATGGAAGCACTTCCATGTTAAGAGCATTTATCCCTCTGAGTAAGTGGTTTGGGGTCATGTTAAGTGCCTTGATTGGTTCTTTGCATGTATTTGGCTTTCTCCTTGCTTTCCACTTCTTCTACGCACTTGATTTCTTCATTCTAGGTGAAATTAGGGTTAAGGTCTTAAGGACTTTCCTGATTTCCCTTCTTTTATGGCTCTATTTTCTAGGTAGGGTTCAAAAATGAGACCTCCTAGTCCTTCATCACATCATTTTGAGGACTTTCTATCTATTCCTAACACTGGGTCCTGCTCAGACATCAAATTCTGCATTTTTGGCACCCCTGGAACTCCTATTGCAGAATTTGGCAAAGTTAGGGTTTGAGGTCAAAGTCAACCTCAACCCTGACTAGGTCAAGGTCAACCTTGACCTTGACTAGGTCAAGGTTGACCATGACCTTGACCTCTTCCTACCAATATTTCAAAGTTTCATTTGCCAGTAATTTAGTTTTTGGGAAAGTTATTTCCCACTTCCGGGTCGGTTGTTTCAGGCTCTGAAATGGTAAATCCTTTAATGGTATTTAATCAAGGTATATTTTCTAAAGGTGAGGATCTAATTAGGATTTAATTTCTCAAGGTGGCCCATCTAGAGGAGTGTTCCCTAGATCACTATAAAAGGAGGCCTTCCTCTCTCATTTTATCATCAAGCAATCAAGTTTTGAAAAGATATCAAGTGGACATTACTCAATCATCAAGTTTAGCATTCAAGCAAGTCTTCAAACATTCAAGTGTTCAAGCATTCATCCATCAAGGAGTTCCATTGTTAGCTATTGAAGGATTCAATCTCCTTGGAGCCCCCTTGAAGATCCCTCCTTCTCCATTCATTCAAACCTTCTCATATGCAAAGATCAAATCAAAATTGGTGTTGAAGATCAAAATACCATTGATTGGAGACATCCTACATTCATTGAAGCATTCTTACTTGTGGATTTGAGGATTCAAATCCTCTACATGGACTTCAACATAAGTGAGGTGATTTGTTTCAATTACTTTGTTTATGCACCATATATTTCAATTCAATTTCAAGGTTAATTCCTAAATTGGGGTTTGACTAAGGAAAACCCCCCATGCAACCAAAAACTCCCATTTTCATGTAGGTACAGGTGCAAAATCTCAGATCTAAGAGGGAATTCAGATACCCTTTTTGGCAGTCTTTCAGGATTTGTGAATAGAATCGGAATCAGACTTCAAATAAATAATGTGATCTTTGACCTTTTAAAAGGTCAAAGTTGACCTACGTGAATTTGGACAAAAGATTTTTGGGTTTTGTCTGCCTTGACATTTCCAATCCAAAGAAGGTGACAGAATCTTCAGAAATTTCATACAGAAGCCAAAATTCAGCATTTTCCAGATCTTCCCTAATTCAAGGTTAGTATTTGCACTTGAATTATTTCAGATTTTAAGCTTAATCCAACTATAGGGAAGTATATGATTTATTCTTTCTTTCATATTCTTCATAGATTGATTCGATTGTGTATTAAACTCTTGGTTGATCAAATTAGATCTCTCTTTTGGGAATTTGGATTTAGGAGTGAATCTTACATTTTCCCCACACAGATACACAAATAGTGGTGATTCCAAGTTACCACTATTCATATATCAATTTAGTATTATATATGATAAATTATTAAACTTTATAATAAAAAAGTTAATAATTTTATATTTTTCATATTGATAATAGATATGCAATTCAATTCAATTTTGATAATTGTTTTAAATCAAATTTACTTTATGAAATAACATTACAAAATATGATATTATCAAAAAAAGTTGAAGCAATTTAATAAGTTGAAATTAAATTGTTTAATTTAATAGGATGAAAAATTAATGAAATATTAGCCAATCAAATAAATAAATTTTCAAATGGTAGATAAAATTTGCGAGTACAATTAATATTTTTCCCTTCAAAAGAAAATCATTCGCCTTGTATAATACAATTTTTTTACTTCAAGAGAAAAACATTTTCCTCATATAATATATATTCCACCACATTAATGTATTATTTGCCTAGATTTTATGCGTTTTTCATATGACAGAAAAAAAATTGCCAATGTAAAATATTTTATTTTCCTAATTTGGAAAAAAAAATCACCAAGTTTTGAACAAATTGTCCCCCTAAAATAATGTAGGATCGCTAGGATTTTACACATTTTCCTGGGAAGGGGTTTCTTAAAGTTATCCCTAGTGTTAAAAAGAAGATTTTTGATTTTTCTGAATTAATCTTTTGTCTAGATGCTCTAGTATAAGAGTCTAGAATTATTTGAAATGTCTAAGTTTTAGCTATGATTCCTTCACCATAGAGCATTGTGTCATCAAAAAAGTGTTGATTAGTTGTAAATTCTAGGTCACTAGTAATTTTAATACCATGAATCTATTTCTCTTCCTAGGCTATGTGTATCAATCTACCTAGAGCTTCAACCATAATAATAGAGAGGAAAGGAGAAATAGGGTCTCCTTATCTAAGTCCTCTTGAGATATTCAAGAAACTTTCTTTTGATCCAATTAACTAGGACAAATTAATTAGGACTTGATATGCATTCAAATATTAAGTTAATACATTATTTTGCAAATCCAAAAGATTCCAACACTTTACAAAGAAAGCATAATACGTTTCTTATTTTATTGGATGGAATGAATGTATTTTTATGATATGATAACCCCATCATAGGTGGATATACTAGGAGAAAAAAATGTCTGCTCCTCACTTATGATATCAAGTAAGACTTTCTAACTCCTATTCATCATTATTTTGGTTAATATTTTATAAACTGTATTGCATAGAGAAATAGGTCTAAAGTCCTTTGAATCTTTCTTGTTTATCCTTTTTAAGTATAAGTTAAGGAAGGTTTTATTTACCTTTTTAAAGAGATTTCCAGAGTTTCAAAACCCCTCAAGAGCATTTACCACCTTATCCCAAATAAAATACCAAAAATAATGAAAGAAAAGGGCGAGGAAACCATTCGAAATCAGAGCCTTATTGAGATACATTTGTTTTACTGCAAATTCAATTTTTGCCTCGAGAAATTTTGCTGTGAGGGTCTTGTTTTATTCCTCTAATATTATCTTTGGTATATTGTTGAGTATTTTATTTTGATGAGCCATGTTAGACCCTCTTGAGTTATTAAAGATTTTTTCAAAATACCTAACGATCACCTGTGCAATTTATTGTGGCTCCTCCATCACTGAACCTTTTTCATTATTTATTTTGGTTATTGTATATAAAGGTTTTTGTGAAGTTTTGTACTATTATGGAATACATTTTTATTTTTATTGTATTCTTGAAGCCAAGTTTCCCTTAACTTAAGTGTCCAAAAAATTTCTTCCTTTTCTAATATTTCCTCATACTTTGATTTTAACTTCTTCTCTTTTAGATATAGATCATTATCCATACCTTTTTCAATAAGTATTTTATTAAGGTTTTCTAAATCTTCTTCTAGTTTAACTTTTGTTTCAAAAATGTTTCCAAAGTTATTTTTGTTCCATAAGAGTAATTTTTATTCAATGAATTTCATTTTAGATACTAAACAAAAGAGTTTTAAACCTATTATTTCTATTTACACCCACCATTGTTGTATTATTTTTAAGAGATTCACATCTTTGAGCCACATTTGTTCAAATTTGAAGGGACGCCTTTTAGGTTTGGTTTCTTTTGAAATATTTAATTAGACAAGAAAAAAATTAGAGCCCAAGTATGATAAAAATTATGTGAAAAGGTGATAAGGAAACTCAAACCTATTGCCTTAGGGTAGAAATCTATCCAACTTTTGTACAATATTTCTAAATCCCTATTTCCTGTTGCTCCATGTAAATCTATCATTTTCTCTTAATTTCTATTAGTTTAGTTTTGTTGACCCATTTCTTAAAGTCTATTACTGCTATGGATAATTTTGATGAACCTCCCCACTTCTATTATGGGTTGATAGTGGCTTTAAAACTCTCTTCTAATATGCCTATTTGAGAATGGTTTATAAGAATTATTCTAACTCTTTCCAAGATTCTCTTTTATCCTTGTTTTGAGTAGGACCATAAATATTGACAAGTATAAACTAGCGATTACTTAGGACAATCTTTATAGTACCACCCATCCAATTCTTCTTACCACACATGTAATTCAAAAAGAGACTTCCCTTGGATCCCAAATTAGTACTAGTCCCCAAGAAGTCCCTTCAGTAGGAACACTAGACAAGCCCCAAATACCCAATTTATTTTGAAGTGTAGTTGCCTCTTCATTTTTAATTTTAGTTTCTTGAATTAATAAGATTTCAGATTTGGTAATAGTTATACATTGTTTCAAAATCCTATACAAGTGTTAGGGGCATTAAGCGCCTAACATTCCAAGCATTGATCCTTATGGATTGATGAAAATGTCCTTCTCCTTCCATGCATTAAATAGTGTAGTAATCTTAGTTTGATTAAAAGCCACGCCATTATTTTTTCCTCAATTCGGACTATGATTTCCTACCTCTCTTCTTATTAGTTTTTACAAAATATTGGGTCTCTTTACAAGTTTTTATAAGATCTATTCCTAAGATAGGTTCTCCATTATTTAATTCTCTCCTACCCAAAGATGAAATCTCTTCCTCAATCTTTCATTGACTTCTCTCCTCTTCTTTCAATTCTAATATCTTGCATATAAGTTATCCCTTCTCCTTCTCAATTTCTTCCTTATGTAGCATATATTCAACCACTCTTTCATTGATATTATTTATGAACTAATTATAGATATCTTCTAAATAAGTCTCTCTATTTTTTTCTGGTTCATTCTTGTATTTACTTGTGCTAATCTTTGTCTCATTTTGAACTCCTTCTAGCCCTTCAAAGGTTGGAGGGCTCTCCTTACTACTTTCTTCTTCACAGTCTTCAAGGGTTCTTACTTTATTAGGTATTATTGTCCCTGCATCCTCCATATGGCCAAGATACTAATTATCCTCAAAAAATATCTTACCTTCCTCTAGATCGAACCCCCATTATTGGCTACCTTTTTCGGGTCGAACCTTGATTCATAATTCTTATTAGGTGATAATAAAATAGTATGCGATTCTTTCGGACTATGAATTCCTACAATACTCTACTAAGGATGGATTATGATGTGGTAACTATCATTTCCTATAGTATTTATATTTGATTTTACCTTTCCCTTTGACATAAATGATGCCATACTCAAGGATTGATTTTGTCTTGTCTTGTCAATAATTGACTTTTGATGCATAGTTGAGGAGAGAACATCCTTCTGATATTCAATATTAAATCCTCCAATACACTCACTCAATCTGATGTTAACCTTTGGTACTAGTGGAGGGTTTGTCATTTTATAAGAAGTATTTGTGGGTTCTTCTACTCTCTTGTTCTTAACATGGCCTTTAAAAAATAAAGGCTTTATGTGATACATTGCATTATTAGTTCTTTAACCAATAGGTTTAAGTGATCTTACATTCATATCCATCTGAATACTAAACTAAAAAAATCAGAATATTAGAAGAAATCTTCTTCAAACCCTACACATTCTCCTAATTGATTGCCAATATCCTTTATGATTTCACTATTTATCAATTCAATTGGAAGATTGGGTAGCATGATCCATCTATTAACTTTAAATGATTCAAGATTTCTAGGGTTATAATTAGGTCATGGGTCAATAAATATAAAATTATACCCTTTGTAGCAGGGATTTCTACCAGATAAGAATTCATTTTTAAACTTTACACTATAACAATCAATAAAGAAAAAAACTTCTGACAAAACAAAGATACATACCTGGCCCCTATAGGTTTCTTGAAAGCATTGTTGGGATAATTAGTAATCACATTGTGGTTGTAACTGTCCAACTAAATATTAGTTGGTAACTATCCAACCATATGAACATTACAGTGCATTCTATATAACCTTCTATTATGAATGAATAGTAAATAAATCATTCTCTACGTTCATTTGGTATTAGAGAAAATATTTTGAGTGATGATGTCTTGTGCTAGGGAATATATCTTTGCAGCTAGACTCAAAATGCAATTGACATATCTTGTAAAGTGATCATTTCTCCTTTTTTTGAATATGTGACCCCTGTGGGTGTGAAGTGTTTACAAAAACTTTTTATTGTACCCTCAAAGTGTGAGTGGTCTACGCATCCAGAAAGACTTCTATAGATCCAACACTGAAGAAGCCATACGATTTGAGTTGAAGAGTCTAATTTACCCACAACACCCCTGATTCAATTTCCTTAACAATAGACAAAGATTGAAGGCCATATGGTGTGACTGGTCCATATGGTTAGAATTGGAAGCCCCTGCAATGGTTTGTTAGTCCCTATGGTTGGACTTCATAGTCCCTACGATGGTTTTGTAGTCCCTATGGTAGTTTGGTAGTCCCTACGGCTGATTGTGGAAGCCCCTATGGTGTTCTAAAAGTCCCTACGTTTAGAATTGGGAGTCCCTATGGTAGTTTGGTAGTTCCTACAATGGAATCTGGTAGTCCCTACGGTTGAATCTGGTAGTCCCTAAAGTGGTATGGAAGTCCCTACAATTGAACCTAGCAGCCCCTATGGTGGTCTGGAAGTCCCTACGATTAGACCTAGGAGTCCCTACGGTGGTCTGGCAGTCCCTACAGTGGAACCTGGTAGTCCCTATGGTGTTCTAGCAATCCCTACGGTTGAACATGGCAGCCTGTATGGTGGTTTGGAAGTCCCTACAGTTAGACCAGGTAGTCCCTACGGTGTTCTAGAAGTCCGTACATGCTATGTTTTCCCCTCGGGTTTGCTTCTTTGCTACAACACAATTACTTAGCAATTCACCAGATGTTAACAGATGCACAGAATAATGAAGCACCAGATATGGAAAAATTTCCAAAAGGTTATATTATAAATAATGAAGTACTTTGGATTTTCCAGATCTGATACAAGTAGAACAAAGAAGAGTAGGGTGAGGGTTGAGTCCCACTGAAATTACAACAGGCCAAATAGGGAAGGTCTTTCACTTCCAAAATGGTGCACACCAGAACTCCAACCGAAATTCACAATACAAAGTAATAATTCAACATGCATACCAAAAGACTACCTACAACCATTCTTAAATACTCATCAGACAACTCCCGAGGGTGTACAAAAATTATCCGACACAAAACAACTAACACCTATGCTAAAATAAAAATGGACCCAAGATAAACTAAATCAATTGGGACCCAAATACAATATATTTTCTTATTATTATTTTTTCTAATTAAATGTTTATTTATAATATTATTTATATTTTGTGACCATTAATTAATTAAAAATAATTTATTAAAACTGAGGACATTACAAACCCTCACCACCCAAAGATTGCTTTCCCTCAATAAATCCATCATCAATACTCCATGATTCCAAACATTGATAATTGAATCCACTGGAATCCTCAAGCCCCAACATGACCACGCACATGTGCCTAGAAGTAAGAAAGAAAAGTAACTCTCCATCAAGCTTCAGCTACTCCACTTTGATATAATTGTTTTCATACCCAAAGTCACCAGGATCCCCGTGAAACCAAACATCAAACACATCGATACTCAAATCGCAAGCCAAGTGTGGACGTTGGTAGGAATATTTGTTGAGAACTCTATGCTAATTCTGGACCACATACACATAGTTGGATTTAGTTGGGACTAGTAAACCATAATCAAGCTTTTATTGTGCTACTATGCTAAAATCATTTCCATGCCCTTCACCAGGATCTCAACAATGGAAATCCATGAAATCTTTCACACTTTCATGTTCAACAATCTCTTCCAATATGGCCATAAAACATAGATGTTAACACCGACAAGTTAATGGAATGTTCCAAAGGTGATCTTTTCCTGAAGGTAATTTTGTGAGACATCCGGAAGGAAAATTTATCCCGAAGAGAATCTCAATCCGAAGAAAATCTTGGCTCAAAGTGGATCTCAACCCAAAGGCAATCTTGACCCGAAGGGGATCTCGACCCAAAGGCAATCTCGACCAGAAGGGAATCTCAACCTGAAGGAAATCTTGACTTGAATGAAATCTCACCCTGAAGGGAACCTTGACCCAAAGGCAATCTCAGCCCAAAGGGAATCTTGATCCAAAGACAATCTCTACCCGAAGGGGATGTCATCCTGAAGACAATCTCGGCCTGAAGGCAATCTCAATCTGAAGGTAATCTCAGCCCCAAGGGGATCTCAACCCAAAGGCAATCTCAAGCTTAAGGGAATCTTCATCTGAGGGAAATATCAACCCGAAGGGAATCTCAACCTAAAGGTAATCTCAGCTCGAAGGGGATCTCAATCCAAAAGAAATATCAGCCCAAAGGGAATCTCGGTGGTATATAGTGTTGGATTTTCTCCTTGTAGGACCAAACTTGAAATAGATAGTTGGGCTTAGATCTCAGTTAGAAACTCAAGTTTGACAAGGAAAACAAACCAATTGATGAGGATAGAGAGAAATCCTCCTTCTTTGAGCTCCACATTCACTCAAGCAGGTATTACCTTATCTGCACATTCAAGACACCTCATGACAAAACCAAAGGCTTACAGACAGATTAATGTGGAATAGAAATCAATCTCATATAGGTATCCTATACCCCAATGATAGAGAATCTCATGCAATAGCCCTACTTGCATGGAATGAGACTGAAAGCTAGAAACCTATACTAACAGCAAGAAAGGGAAAGGGTGGGACAGAAAGGAAATGATTTTAAAATGAATTGAAAGGACCTCTGAGATGCCCTAAGTCTCTGATAGACCAGTGCCTTATCCAATGGGCCATAGAGTCAAATTCAATATTGCAAGGGACAGTTATGAAATAGGAAAATAATATATCCAATGTGTTGATGCTTGACATCAATCACACACCATGACCAAACCTCAACTTAGCACCCACCTGTGTATTTAAGTATGTTATTATCCACTCAAAGGATTTTAACCCTCCCCTTAGAAGAGACCTATGAATCAGACAATACATTAACTAGCATCCACTGGAAGACAAGCATGACCTATCTTTGATATTTCAGCTCATACATACAAGAATACTAACTCTGAACCAGTTGTCCCTGCAAAGACAACTCCGGTTGCAAACACTTAGGAAATAATCAAACACCCTTGATGTATGATTAATGGACTCAGAATTCAAATGGAGATAGCTCGATAATAGTAAGAATATATTCACTTCTCATACATAAGACAAATCTATTACAACATATATTGTATTCTCTGAACCAACAATGGAGAAAGAGGAACACTCTATATGTAGAGAGAAGGAGAAAATCTACAGGAAAAAGACCTTCACTAGAACCAATTCTCCTCAAAAATTTTGTAGAAGAAGGAACCCTTACAAAAATGAACAACCTGCCACTTATACCACTAGCTGCCTTGGAATTCTCAGAGAGAATGCAACAAGCTTAGGGATAGCCAGGGCAAGGGTTTCAACCACTCGACCAACCAAAAGAATACATCAGAATTTATTACAGGGGCAAGAAACTAGGAAACCTCAGAGAAATAGATCAAAGATGATCTCCAATCATCATAATTTTTAGAATAGAGCATAGAAGATCAAAGATCTATCAAGAGAGCAAATCAAATCAACCACCCTGCAATCACACCTCGAGCCAAGAAAAATTGTCCTCCTCCACATGGCACAAATCCCTGCAATCACTCATGGCACCCTGGACCACACTGGAACGGCAGAGAAGTTCAAATTCACCAACTTTGGCCCCCTCTGTCATCAATTCCAGTCCTTCCTGGCCGCTGGAAATGTCTCTGAGATTTGAATTTGAACTCCAACAGCTACATCTTGGCGCCAACAGCACATCAGCGGTCCTGATTTGATCAGAGATCGACAATAAGTCCCAACCGTAGATCTCATCATCATTCCTGGGCTTCAGATCTTGAACTCATCAAGCACCTCGGGTTAACATTCCGCAAACTGGCGACAAGGCAAAATCCTAGTCACGAAATGAAAAGCCTAACCACAGTTGAATCCCGTGAACATGTGATTGCACATTATAAAATAGCCCACCTAAGTCATCTGGCGAACTGGTGACAAAGGAACTTTTGCCAATTTGTGGAAAGAATAGCGCTACCACCAAATCATCCTGCGAACCCACGATAAGAAGCAAATTATTAGGCTGCTAAACTTTATCCACTCTACCAAACCTCAGACCCCGCCATTAACTTTGCAACCGCGATGCCTGATGCCACCTGTCACAACACCAGACCCACACTCAACAAGCCTTCAAAATCAAACCATGGGTGCATGATCGCAAGGGGTCTGACACCTTCCATGAGATCATACGCCAACCACTAGATCTTCCATGCCATCCTCTTCGTAGAATCACTCAGGCCCACTGCAAACCAACCCGTCAGCATCAAATCAGACAGTGGGCACATGATCCCAAGGTGAAAGAATATTCCTTGTGATCGCACGCCAACCATAGATTAAAATCATTAACACAAGCCCCGCTGAGACACTGCCACATCACCACCTTGGACCACAGAACTGCAACACCAACTATGAAGAGCCAAGACCCACATAGACAGATGGCAAGAGGTCGCATGATTGCATGTCAGAAAAGTCTAACATGCGGCCATGTGACAGCCTGTAAGAACATGCCATTTGTCCCCCGTCTGACACCGGGCCCACATCATTCTCACAAAAGAAAATCTGATGGCCATCGCAAAAGTGCTAAGGATAAACACCGTGCAACTTCACTAGGCAAACAAGTGACATACACAGATCTTGTTCGAGCTTTAACTGTGTAGGAAGCATAAGAAGAGAGAAGCCACCAAGTATTTAGTTACTACGCGACTGTGGAAAACTTAACCACTAGCCAAGTCGTGAGATGTTAGTAGATAACCGTCAACCTTTTAGAGATCACGTGACTAACAGTCACCGAGTCACTGGATGCTAGCCACTTAACTGCCAGAATCAAGAGATCAATAGATAACTGCTAGTCACCAAGTCACTAGAATGAAAACTAACTGCCAGGCAGCCAAAAACCATGAAGAACCAGGACCACGCGGACAGGTGGCAGGCGGTCGCATGATCGCATGTCAAAAAATTCTAACATGCAGCCATGTGACAGCCAATCAAGAAAAGCCTTTGAAGGCCCGGGCCCACCTGTTATAACACTTGCGCACTTAAGGAAAGCCGGCAGACATGGAACTGGGAGGTTGAAAACACACAAAGTTTTCACAACAGCAAAGGATTGAAAAGACAAAAGGTTTTCTATATGTCAACAAATAAGCGCACAAAGATGGAAGAGAAAGGGTCGAAAACAATGTAGGTTATCGGTCAAAGATTGAAAACATCACAGACCTTTGAAAACACTGTGGGTTTTTGACACTGTGGAAAATTTTTAAGATTGCCAGCAGGCTTCCAAAATTTTAACAACTTTCTAGGCTTTGTGAATTTGGAGATGCAGTTTGGATTGAAGCAAGGTGACAACACACAAAACATAGGGCAAGGCACAAACCAAGAAACATTTGCAGGGAGCAGGCCATTTTCACAAGATTCTACTATGACAGAAAATTGGCCTAACAGATAGAGCCTCACCATCAAACAAAGCCTTAGCGGCAGACATAGCCTTGGAAACAGAAATAGCCTTGGTGATGGATATAGCCTTGGTGACAGACACATCTTGTTGCACATAAGGAAGGGCTCCATACTCAATGAATTGAAGGCCTTGGTCATGAAATGGAGTAGTGGCAGAGGTTATGTCACCTTGAGCTATCTAGGTTGTCTTGGCAAGATCCATGCAAACAAATTCTTCATTTTTTAGGTGTTCTCCACATGTAGGTTTTAGGAGCAAGATTTAGCAGATCCTCCTAGAGAATCCCCGTAATCATGCCTTCACCCTTGTTGTGTAATGCATCACCCTTATTACCATCATCTACTTTCTCTCACTTGTGAAAATGAGATATTAATTTTTCTTCATAATTCTTGAATACATTGCTGATCAATCTACATGTTGTCATAGATGGGATACATTCCAGATAACGAACAACCCACAACATAGATATGATAGGTTGGGATATTTCATCCATCTCTTCAATGAATGAAATCATAAGGCTCTCCATATCAACTAAAACCTTAGTATCATGACACTCCTTTATTGTGACCAATAAATGATGAAACATATCATGGATCAAGTCTTGCAACTCTAGATCTAAGAGGAGGTTACTTACTTTGACATTTGTACATTATCTAATATTGTAGATTTCCTACCAAAAGGGACCACTGAAGTCATCAAGGCTCTGAAATTTTTCAATGATCAAATGCAATATCTCTCTCATGGCACTGTCATCATACGGTTCTCTAGGAGCCCAGAATCTAAAAGTCTCAGTGAGACATGTTGGAGTTACCAACTTCACTTCCTTGTCATGGTGTCTTAAAAGCCTAGGTTGACTTAAGGCATCCTTAATCGAAGAAAAGATCCTCTGTATAAATCTTGAAGGTAATTGGTCCACCATACACAAACATACCTTCAATATATCTAATGGAAGATCAACACCCTCACTAAGCTCTTTGCCAATCTTTTATAGTGCCTTCAACCACCATTGTTCATCACTGCTAGGTGCCATGTTGTGATCTGAATCCCAAAATATCTCAATCGTCACAATAGGCTCGCAAGATCACCAAATCTTATACCACTGTAATGTACCCACGATACACCTGATCCAATTTTCTCAGCAATAGATGAAGATTGAAGGCCATTTATTGTGACTGGTCGGTATGGTTAGACCTGGCAGCCCCTATGGTAGTCTCTAGCAGTCCATACCGTTGGACCAAGTAGTCCCTATAGTGGTTTGGTAGTCCCTACAGTGGTCTGGCAGTCTCTATAGTTGAACTTGGTAGTCCCTACGGTGGCCTAGAAGTCCCTGTGGTTACACCTCAGAGTCCCTGCGGTGGTCTCACAATCCCTACAGTGGAACTTGGTAGTCCCTATGATGGTCTAGCAATCCCTATGGTTGAACTTGGTAGTCCCTACGGTAGTCTGGCAGTCCTTGCGGTTGAACCTGGCAGCCCCTACGGTGGTCTGGAAGTCCCTACAGTTAGACCTAGGAGTACCTATGGTGGTCTCACGATCTCTATCGTGGAACCTGGTAGTACCAATGGTAGTCTGGTAGTCCCTACGATGGTCTAGTAATCCCTACAATTGAACCTGGCATCCCCTACAGTGGTGTGGATGTCTCTATGGTTAGACCAGGTAGTCCTTATGGTGGTTTGGAATTCCATACATGCTATGTTTTCCCCTCAGGTTTACTTCTTCTCTACAACACAATTACTTAACAATTCACCAGATGTTAACAGATGTACAGAATGATGAAGTACATGATATGGAATAATTGCTAGGAGGTTATATTATGAATTTAATGAAGTACTTCAGATTTTTCAAATCTGATACAAGAAGAACAAATAAGAGTAGGGTGAGGGTTGAATCCCACTGAAACTACAACATCCCAAATAAGGAAGGTCTTTCACTTCATAAATGGCACACACCAAAACTCTAACTAGAATTTGCAATACAAAGAAAGAATTCAACATGCATACCAAAAGACTACCTACAACCATTCTTAAATACCCATCAGACAACTCCCAAGGGTGTACAAAATTTAGCCGACGCGACACAACTAAAACCTATGCTAAAATAAAATGGGCCTGAGATAAACTAAATCGATTGGGACCCAAATATAATATATTTTTATTTTTATTTTTGCTTAATTAAAGGTCCATTTATAATATTATTTAAATTTTGGGACCATTAATTAATTAAAAATAATTTAATAAAAATGGGGACATTAGAAAGAGTCTTTGTATCTGAATGAAGAGTAACATAGATCATGCTCTATAAAACATAGACAATGACATAATCTTCGGTAGAATAACATAAAAAAATATCATGCTTTTCATAGCCTGATTGTGTTAGAGAGAATGTGCTTGAGAGTGGCATAGTGGTAATGTGTTGTGCCTCTGTAGTAATGTACCATGTCTCTAGTAATGTACATTTGAATAGGGTTTTGAAGTGCATATAGTTTTGATCCACATGGGTCTCTATTCCCTAAGTGCCTATACATCAAAATGTAGTTGATGGAGAGAAAAAGCTCTTAACTACATGTGAATTGGAAAAGTCACATGTACTTGGGCACTCAATTTTACTATGGTCTTGTGTTTCAATACTGATTGGTGCCTGATAGTTAGTTGATGGTCATTTTGATCGAAGGAATATGGTGAAGTACTTCATTTCTAATATGGCCATAATATTTGTAAATACATACATTCAACCAACTATAGAATATCATAGTATTTTTAATTTTGTGAGTGGTTGGTACTAAGAGAAATAAGTTGCAAGTGATGAATAAAAACTTATGCTTCATAGTAAGTGACAAATAAAAATAACCTACAGATGCAAATAAGTTTTTTGAATCGAATAGTAGAGATGATAAAGCCAAGACTATTAATTGTCTTGCTCTTGCTGATTCTGAACTTCATCACGTAGATTTAGAAAGCACTTTTGTAGATATTTGAGATAATCTAAACAAGTTGTTTGGAGTAAAAGTGGTCAATGCAAATTTTTCTCTAGAACTTCAATTGTTTAGATTCAAAATGGGAAATGGAATCACAATTTCAAACCATATAAGTAATTTAAGGTCTCTCATTAGGCAACTTCTAGAGGTTAAGGCTCTTGTTGATGATGATGATGCTAAGATTATCCTTTTAATGACGATGATGCTAAGGTCATCCTTTTAATGATGATGATGATGATGCTAAGGCCATCCTATTAAATATCTTATCTTCCAAATATAGTAATGTTATCTTTACACTTAGTCAAATCACTTTGTAGGCTCTAGAGGATATGATTTCAGCCCTTCTAGCAAAAGAGAACAGGACAAAGGAAGACATAAAAGAATATCATTGAATAGATATGACATTATGGGTGGCTGCAAGAAGTTGGGTGCCAATTTTTTGCAAAAAGTGGAAGTGTTTTTTCTATTTTTTAAAATTTATCTGAATTGATCTCAAAATTTGAGGCACTTAGAGATTGAATCTCGGAAAAATTCACTAATAGAAATTGTAGTACTTGGAGTCTACTTTTCAAATATATAATTTATTTTAATACCCACATGGTATAAATTATATTTTGATAGGCATATTTGAAAACCACTTTTTCAAAATGCCTGTTTCAGGACCATACCACATCCGTGTATGGCCACCATATTTTGACACAAATAAATGAATTTTTTTAAATCCTTTTTAGGGAAGATACCTAAGACATAGAATATTGATGAGAATATTTTTTCTTATTTTTTTGTTTTGTAAATTATTTTTTATTAATTTTTAATTAACAATAAAGCTTATTTTTCAAACCTCTCGTGTACGGCCACCATAATTTAATATAATTTTTCCTTTTTTCAATTTTTTTTTTTTAAATTCAAAAGAATTGAATCTAGATTGATGACATATAATTTATTTTTAAAAATACTTAAAAATTAAAAAGTTATTAAAATTTTAGTGAGTCTCACTATTTTACGTTTATGTACCACTATCAACTAATAAATAATGTAAAAATAGTAAAAATAACCATATTATTATGAAATTTATATTTTTAGAATCATGATAGTGAGATCTTTAATGAGTTTTTGTTTTGTCAAAAAAATCGATCCAGAAGGGCTTCAAAAAATTACGGTAAGCTTTAAAATTTTTATTCCAATGCCTTAGCCAAAATTTTGGAGGCTAAGACATAGACTTGGTCTCACCAAACCTATCCCAAACCAAAAACTGAGGCAGAGTGAAAACTCCCACATGCATATTTTAAGAAACGGGCACCCGTTATTTAAATTCAAGAAACGGGCACCCGTTATTTAAATTCAAGAAACGGGCACCCGTTTCATAAATTTAAAAATATGTGTTTAAAAAAATATTTTAAATTTTATTTAAAAAAAATTAAAATTTAGAAACGGGTACCCGTTTTAAACAAAAACGGGTGCCCGTTTCTGGAAAAACGGGTACCCGCTTTTGAATTTCGGATCAGATGTCTGAGCTTAAAACGGGCACCCGTTTTTAAAAATGGGTGCCCGTTTCAAGCGGCGCAAATTTTCAAACCGCGGACTTCCGCGGAATTGGCACTCAACTTTTTGCTTCTACCCTTATACTTACCAAGTACTAAAATATGGTTAGACAAAAATACAAGAGATAGTAAATATTGTTACTAGAAGAAAAAAGGGCACACGACATGGGTTTAGAGAACTAGAGCTAGTGATGTGCTTAAGGGAAAATTGAGGTTGGAGGAATTTCCATCATAATTTCCCTTAAACACAATTTCCAACCTCTAGAACTGAAGGTTCAAAGCACAAAATTATGATTGGCAGCATCAGAGGTTGGAGGAATTTCCATCATCTAAGTTAGCTTCTCACTTTGAGATGATGCTTGTATGAGAAGCATTTTTGGCTTTTCTTTCACGCTTCAATTTTTTTCTAATGTTGATATTTCAAGAATACATGTTTTGTGAAGATTCATTTTGGAGACAAGTTTGAGATTTAGTATTTCTCTCAATATGGATTGTTGTCAACTGAGCTTGAGAGTGTATGATCGAGAATTATACTCTTTCTTAGTCACTAGACAATGATAGAGATCTATAGCATCTCTTAGGGATCATTCTTGAATAATTCAAGACTATAATTTGAGAGTTCAGGACTGAAGGCTTAAGAATACAACTCAAAGCTACACCATTCCAAGGGTCAAGAGACAACTTGATGGAGCATTGCATTATTAAGGATTTGGTACTTCAGAGGAATATTTTCTCAACATATGTATTCATATTATGTAATCAACATGTTTTGTTATGTAAGCCTTAAGGGGTTGCTTAAGGCAAGTTGTTTTTTATGCTTTTAGGATCAGTGTAATAGGGGGGGAGAATGTTGGCATAATTAGTAATTACATTGTGCTTGTAACTGCCCAACTAAATATCGATTGGTAACTGTCCAACCATATGAACATCACATTGTATATTACTATATAATCTTCTATGATGAATGAATAGTAAATCTAGTATTATCCACATTCATCAAACATTCCACCACATCTTCCCAAGAAATCCCATATCCACACCATCTAGCAAATAAACAATAAGTTTTACATTGATACCACATACCACCAGTAAATATCCACACCATCTAGCAAATAAACCATAAGTTTTACATTGATACCACATACCACCAGTAAGTTTATTACTTATATCCATAGTAACTTTCTCCTTAGTATTCGTAGTTTGTGGACTTCGCGAAGGAATTCCTTTTTGATCAGTTGGTGTAGGCGTAGGGATCCTGTCAGAAGGGTAGCCTTGAGATTTTGAGATTGTCTGATTTTATCATTTTTCCAGGCCCCAACTTTATGTTTGATGGCTGGTTGCGAAGAGGAACCACGACACCCGCCCCTGGATCTAGGGTTTTGCCAAAAGTGAGCATTATTATAAAAATTCCCAGTAGGGGCCGGTTTTATGAATCCTCCACATTTTTCCGTAGAGGATGGAACCTGTTATTACGCAAGAGGTGTCGTTGACCTATTGAATTTGGCCGAAGATGACCAGGAAAGGGCGGAGGATGAGGGTTTCTATTAACCAACGTTAATTGGTTGGCGGTAGAGGCGAAGTCTCGAGTCTTCGATATAATTGGAATATCCCAAATCCTGGAAACCCTTAGCTCCTCCTCCCTTGTGTTCATTTCTGCTGAAATCGTCTCAGCCCTCTTTGTTTTTCTACTCTTAACCAGCTGCCAACCATATTCCACTTGTTTCTGTGGAGGGGGAGCCCAGCCCCTATGGTTTTTCTCAGAGTTTCTGCAGAAATTTGCGTTCAGATTTTTTGCTCTATATCCATTGGAGATCTTATTCAGCAAGACTGCCCTGTTCTTATCTGCATTTTTCGCTTTCGCGAGTCCATTGTCCGTTTTTTCTCAAAAGATTATATTATATGACATACCTTTTCTTTCATAAACTCGGTGATGACTTTCAAACCCTCCAAGCAAGATCTTCATAAACGGCTGCAAGTAGCACCATTGTTATCTCCTCCTCTTGGCAGCCAACTAACAACAGTTTCATTTATCTCCAAGCATCTTTGATATTTTGCACAATAATTTCAATTCAGAGATCTGCACCTTACCAACAAGCAGCATCCACTGTTTGGCGTCAATTTTTTTAAAGGCGCCTCCTATTCTTTAGTTGCGGCTTCTTTTTAGTGGCTCCCTTTCAACAGCTAAGACAAGATCTCTGAATTTTTGTGAAGCCTTTGTCTCATTGGCTCTTGAAATTTTTGTCGGCTACTAAACTGCGATTTCTAACAGCACCTTGGGGTTACCAGCAAGGACAGCAAATGCAATTCCTCCTTTAGATTCTGCAGCACCTCATTTTCACTACGACTAGAGCGATCTGGACAAGTGGCAAACCTCAGCTCACAATCTTCTGTGATTTGACTTGACACTCCAGTCTTTGGAAACAACCTGCTTCGTCCATCTCATACTTTTGGAACTCCCTTTACAAATGTTGACAGGATCCACTGCTAATCTTGATTAGCTTCGTTTTATTAATGGTGACTGTAGGGTCCAGAAAACCAACTAGAGACATTAAAGCTATAACCACGAGAAATTCGCATAATCAAAAAGAGATCAAGACTAAAAATTAACAAAGACTTTTCATCATACATAATTTCAATTGCATAATTTCACAAATTCAGAAATTACATCATAATTCATATAACATTGACCTTTCTTGTCAAGATAAATGAAAATTCGACCAACTGTCGAAGTACACATCATAGATAAAATTAATTACAAGAGATATGTCGACCATACTGTCGACCATATATTGTTTACAAAATAGATTATATACAATAATCACAAGACCCGAAGGTCGAAAAAGTATAAGATATCCAATACATGCCATCGGACAGCCAGTCGTCCATCTGCATGATCAAGTCTCCTATGCCATCGAACAACCTGTCGTTCATCTGCATAGTTTGAGACGGAAATGTGATTCAGGCATTTTATCTGCCCAACCACGGAGTGGTTAGCTCCCCCGGGGCTCATCCTGAAATGAAGAGCTCGCCGACCCTACACGAGTGACTTATGAAAATGACACAAGTGGATCGGAAAGGAATCTGGTGCATGTTGTGATTGCCTACTTCGTCTCACATAAAGTAAAACAAACACAGATATGGCAAAGAGATAAATAACATAACCAACACAAATTCAATTATGTGTTTACAAGCTTAGGCCTAAGCATTTAAAATACCAGAAATCATCTAGCAGGTAAAAATAATTTACTTTTACCCTTCTCTATTATTCCATATTCAGCACCCTTTCCGAGGATATCTTACTTCAGCAAACACAAAATAAAGATAGCAAGGACATTCAATAACAAATCTCAAAACATACCATCACTTGGTTCACATTTGAAAATATATCTTGCTATAACATTAAAATTCTCAAATAAAAGTCATCTTAAAAAGCGAGGAGAATATTTCCCTGATTCTACATAATCTTTGGAAAATCAGACTAATTATGCTCACATTCATTCTATGAACTTGTTATTCTTTTCAGATTTGTATTGCAAAATGTAAAACATTTTCATAAATAGACTTGATGGATAAAAACAAAGAGAATTAATTTATGTATACCACATAATTATTGGCAGGCCTGATCCATATTAAATGAAATTTCTGACATATATATTAAAACAGAATTTCAAATATGTTTATGAGCTTGAACTCAATGACCAATTTAAAGAACTCCAAAATGGTAAGAAGACAATTCATGTCACCTTACAGACACTGATTTTAATGAGATTTCCTAATTTTCTAAGAGAGATAAAACATAATCAGAACTCCTGGAAGTTACCATAGATCTCAGAAAGTTTTCATTACATTGTAATTTAAACAGGGCACCCTTAATCAAACTACTACTAAATTCTGAGATAGATGCAATTCCAGACCTTTTAACTAGTCATCACAAGCTGGAATGTACATTCTAATTTGCATTGATAACAACAATGCTTCAGATATTTGAAACTCTAACACATGGTCCAAGACTTCTTAGCAGCTAGTGTGTGTAAAATGATATGGAGTTATAGACAACAATTCTCCAAAGCTATCTAACACCCTTCCTCAACTATTTTTCCTTTCAATTTATTTTGTTGTTAAGAGTGAATATCTTAATGTGGTTATTCTATCTATACATCAATACCCTACAAAAGAATATGAAAAGCTTCATGGACTGGAATAACTCCAGCCTTCAAAGGAAATCTACGCCAAAATTCAGCAACAGCATAGCCCAACCAAGACTTCACTATTCTCACCTCATTTTAACAAAATCCCACAATGTTTGAAATATAAAAAGTTATAGACCTTCTTTAATTACTGATTGCATTTCAGGTAAGTATGAACATGTTCCAAAATGTAACCTATACATGCCACATTTTGCACTATTATTTGTCTCATATATATATTTATCTCGTATGCAACAGAGATGTTTGGAACTGTATCGAGTCAGGGTATGTGTACAATGTTACAATTTCTGAGATTTTGAGAGAGAGAGACACAACACGTAAATCATGCACTAAGATGGCATGTATTCTCTAAATCCCGAGTGGCCCACAAAATCAACTCCATTATTAATTTGATGACTATTTTTTTTTTATTGACAGCTATGTTCTTGCAATAACCCACACATTACATTAAAATTCCTATTTTCCCCATTTTCACCCCAAAATATCCATATACCCAAAACACTAATAGCTACCGGTGACGTAGTATCCCTAGCAAAAGTGCACCTGGGGAAGGATATACTAAAGCAATAATTTTGGAATGAACAGTTTAGCAAATATTGAAATCAAATAAAGGGTAAAGATTGCATTTTTAAAATAACTCGTTTAGTATGAAGCGAGTGTATAGAAATCTACAAGGAATTATTGTACAAAAGTGATCTAAATCCAATTGAAGTGTCCTTGTTTGGTACTGATCTAAACAGGAGTAAATCTTTGAATGCTAAAAACTAAGGTTTTATGTATGTACATTATACCTGGTCTTAAACTGTATCTTGATGATATTATCACAATTTTTAAAGATGCAAGTTGAAAATCAAGAGTTTAAGCTCATAAAAATCCATTCATAGCAATTCCATAAAGCTCAAGATTTAATGGTTATTTCACTGAATAAATGATTCCTATACTTTGCATGGTCTGAAACCCTAATGGTTGCATCAAGAAGTAAAATGTAGAATAAAAAGAGATTGGAACCTGATTTTGATTGGAGATTAATAGTAGGTGAAGAAGCTTCTCCCGTCTCTACTGATTGTATTTTCCTCCCTGCAACTGCTAACCTGTGTGCATATATCTTTTTTTTTTCTTCCTTTTTCTCCCTTTCCCTCTCTTTCTTTCAAAAGAAAATTTCCCCCTTCTTAATTAGCCCCATCCCTCCTATCATGCCTCCAATTTTGTAGACTTTAAGGAAGAGGCATAACTTCTAACTTCCTTACTCATACGTGCCCAAAGAGGATAAATTATTCCTTTTAACCGAATAACAATAATCAAGCCCACTCATGATTATATTATCAAACAAGAAAATGTGCCTTATTTCCAAATTAAATTTTTTCGCTAAAACAAAACAGTCCTCTTCCATGGATTATTAATTCTGGATACATGTCATAAAAGAAATTAAATGTTTTTACCGTTAATTACGGAAATGGAGAATATGGTTGTGACATCCTTCCCCTCTAAGAGAATGCATTGTCTCTGATGCTTTACCATAATGTTAGCAATTAACCATATTCAGAAAACAAGTTCAAACTCAGAAATATTCACTCAGGCAAGACAAGAAAGAAGTCTATACTATCCAAGCATTCACTTATGAAAACACATCAATAAACTTATAAGGTTGATAATCAAATCTAAGTGGTGTGTGCTTGCAACCATTATTCTGATCTCATCCCTGCCATCAGATAAGTACACTCTACCTCAATTACATTCCGCCTTCGTTTCCTATCATGCATGCTCAAACTCAAAGATCATCAGTAGGTTAGTTCCATTAAACCCATAATCAAATTTAAATTGCACAGCATTTACATCATTTCATTTCATCATAAGCAATGATACATAATGAAATTAAAACTTCCACATACTACTTCATACTTTCATATTATGTAAACATTTCATCATATCTCCAAAAGATAAACATATCGAAAGTATATGCAAATCATTCATTTAGTACTGCTTAGGTCATCAAACTGTTGATCAAGCAAATCATAAGTCTGAAAACTATAAGTAAAACAGTCACTCAGATTGTTTTATCTAAAAACATCAAATCATACCTTTAGTTCTATGACTAAGAACATCAAAGCACTCAAAGAGAATCAAATCGGGTTACATCATGGACCCGATGTCATATGAAAAACAAAACAAAAGTTCAAAGCTTAAAGCTTGTATCAAAAAACAAAACTAAGCAAACAACTGCGGAAAAGACCTATGCATGTCTTCCGCATCTTCCCAGGTAGCACTGTCAACAGAGAATTGGTCCCATTGGACCTTATACTGCAAAATTTCCCTGCCACGCACCTTGATGGTACATTGATCAATGAGGCGGGTAGGCTGCACCAACACCGCCCCTGGATCCTGAACCTGTAATGTACGATAATAAAAAATGTGAGATGCATCTGGGTGATAAGGTTTCAACAAAGAAACATGAAAAACATCATGGATTTTGGCAAGAGCTGGCAGTAGAGCAAGTCTGTAGGCAACGGGGTTGATGACCTCCAAAACATCAAAAGGTCCCACATATCTCGGTGCAAGCTTTGAAGCCTTGCCAAAAGAGATTGAGCTTTTATGTGGTCTCACATGTAGAAACACATTATCCCCTTCCTGAAACTGTCTAAAAGTGCGGTTCCTATCAGCATAACTCTTCTGTCTATCAGCTGCCTCCTTCAGCCGAGCATGAATCAGAGTCATCTGTTCTTCCATTTCTCTCAACATATCAGGACCAATAACTATCCTGTCCTCTACTCTATCCCAACTGATAGGAGTACGAAACTTACGTCCATAAAGTGCCCCAAATGGTGCCATTCCCAAAGAAGCATGGTAAGAGTTGTTTTAGGCAAACTCTACCAATGGAAGATACTCTTCCCACTTATACTACTGGTCCATGTAGTACATCCGGAGCAAATCTTCAATCACTTGATTTACTCTCTCAGTTTGTTCGTCTATCTGAGGATGATAAGCGGTACTAAAATTCAATCTAGTTCCCAAAGATGCATTCAAGGTTTTCCAAAACCTTGATGTCATTCTAGTATCCCTGTCAGATATGATAGTCTTAGGTACCTCGTGCAACCTAAAAATTTTCTAGATGAACTTTTTGGCCAAAGCCAATGATCCATCTTTCAAGCTCCCTAGAATAAAATGAGCTACCTTGGTTAGTTTGTCAACTACAACCAAGATTACATCATGCCTACGTCGTGTCATGGGTAAACCCTGGATAAAATCCATACTGATGATTTTCCATTTATACTCTGGTATATCATGTGGATACAAAATTCCTGCTAGATGGATATGTTCAGCCTTAACTCGCTGACATTCCAAACACTGGGCTACAAAAGCTGTGACAGCTCGCTTAAGCCCTGGCCAAAAATACAACGGCCTCACATCGGCAATCATCTTGTTTACCCCAGGATGTCCTAAAAAAGGAGTACAATGCATTTCCTCCATAACCACTTTCCTCAACCCTGCTCGGTCGGGAATGTACATCCTGCCTTGGTATCTCATGATACCATCACCCTCAAAGGTGTATCTGTCAAAACGGTGATCTGATGGATCTGCAAGTAGGGCTGTCTTAACCATCTCATAATGGTCATCCCCTACAAGATTCTCTAACACATGTTCTCTTAATCATGTTCTAGAAGTAGATATAGCAGAAATATGTCTTCTCCTACTAAGAGCATCTGCTACTCTATTCTCTTTTCCCTTGATATACTTGATATCAAAATCGTACTCACTTAGAAACTCCAACCATCGTCTCTGTCTAGCATTGAGATTAGGTTGAGTGAAAATGTATCTAAGTCCCCATGTGATCTATCTTAAGCTCAAAAGGTTTACCTAAAAGGTAATGTCTCCACATCACTAGAGCATGAACAATTGATGCTAGTTCCAAGTCATGAGGTGCATAATTAACCTCATACTATTTTAGTTTCCGTGACTCATAAGCCACCACCTTGCCATCCTGCATAAGAACACCACCAAGACCTTCTCCTGAAGCATCAGTGATAACTATAAAGTGACCATTAGGATCTGGTATAACCAAGATAGGAGCGTATGTGAGCTTCTATTTCAATAACTGAAATGCTCTCTCACATTCATCCGTCCACTCATATCTTTTCCCTTTTCTCTGAAGAGATGTGATAGGTGCTGCAATCTTGGAGAATCCCTCCACAAATTTCCTGTAATAACCTGCAAGCCCCATAAAACTTCTCACCTCACTCACACTTTGAGGAGTTGGCCATTCAAGAATAGCCTTGATCTTTGCCGGATCTACTGCAATTCCATCTGCAGAAATGATATGGCCTAAATAATGAATCTCCTTGTAGAAAGAGCACTTTTATAGTTTAGCATACAACTTCCTATCTCTCAGGCACTGCAAAACTATCCACAAAAGTTCCTCATGCTCCTCCATGGTCTTAGAATAAATCAGAATATCATCAATAAATATCTAAACAAACTTGTCAAGACAATCCCTGAACACACTGTTCATAAGATTCATAAATGTTGCAGGTGCATTTGTCAAACCCAAAAGGTAAGACTACAAATTCATAGTGTCCATACCTTGTCTTGAAAGCTGTTTTGGATATATCCTCCTCCTTGATCCGAAGTTGATGGTATCCAGATCTCAAATCAATTTTGAAGAACACAGTTGCTCCCCTCATTTGATCAAACAGTTCATCTATCCGAGGAAGAGGATATCTATTTTTAATGGTGACCTTATTCAGCATTCTATAATTTATGCATAGTCGTAAGGTGCCATCCTTCTTCTTTATGAAGATTACTGGAGCTCCCCATGGTGAAACACTTGGGCGAATAAACCCTTTATCCAAGAGTTCTTCCAACTGTATCTTCAACTCGTTCATCTTAGTAGTGGTCATACGATACGGTGCCTTGGATTGAGGCTCAGCTCCAGGCATAATATCTATTGAAAAATCAAACTCCCTCTTTGGAGGTAACTCAGGTAATTCTTTAGGAAAAACATCCCTAAATTCCTGCAAAATAGGGAAATCTACTAAGCTAGGGGGTGTGTCCAAATCTTTGACATAAGCCATATACAGCATACACCCCATTCTTTTTGCCTTTTTCAATTGCATGGCAGAAATTTGTCTAAGTTCAAGAGGTCTTTTAACACCATAGATTGTTACTGTATTACCTGAAATATGTCTTCTCCTACTAAGAGCATCTGCTACTCTATTCTCTTTTCCCTTGATATACTTGATATCAAAATCGTACTCACTTAGAAACTCCAACCATCGTCTCTGTCTAGCATTGAGATTAGGTTGAGTGAAAATGTATCTAAGTCCCCATGTGATCTATCTTAAGCTCAAAAGGTTTACCTAAAAGGTAATGTCTCCACATCACTAGAGCATGAACAATTGATGCTAGTTCCAAGTCATGAGGTGCATAATTAACCTCATACTATTTTAGTTTCTGTGACTCATAAGCCACCACCTTGCCATCCTGCATAAGAACACCACCAAGACCTTCTCCTGAAGCATCGGTGATAACTATAAAGTGACCATTAGGATCTGGTATAACCAAGATAGGAGCGTATGTGAGCTTCTATTTCAATAACTGAAATGCTCTCTCACATTCATCCGTCCACTCATATCTTTTCCCTTTTCTCTGAAGAGATGTGATAGGTGCTGCAATCTTGGAGAATCCCTCCACAAATTTCCTGTAATAACCTGCAAGCCCCATAAAACTTCTCACCTCACTCACACTTTGAGGAGTTGGCCATTCAAGAATAGCCTTGATCTTTCCCGGATCTACTACAATTCCATCTGCAGAAATGATATGGCCTAAATAATGAATCTCCTTGTAGAAAGAGCACTTTTATAGTTTAGCATACAACTTCCTATCTCTCAGGCGCTGCAAAACTATCCACAAAAGTTCCTCATGCTCCTCCATGGTCTTAGAATAAATCAGAATATCATCAATAAATATCTCAACAAACTTGTCAAGACAATCCCTGAACACACTGTTCATAAGATTCATAAATGTT
Organism: Chamaecyparis obtusa; assembly: GCA_027943335.1. Classification (NCBI taxonomy): domain Eukaryota; kingdom Viridiplantae; phylum Streptophyta; class Pinopsida; order Cupressales; family Cupressaceae; genus Chamaecyparis; species Chamaecyparis obtusa. The sequence continues at coordinate 172,167 of BSBK01008820.1, forward strand.
GCAGGTGCATTTGTCAAACCCAAAAGGTAAGACTACAAATTCATAGTGTCCATACCTTGTCCTGAAAGCTGTTTTGGATATATCCTCCTCCTTGATCCGAAGTTGATGGTATCCAGATCTCAAATCAATTTTGAAGAACACAGTTGCTCCCCTCATTTGATCAAACAGTTCATCTATCCGAGGAAGAGGATATCTATTTTTAATGGTGACCTTATTCAGCATTCTGTAATTTATGCATAGTCGTAAGGTACCATCCTTCTTCTTTATGAAGATTACTGGAGCTCCCCATGGTGAAACACTTGGGCGAATAAACCCTTTATCCAAGATTTCTTCCAACTGTATCTTCAACTCATTCATCTTAGTAGTGGTCATACGATACGGTGCCTTGGATTGAGGCTCAGCTCCAGGCATAATATCTATTGAAAAATCAAACTCCCTCTTTGGAGGTAACTCAGGTAATTCTTAGGAAAAACATCCCTAAATTCCTGCAAAATAGGGAAATCTACTAAGCTAGGGGGTGTGTCCAAATCTTTGACATAAGCCATATACAGCATACACCCCTTTCTTTTTGCCTTTTTCAATTGCATGGCAGAAATTTGTCTAAGTTCAAGAGGTCTTTTAACACCATAGATTGTTACTGTATTACCTGAATCATCAAGGCATTCCACTATTTTATCCCTACAATTCACTATGGCCTTGTGTTTTGTTAACCAGTTGATGCCCAAAATAACATCATAAGAACCTAAAGGTGCAAGATACAAGTTTACTTGTGTTTGAAAGTTTGAAAGTTCAATCTCGTTACAAGATAGACATTGCTCAACCTTATGCTCTGCCTTGTTCCCATATTCTACCATCCATGGTTCACACATGTAGCCTGCTCTAACTGGAAATTTAGAAGCAACTCTAAGATCTATGAAACATTCTGTGGCTCCATTATCAATTAAAATAGTAATATCATGACCAAAAAGCTTACCGACCATCTGGATAGGTGTTCTTGGAAATCAGCTTGCCTATTGTTCACTGCAGCATGTATTTGATGCTGTGTCTATGGTCCTTTCCCATCTCTACGAGCTGATCTTTGAGGACATACACTAGCATAATGGTCACCTCCACAAGTATAGCAACCATCTCTAGGTCCCTGTCTACCATCAGATTTACCTTTCTTATTACCGTTCCTATTATTACCCTTGTTTTGATTTCCATTGTAGTTATTCTTTCTAGCATTGCCTTTGCCTTTACCTCTCATGTTCTGCACCTGTTTCCGATCAGTGTCCTTTGGCTTATTGTCTTGAAACTTCCTCTTGAATCCCTATGGTGCATTATTTTTCTGATTTACCCGGATTGAAGGTGCCTGCTTAAGCTTTTGCTCTTGCCTCAAGGCCAACCTAAAAGCAGAATCCATAGTATCTAGCTCATGCATATCTACCTCTGATCCTATCTCTGGACGTAGTCCAAGAATGAACTTGTGGGTTCTAAACCGCTCATCTTGCTGGTACTGAGGAACATATTTTACCAGGTGGTAAAATCTCTCATGATATTCTGTGACACTCAAAACTCCCTGTATCAAATTCTAAAACTCTGCCACCTTCCTATCATAAAAGAGTTGAGGTAACCACCTCTTACGGAACAAAACTAGGAACTCATCCCATGAGATCTCACCAGACTGTATTCTCTTTTCAGCTATCTCATTATCCCACCATGTACCAGCCTCACCAACTAACTGGAAGACACCCTGCATAGCTCGGGATTCAGGTGAAAGGTTATGGACACGGAAGTATTTCTCCATGGAAACTACCCATGCCTCTGCAGCATCACCAATGGTCTTACCATCGAATGTGGGAGGTGTGACCTTCTTGAGGTCCTTACTCAACTCCTCTGCTATTCTTTCCCTGTTATGCCTTGGATCTGCATTGTGATTCTGCTGATCCTCATCCTGTTTCTATCTAGCTTCAATTCTCTGGTCTTCTTCCCTCTTCCTTCTTCCCTCTTCTTCTTGCATAACTCTTGCATCCTGTTCTAATTGATCCATACGGGTGTTCTGTTGCTGCAAGAGATTTCTCTGTTCAGTCAAGAGGTTAAGAATCTCATCCATTCTAGGATCCTATCTCTCACTACTGGATCCTCCCCTATTACTGCTCTATGTTTGCATGGTGTCAAATCAATTCTTGCACCAAGCATAAGTACACAGCTTAGCGATAGAGGACCAAGGTCTGAGTATTTAAACACAACTCTGATACCACATGTAGGGTCCAGAAAACCAACTAGAGACATTAAAGCTATAACCACGAGAAATTCGCATAATCAAAAAGAGATCAAGACTAAAAATTAACAAAGACTTTTCATCATACATAATTTCAATTGCATAATTTCACAAATTCAGAAATTACATCATAATTCATATAACATCGACCTTTCTTGTCGAGATAAATGAAAATTCGACCAACTATCAAAGTACACATCATAGATAAAATTAATTACAAGAGATATGTCGACCATACTGTCGACCATAAATTGTTTACAAAATAGATTATATACATTAATCACAAGACCCGAAGGTCAAAAAAGTATAAGATATCCAATACATGCCATCGGACAGCCAATCATCCATCTGCATGATCAAGTCTCCTATGCCATCGAACAACCTGTCATTCATCTACATAGTTTGAGATGGAAATGTGATTCAGGCATTTTATCCGCCCAACCACGGAGTGGTTAGCTCCCCCGGCGCTCATCCTAAAATGAAGAGCTCGCCGACCCTACACGAGTGACTTATCAAAATGACACAAGTGGATCAGAAAGGAATTGGTGCATGTTGTGATTGCCTACTTCATCTCACATAAAGTAAAACAAACACAGATATGGCAAAGAGATAAAGAACATAACCAACACAAATTCAATTATGTGTTTACAAGCTTAGGCCTAAGCATTTAAAATACCAAAAATCATCTGGCAGGTAAAAATAATCTACTTTTACCCTTCTTTGTTATTCCATATTCGGCACCCTTTCCCAGGATATCTTACTTCAGCAAACACAAAATAAAGATAGCAAGGACATTCAATAACAAATCTCAAAATATACCATCACTTGGTTCACATTTGAAAATATATCTTTCTATAACATTAAAATTCTCAAATAAAAGTCATCTTAAAAATCAAGGAGAATATTTCCCTGATTCTACATAATCTTTGGAAAATCAGACTAATTATGCTCACATTCATTCTATGAACTTGTTATTCTTTTCAGATTTGTATTGCAAAATGTAAAAGATTTTCATAAATAGACTTGATGGATAAAAACAAAGAGAATTAATTTATGTATACCACATAATTATTGGCAAGCCTGATCCATATTAAATGAAATTTCTGACATATATATTAAAATAGAATTTCAAATATGTTTATGAGCTTGAACTCAATGACCAATTTAAAGAACTCCAAAATGGTAAGAAGACAATTCAGGTCACCTTACAGACACTGATTTTAATGAGATTTCCTAATTTTCTAAGAAAATAAAAGATAATCAGAACTCCTAGAAGTTACCATAGATCTCAGAAAGTTTTCACTACACTGTAATTTAAACAGGGCACCCTTAATCAAACTACTACTCCTAAATTCTGAGATAGATGCAATTCCAGACCTTTTAACTAGTCATCACAAGCTGGAATGTACATTCTAATTTGCATTGATAACAACAATGCTTCAGATATCTGAAACTCTAACACACGGTCCAAGGCTTCTTAGCAGCTGATGTGTGTAAAATGATATGGAGCTATAGACAACAATTCTCCAAAGCTATCTAACACCCTTCCTCAACTATTTTTCCTTTCAATTTATTTTGTTGTTAAGAGTGAATATCTTAATGTGGTTATTCTATCTATACATCAATACCCTACAAAAGAATATGAAAAGCTTCATGGACTGGAATAACTCCAGCCTTCAAAGGAAATCTATGCCAAAATTCAGCAACAACATAGCCCAGCCAAGACTTCACTATTCTCACCTCATTTTAACAAAATCCCACAATGTTTGAAATATAAAAAGTTACAGACCTTGTTTAATTACTGATTGCATTTCAGGTAAGTATGAACATGTTCCAAAATGTAATCTATACATGCTACATTTTGCACTATTATTTGTCTCATATATATATATTTATCTCGTATGCAACAGAAATGTTTGGAACTGTATCGAGTCAGGGTATGTGTACAATGTTACAATTTGTGAGATTTTGAGAGAGAGAGAGACACAACACGTAAATCATGCACTAAGATGGCATGTATTCTCTAAATCCCGAGTGGCCCACAAAATAACTCCATTATTAATTTGATGACTATTTTTTTTTTATTGACAGCTGTGTTCTTCCAATAACCCACACATTACATTAAAATTCTTATTTTCCCCATTTTCACCCCAAAATCTCCATATACCAAAAACACTAACAGTTACCGGCGACGTAGTATCCCTAGCAAAAGTGCACCTGGGGAAGGATATACTAAAGCAATAATTTTGGAATGAACAGTTTAGCAAATATTGAAATCGAATAAAGGGTAAAGACTGCATTTTTAAAATAACTCGTTTAGTATGAAGTGAGTGTATAGAAATCTGCAAGGAATTATTGTACAAAAGTGATCTAAATCCAATTGAAGTGTCCTTGTTTGGTACTTATCTAAACAGGAGTAAATTTTTGAATGCTAAAAACTAAGGTTTTATGTATGTACATTATACCTGGCCTTAAACTGTATCTTGATGATATTATCACAATTTGTAAAGATGCAAGTTGAAAATCAAGAGTTTAAGCTCGTAAAAATCCGTTCATAGCAATTCCATAAAGCTCAAGATTTAATGGTTATTTCACTGAATAAATGATTCCTATACTTTGCGTGGTTTGAAACCCTAATGGTTGCATCAAGAAGTAAAATGCAGAATAAAAAGAGATTGGAACCTGATTTTGATTGGAGATTAATAGTAGGTGAAGAAGCTTCTCCCGTCTCTGCTGATTGTATTTTCCTCCCTGCAACTGCTAAGCTGTGCGCATATATCTTTTTTTTTTCTTCCTTTTTCTCCCTTTCCCTCTCTTTCTTTCAAAAGAAAATTTCCCCCTTCTTAATTATCCCCATCCGTCCTATCATGCCTCCAATTTCGTAGACTTTAAGGAAGAGGCATAACTGTAGGGGAGGATGGATTGAATCCACTCCTCAAACCAAAAATACAAACACAGATTTAGAAGATACACAGATATTATAAATGTGCTACGGCACATAAACCATTTTTATTGCTTGCCTGAAACACAATTACAAAATGCCTTTTTATAGAAGGCTTAGAAGTTACCTAGAAAACTCTAGAATATTTTCTCATACTCGACATACATTTCTAGAACATTCTAAATATAATATTAGAAACTTTACCTAATCCCTAATCCAGCTGGAGGCCTCTAGAGAAATTTCTGGAAACCCTTCTAGAAGGTGTAAATTTCTAGAAACTACTAAATAATTACTATTCTGAAAAATTTCATCTTAACCCGCAAGGTTGTTGGTAGAAATTACTAGAATCTTCTAACACTCCCCCCTAATTTCTACCACTAATTACATCAAAATCCATAATTATACATCAAGATATTATTCCCTAAATTTTTGTCCACGAATGCTGCGGCATTCAAATTCTTTTTTTCTCTTCCCTCTTGTCCTCTCTTACTATCAACATCCTTTCATTTTCCTGATGCCAATGCCTTTCTTTTGCCTTATTCCAAAATGTCATTTTTCATATCTACTGATGCCTTTGTCTTTGTCCAACTGCTGCGGTAGTTCTTCAAAACCTGAATCTGGAACTTCCTAGAATCTTTCCATCTATAGATGTCTTGCCATAAATATTTTTTATGTCTTTACTTTTCCTATAATTTCCATTTCCATTAGCTTTCACATGTGAATTTTTATACTTTAACAAATTTTTGATCATACCTGTAATTTTTTGCCAACTTGATCCGTAGCTCCATCCACAATCCATTTTCATGTAACCTTTCGTAGAAGCATTCTTTGATACTTTATTCCAACATGTCTTTTCACAATGACTCTTCAAACCGCAAATACTGCAAGGATGTAGATCCCAACATCTATCCTCTGTATGCCCTTTCCTATTACAATGCGAACACTGCATAGACTTCATTCCTTTAGTTGATTCACTTGTACCTATATGCATATTTCCATTGTCTGTAGCATATCCAAGACCTTCATATTTTGGCCTAATTTTAGGCTCAATTATATTCCTCATTCCTTGCTCATTCTTTCCTAGTCCTTTACCCTTGTATCGTATTCTTTTCATAATCTTCAAACCAATGTTGCCATCAAAATAGCTAGAAGCTTTTGCATTTACATGTTCATCTTCACATTCTTTCTTACAAACAATTTCAACAAAATCACACTTTTCAATTGACAAATTCAAATCCTCTGTACTACATGAAACATCATGCACTAATTTCTTTGCCTTTAAACATTCATTCTCTTCTGTTAGTTTTGTGACTTCCTTCTTGTATGTATTATTCTCTTCTTCTAGCTTCTTCATTTTTTCCTCTAAATCATCATTTCTTTTCTTAATATCATCAAACAAATTTAACTTTTTTTCTAACTCAGAACAATCTTTTATCTTTGAATCATTAAGCTCTTTTACAAACTTAAATGTCTCCTCTAGCTCTTTAAGTTTCTCTTTATAGTCACCAATTTCATTTGATAGTCTATAGTTTTCATTTCCCAATTCTCTTTTAATTGTAATCCTTTTTCTACGCTCTTCTTTTAATTCTTCTTCTAATAACTGAATCTCAAAAATTAGATTTACATTTTCTTTCAATACTCTTTTGCCTTGTTTTCCCATTGAAATAGATAATTTAACAAACCTTACTTGCTTCACGTGACTTAAATCTTCTAAAATTTCTTTTTATCAGTTCAGATCTGTAAACAATTGTATTTTTCAATGTGCAACCAATTTCTCTCAGCTAATTAAAATCTCGCACCAAACTTAAATACCCATTTACCAGAAGTAACAAATAATTTGCCTATACAATCCCACCAAATAGACGCTCTCAAATTTTCAGCCCACCATTGCAACAACTAGCAAATCAAATTTCAGTAATAAAATACTATTTAAATATCTTTCACCTATCTGAAACCTCTTTTCAGCGGCATTCTAAATGAATAGCTTTAACTCCAATCTGCACCTCTTAGCAGCTAACATATCCATGTCTTTATCTCGGGGCAGCTTCACACCTTCGGAAAATCTCCAAACAAACTTTTCTCCAAATCGATTCAATTTTGCTGCACCCATTTTTAACACTTCATATTTGATTCACTATTTTGGATGAGCTCCAATGAACATCACTTCTCCCTTAGCAGCAATCTGACATTTTTGTACTCTCACCCAAGATCTCATCTGCTCCTTCCCATGCTCTGATACCAATTTTGTAGGGGAGGATGGATTGAATCCACTCCTCAAACCAAAAATACAAACACAGATTTAGAAGATACACAGATATTATAAATGTGCTACGGCACATAAACCATTTTTATTGCTTGCCTGAAACACAATTACAAAATGCTTTTTTATAGAAGGCTTAGAAGTTACATAGAAAACTCTACAATATTTTCTCGTACTGGACATACATTTCTAGAACATTCTAAATATAATATTAGAAACTTTACCTAATCCCTAATCCAGCTGGAGGCCTCTAGAGAAATTTCTAGAAACCCTTCTAGAAGGTGTAAATTTCCAGAAACTAATAAATAATTACTATTCTGGAAAATTTCATCTTAACCCGCAAGGTTGTTGGTAGAAATTACTAGAATCTTTGATTGGAGATTAATAGTAGGTGAAGAAGCTTCTCCCATCTCTGCTGATTGTATTTTCCTCCCTGCAACTGCTAACCTGTGCGCATATATCTTTTTTTTTTCTTCCTTTTTCTCCCTTTCCCTCTCTTTCTTTCAAAAGAAAATTTCCCCCTTCTTAATTATCCCCATCCGTCCTATCATGCCTCCAATTTCGTAGACTTTAAGGAAGAGGCATAACTTCTAACTTCCTTACTCATACGTGCCCAAAGAGGATAAATTATTCCTTTTAACAGAATAACAATAATCAAGCCCACTCATGATTATATTATCAAACAAGAAAATGTGCCTTATTTCCAAATTAAATTTTTCCGCTAAAACAAAACAGTCCTCTTCCGTGGATTATTAATTCTGGATACATGTCATAAAAGAAATTAAATGTTTTTACCGTTAATTACGGAAATGGAGAATACGGTTGTGACAGTGACAGGATCTTCCTCCTGAATCTTGCTCAACCAGGCTCTGATACCACTTTGAAGGGGGTGGATGGCTCGGATCAACACTTCATACAAAAACACAAACACAGATTCAGGAATAAACACACGGAAATTATAAATGTGCTACTGCACATAAAACTGTTTTAATTGCTTTCCAAAAAATGTTTGCATGAGCCTCTTATATAGAGGTCGTTAGAATACTCTAGAGTTCTGCAATCATACAACAGTTACAATGTGCAGTCAAAGCATGTTTTTGGAAAATGATTGCAGGTTGGTGGTAGAAACATCTGGAATAAGGTGGGAAGCTTCAAAATTTGATTCGTGGTTTGACCACTACATTACTTTGGTGGGAGAAATTAATGTCTTCTAACATTTAAGAATATATTGCACTTCAGTTCCTATCTGTGATACATGGCATTCGTCTCTGACCCAGTTGAAAAACAGGCAGCATTCCAAGCTGATAGAAATGCCTACATTCCACAGAACAGAAATTAACGAAAGAAAAGGAATAATCAGAATGGAAAATTTCATTAATTTTCGATAAAATTCTATCAGCTTTTGCAGCATAATACAGATAATATTCTGTGGGACTCTTGGGCAGCCATAATACACAGAAACATTAAATGTTTATGTGTATTATTGCTGCCGAAGAGTCTGATAGAATATACATCAGGCGTCCAGTTTTTCATTATAATACGTGAAAGCCTGAAAGCACTAAACTTTAAATGACTAAGTTGGGAAGAGACGGATATGGACGATGAATTCAGTAGTTAGAGTAATTTAAATATATGTGAAAGATATAACATTTAAGAGCATTGTTTAACAATAAAATAATTGCTGCTAAGCTACTTTTCATGGAAGGAAACTAATCTCGACAAAGTGTGCGGCCAAAGTGTGCTGAAAGAAAGACCGAAAAAATTAAAAGCTGAATTTGAGGATCAGGATTATCTGACAGTCCATCGTTCTATACCAAAACATTACCTCTGTACGCTGTCATTAACAAATTCAATGGAAAACCAATCTAGTATTAGATTTGTTATTAAAGCAAGAACAAGGGTTTTTTTTAATAATTGATGGCTACATTTTCCCCATTTCTTCAGCAGTAAACTTGGCGCTCAGGATAAAACTTCATTTACAAGTAAGGAAGATTAATGCCTATGTTTTGGTTGGACACTATTATTTTAAGTTAAACACGTCGGCTTTCAAATCTATCACAATGAATTTAGTCACGTTTGATCAAACCTGAAAATTTAGAGCAGGAAGGATGATTTGAGCGTCAGTCGGTACGTGGCGAAAATGAATTACATGGAGTTAAAATATGATCACAATAGCAGCCGTCAAATGGAATAAGATATATCTCATTCGTCAACACATTAAGCATCTAATATTCTATCTAGTCATTCCAACAAATCTGAAACTGATATACATTCACATTTCAAGTAACTTTCTGTTTTTTTCTAAACGTGGTGCTATCGAATAATATATTATATAAGGGAAATATATTCTATATTTTATGATATCCGTTTTTTTTTTAATTTCTTTAACACATACAGGTATATATATATGCATGAATATTTTTACAGTTAGTTCTAATCTATTAGATCTTTTACTAACTATTTTTATCATAATCTAAGCACTTTTTTTTTTCTAAATTTTTTTATATATTTTATTTGACATATCTCAATAGATGACAAGTTGTAAAGGGTGGATTTTCATACATTTAACAAGCTACCAATCTTTCAAAGTTTATTAGCTTTGATGAATAGTTTTATATTGTGCTAACTGTTCCATTCATTCTCAGAGAGATGGGTTCTTTTGAACCCCTACTCATGAAACATTGGTCAATGAATTTGACTCAAAAGCTACACAGTTGAATCCTGATAGCAATATCACAAGTTACAAAGCTTTCAAATAAAACAAACTTATGATCAATATGCAATGATCTCTACAATTGGTTATGTTGGAATTTTATCTTATTTTCTGAAAATTCTCACTTAAAAGGATTTGTAAATATGCTTGCACATCGACTTAAAAATCTCTAAATATAATGCACTATTATGGACAAGTTTTCTATGGAGTGATACCTTGTCCCAAAATGCTTGCACATTTATTGAAAAATAGTTTTTTAATTAAGTTCTTCTAAGTTATCACAAAAAAATTTGGTGCTTCTTTCTCTTATTTCAACTTGCATGTGAATTAATTTTAGTTTATTGTATATTAAATTGATTCCATATATATTGTAAAGCCTCATTACTATTGAAAACCTCAAGTTGTTCTCTTTTCTTTTGTACAATATTGGATCTAAATTGGTGTTATTATCTTCACTCAATTTCTAACTTATGGCTACAAGTTTAGATATATATTTTAATTTAATGTCCTAAAATTGTTCAAAATAATATTGACATATTTTTTAATATTTTAAAATAAAGTAGACAAGACCACTAAATGAACTTTATTGAAAAAAAAAAAAAGTTTATAGAAGAGATTGTATAGGAGAAAAGGAGAAATGAGAAACCGTCAATCCATCCTAAATCATTGAAAAGGAGGAAAATGTTACAAGAACCAAAAAATAAGGGAAACAATAAGAATTATTGAACAATCCTATGTAAAGCCTAAAAACCCTAGATTTGAAAAAATAGGATGTAGTTCCTTCAACAATAAACCACTAAGGTAGTCCCTAACATACAATTTTTTGTAAAAATGTAAGAATCTTATAGAGCACATTATGGAGCAGAAAGTGGAGAGTGTGGAGGGAGAACCTATTAGTGGCATTGTAGGAGATGAAAGTTTTATTGTTGGGAAGTAGAGAGTCGATAGTTGTTCTTGGTTTTTTGAGTGGGTTGTAGGTGTTTTATTAGATGCTTCACCTATTACTTGACTGTCATATCCTACATCAAAAGGAGAAATACCAGGTTAAGAATATAGAGTAAAAATATATTCTGGAAACACACATAATGATGCTTTGTTTCAGCTATGAATAAATTCAAAATCCCCAAAATAGGGTAGAGACAAAACATAAACAGAACTAGAGAAATATACAAGCTTCTTCTTGCTTCTATTTAATCTCAAAACACTTCTACAATAAGAAATAAACTTGCAACTATCTGGGACTGCATACAATCTTCCTAGAGCTTCTCACAACTCTTACAGATTATCCGAAGCAATCACTGCTTAACAGAATAATCCTTTACTTCTCTGATAAAAATAGAGTATTACAAAAAAATTAACTTTTGTTAGATCCATGTATCTCTATGGAAGAATAAAGATATTCTTCCCTTTATAAAAAAATTGTTGTCCAAAGGAAGAAAGAAGAAGTCCAAGGAAGAAATCAGATTTCCCCAAATTTGATTTGAACTTATCTACCAAAGTCCACAAAAAATATCAGAAATAAACTTTATCAAATTAAAAGTCAAATAAAGAGGCTTCTAGACAATCAGATTTAATTATGAAAATCCAACACTCTGCCATTGTCTTGAGCTGACAAATATGATCATGCTTGATCCAAACTAACTATGCGTAGATTTCTCCTTAGGTGCTCAAAACTTGCAATGCCCAATGGCTTGGTGAAAATGTCTGCTAGCTACTACTCTGACCTGCAAAACTCCATTTTTATTTCACCATTCTCAACTAATTCTCTAATAAAATGATATATGATTTCAATGTTCTTGCTTCTTCCATGAAACACTAGATTCTTTGACAAAGCTATTGAGGAAATATTGTCACAAAATATTTTCGTTCCATCCTCTTGTTCTTCCTTCAAATCTGCCAAGATTCTTTTTAGCCAAATAGCTTGACATGCTGCTACATTTGCTGCTATATATTTAGCCTCTGTTGTAGATTGAGTAACTATGGGTTGCTTCTTAGAAGCCTGTGAGATTACACCTGAACCCATGTGAAAGACATATTTGAAAGTGCTCTTCCTATAATCTAAACTCCCTACCCAATCACTATCTATGTAGCCAATAAAACTAAAAACATTTGTTGTAGTATACAAAATACCATATCCTTTGGTGCCATTCACATACCTTAGGATTCTATTTCGCGCTTGCCAATGGGAGTCCTTTAGAGTTTCCATAAATCTGGAAATCAAACTTACTGCATGCATAATGTCTAGTCTAGTAGCTGTTAAACACATCAAACTTCCAACTAAACTTTTATATAAAGTTGGATTCACATTGTTGCTGCAATCTTGCTTGCTTAGCTTTAAACCTACTGAAGTTGGTGTTGGGGTAGGATTGCTATTTTATATTTTAAATATCTCCAAGATCTGATTTGCATATATTTTTTGAGAGATAAAAATACCATCATGCATTTGTTTTACTTCTATACCTAGAAAATATCTCAAGAGACCAAAGTCTGAGATTTCAAACTCACTTTTCATGGCCTCTTTAAAATAAGCAATGAGGAAATCATTATCCCTAGTAAAGATTAAATCATCAACATACAAGGCAACAATTAGAATATTACCATTAGCTTCCTTGATGTAAAGAGTGGGCTCACCATTGCTTTTTCAAAAGTCGTTGCTCATCAAATATGAGTCAATTCTGCTATACCATGCCTGTGGAGCTTGCTTAAGCCCATAAAGAGCCTTCTTCAGCCTATACACTTTACTTTCATGGCCCAAAACTTCATAACTAGGTGGCTGCTCCACATAAAACTCTTCTTTCAATACTCCATTCAAGAAGGCAGACTTCACATTTGTTAGTCCATTTTCCAGTCATTGCAAAATCTTGTGAAATTGGCCTATTCCATGCAATGTTTTTGTTAAGTGTCATGCCACATGCTCTTCAGTGTGTCACCTTGCTTCAACCCAAGTCACGTCTGCTAATTCGCAAAACCCAGAAAGTTATTTGAGTTTCAAGCTCTGCACGAAATGTTTTCAAAATTTGCCACAGTGTCAAAAACCCACAGTGTTTTAGAAAATCCATGATGTTTTTGACCTTTTTGGCTTGCATGAAAACCCTTGATGTTTTCGATTTCCTTGTTATGTTGAAAATTCTGTGTGTTTTCGATCTTTCACTAAAAACCCTGTGTGTTTTCGACTTTGCATGTCTTCATTTCTACCGGTTCTCCTTGTTCATCTGTCTTAACTCTGCAAGTGTGACGATGTGGGGCCATTTTCTTCAAAGCGGCAGAGGGAGGAGATCAACGGTCAGTGTGTGATTGCATGGAATATTCTTTCCCCATGCAATCATGTGCCTACCATTGATTTTGTTTGTTCCAAGCATCTCATTGGTGAAGTGGGCCCGGTGTCAAAGGTGTGACAGATGGCATGTCCTTATTGGCTGTTGCATAGCGACATGTCAGACTTTTCTGACATGCGATCATGCGACCACTTGCCATCTGTCTGCATGGGTACCGGCTCTTCGTAGTTGGTGGTTGTTGTTCTGTGGTCCCGGAGGTGGTGATGTGGCAGCTTTGGGTTGGCTGTCGTATGATAACATAGCCCAATTTTTGGCTAAGCAATCATGTGACCGGTTGACACGTGTCCATGGTAGTGTGGTAACATTTCATTGGTGGGCCCGAGAGATGCAGAGAACTGGGTGATGTGGTAGTCCCGTGGCCTTGTCGCATGATCGCAAGGGCCATTTCCATAGCTTGTGATCATGCGACAAACCCCTTGTGGTGACGGTTGTAGTGGTGGTTATGGTGGCTGAGGTTGGTGGGTTGTTGCATGTTCACATAGCCCATTTCCAGGCTATGCGATCATGCAACAGGGTGCCACGTGTGCTGGGGCCCGTCTGTAGTTGTTTGGTGGTCCCGTTGGTAGGTGAGGTTGTGGTGATCTCTGGTTGGTCCATGCTGGTGGGATGTTAGGGTTTGAATGTGGGCCCAGGTGGGGGTATCTCAGCAGTAACATGACAGTCAGTAGGTTGCATGTTTGTAGCTTGTCGCATGTTCGCATGAGCCATCTTTTCGGCTTGTGAACATGCGACAAAACCTTTTGTGGCCACGGTCTGGCGTCAATGGTTATGAAGAAGGCAAGGGGAAATGGCGTGTCACATGTTCGCATAGCCCATTCGTAGGCTATGCGATCATACGACCAAGCATAAAATTGGAGCCCGAATTACTTTGGCAGTAAGAGTTGTGACTGAGCAATTGCGTGACTGAGGGAAAATGGTTAAAAAACTTAAAGCTTGTGAAATGCATGTGACCGTTTGAGCTTGTTGAGTGTTTTCTATTGTAGGAGGTACAAAATTTAATTTTTGAGCGGTTGGTGTGGGCAGAATGGATTGTCAATTGCTGTGGCTTGACCCCTGTCATGTCTGTGTTTATTCCTTGGTGGGGTTAGGTGATTTTGAAATTATGAATTTGAATTGATCATATGCTTGCATTGTAACCCTGGTATAAAGGGATTTCTATGGTCATTTGAGATTATTGGGAGTTAGATATTCAAGCTTTTCTGGTTGTGAGTCTTCTGCCAGTCTAAATTGTAATGTCCTATCTTGAATTTTTAGCAATTTGAAAGACAGTTACAAGTCTAAGCTAAGTTTGCAAGCAAGGTTCCCTTGGATGGATTGTATGTAGTTGAGGATTCTTCACACTTAATGCAGGAACCTGATTCTTGTCTCTCCTTTGTGTCAACTTAGATAAATTTTGAGCTTTCCAGTTCATTGCATAACTAGTATATGTATGTGCCCTCATTCTTGAGTTCTAATCCAGGATTAGATGAAATGATGCTCTAGATGGGACATAGATTTATCTTTCATCTATGTAAGGATACTCTATAAGTAGTAAAGGAGATGGTAAATGTGTTTACGGCTTTGAATCTCATATATTCTGGTGTGTGTGTGAATGTGTAGTCTGTCTAAGAAACCTTGGCCAATGGATGAGGCACTGGCCTAGATAAGTACTTCTTTGTTGACATGTCCTGATTGTGGTTGTTATGATTTGAAAACATAAATTAAGAACCATTCCTTAAGTTTTTAGCATTGGGTTGTATGTGGTTCTACCCCATAGCAATGGAGAGTCAATGAGTGTGTGGTTAATACTTAGCACTTTCTTGCTATTTTGTTATCTATTATTCAAACCTAGTTCTTGGTGTATGAAGTCTATTTTATACTAGGTTAGGTGCACCTGCCTTGATTTTGCAGAGCCAAAAGTCGAAGAGGGCAGTCTTGTCCCTAGAGTTGGTCCAATTATCCTAAGAGCTCATTACATTTTGGAGCTAACCACCCCTAAAATCTATCTGAGGGTATACTGGTAGCCTATTAGAGCATAAACATCATTTTGGACACCATCAATATGGCAACTCTATTGGGGAAGTGTTATACATGTTCATCTTAACCAGTAGGTCATCATTGGAAGAAATAGGGTTGTTCTTGTCCCTTGTCTCTCTAAGTCATTTGAATATTTGTAAAGTGAAGAAACTATATTTTGATATTCCCAATACACTTGGGTAGTGGCTCAAACATCTCTGAAGTAGTATTTATTTTGCAGGATGAGTTATAGAGGTTCCAAGTCTCGGAGAAAGAAGCATCTTGAGGATATAATGGAAGAAGGCATTCCAGGGACTTCTGGGCCTATTCAAACAAGGGGAGGAAAGAAGAGAAGAGGTGTTTCTCATACTTGGAGAAACAAGAAAGATACCAGACAAGAAACCCAAGCCAGGCCTAGCCAAGAGGAAAATAATTCAGAATATGAAGAGGCTATTGACTTGGGATTGAACCAGTATGAGGGAGAGTTTCAAGTGGGAGATGATGACTCAGAGACCACACTCCCTGAATCAAAAGAGATCTTTGAGGAGGTCTATGAACTAGAAAGAAGAGTTCAAGAATAGCTTGCCATTAGGCAGCAGAGAGAAAATGATAAAGAAGATAAAGTAAGACAAGCCATGATAAGGGTTGATCAACTAAAGAGGTAGTTACTAGATTTGGAGGCAATTAATTTTGTCCCAGAGCCTGAAAGAGTATACAAATAGCCTATTGTTCAAAAAATATGTGAAGAAACCAGACCAAGAGATAAAGGCAAATAGAAGGCTGTTCAGATTCAAATCAGTGAACAAGTTATTGTGGATGGGACATCAGATCCAGGACTAAGATTAGATTCAGATTTGGAGATAGGTAGAAGGAAGAAAGAAATATTGGATAAAGAACTGGAGAAAGCAGAGTTGGAGGCTTCTGCTGTAGAAATCAAAAAGAAGATAGATTTTCTCAGGCATGCTTCAGGACCTTCAAATATTGTTGCTTCCTTTTTGGGACAAGGTGGAACTCATGGTAATAATGCAACTCAAGCAAATGGTGTGCCAGGTGCCGCTAGAGTTCCTGATGGTTCAAACACGAAGACATCTACATCTCAAGGAATGGATCCATTGCATAGAGCTCCTATTCATGAAATGTACAAACAACTTATTTGTTTGGTATTCCTGGTTATCCTAATGTAATCCCTGGATAAATTAGAAAGAAGCTTCCTAAATTTATTGGAAATAATGTCATCACATGTGAAGAACATCTAAAAAATTTCATGGATGTAATAGATGATTATAATGTAGAGCCTGATGATGTTATAATGAAGCTATTTGTACAATCCCTGATTGAGGATGCTAGGGATTGGTTTAGAGGGTTACCCCATGCTAGTATAGGGTCATGGAATGAATTTAAAAACTATTTCAAGGAACATTATGGAGATAAAACTAATGATGGTTTTATCCTGAATGAATTCAATAACATAAAGAAGAATCAGAATGAAGAGGTCCTTGAATTTAATATAAGATTCCAAAAGGCTATGCATAGGCTCTTGCAGGTTATCAGACTAGATGACAGGGTATGTCTTGTGACATACTTGAATGCCTTTGATGCAAAAATGGGACACCTCTTGAGGGACAAGAACCCTAGAAATCTTGGGGAAGCTTACAAATTGGCCATCAACATAGAGAGCAATAGAAGAATATTAGGAAAGATAGGAAGAAGAGATGATTGCAGGCCTCAAATGTAGAGGAAGAAAGAAAAGAGAAGGTTTGCTGACTCTAAACCCAAAGAGGATGGCAATCTAAAACAAATTTTAAAGGCTTTGGAAGGTTTAAAGCCTAGAGAAAAGGGAAACAATAGAGCTGTGACTATGGAGAGGTCAGCTCCAAACAATTTTAACAGACAGCCAAGAATGCAAAATTACCCTTACAACACTCAGTGGAAAGATGGCAGGCCCATTCTCCCAACCAAGTAGGAAAGACCTGATGGAAGGATCCCTGATCCTTTGTAGAGAAATTTAGTGAATTTAGCTAATGAGGTTCCATGGTGTGTTGTTTGTCAATCTCCTCATAGTCTAGAGCATTGTGTCATTGCTTTGAATTTACTTGATAATCAAGAAGGTGAGGAGCAATATGATAAGGAAGGATGTGGTATGACTTCTTCACATGTGTGGGATGAAGCTGACTCTACTGATGAAGAGGTTGAAGAGTTTGATGATGTTGGATGTGGTATAGTGAGGGGTGAGGAGCAAGTTTCTTTAAGAAGACCCTCAAATGAAGAAATTGCTCAAATCATTGCAGACATGGTCACTCAAGCTAGAAGCAATTATAACTTGAGAAATAGGATAGTTGGAAATGCAACTGGTAAGCCAGGTAGTATGTTCATCAAGAGGACAAAAAATGGTACAAAACAACATGGTGAAAAAGGAAAGGGTGTTGATGATACTAACCAAGTGAAGGTAGAAAGGAAAATTATGTCTGTTGTAGCACCTGGGAATAAAGTTAAAACATCAAATGTTGTGGTTCCTGTTTCTCAAAATGGAGAAGAATCTTCTCTCAAGAACAAATCTTGTTTCACAAAGGATAAGGTTGTCAGTGTCTTTGACGAAGACATGAACAACCAAAAGTATGTTGCAATTAATATGTCCAAATTGCTTTCACAGATCACTATCAAGGTTCCACTGTTGGAAATTATGAGAATAGAAGAACACAAGGTCAAGGCCTTAAATTGGGTAAATGGTGTTTCTTCTGCAAGAATCTAAGAAGTGAGTAGAAATGACAAACATGTGGCTTCCTTGGAAGACACACCCAACAGTAAGAGTGAAGAAATTGTTTCTAAGATCCCTCAAATCTTCTTGGATACAAATATTGTAAACAATGCAGTAGGGACAATTGATCCTTTCTTCTTGTCTCTTGTTATTAATGGTAAAACGTTGAAGAACTGCATGATTGATTCTGGAGCATCAAACACTGTCATGCCTGTAGAGATCATGAAATCATTAGGGCTAAAGGTTGATACACCTCACGGAAGATGCCAAGCTATGGACTCAAGAGAAGTGCCAATTATTGGTACCATCAAGGCTTTGCCTTATAAATTAGCTACATTTCCTAACAAATAGTTGACTATGAGTGTTCTTGTAGTTGACATTCCTCCTCAATATGGAATGTTGTTATCTAGAAAGTGGAGTGCCTCCATGGGAGGAAGTATTCAATGTGACCTACCCTTTGCCACTTTCGACATTGAAGGAGAGAGTGTGAAGGTGTCAAGGGAAGCCAGGACCCCACATATGATTGAGGAAAATGAAAAGGATAGCATGAATTGTTTTGTTGACAATGACATTGGCTCATTCCAAGTCCAGAGGAATGATATATAGGAGGAGGTCAGGCCTATCCTTTTGGCTAATGATGAGAGTAACATGGTAGAGGGTAATGTCTTATGGACATTATATTTTGATGGAGAAAATTCTAAGGAAGGTGCTGGAGTAGGAGTGTTATTAATATCTTCAAGTGGTAAGACTTTTAAGTTTTCTTTCACTCTCCTATTTTCTTGCACAAACAATGTTGCAGAATATGAAGCCCTATTGAATGGTTTGAGACAAGCATGAAAACATGGGATCAAACATCTTATGGTGATTGGTGATTCTGAGTTAATAGTTTCTTAGATTAGATCAAAGTATGCATCTAAAAACCAAAGGCTGAAACAATATAGGAATGTTGTATGGGACGAAATTGAATGTTTCAGTGCTTTTGGAATTGATTGGGTGGATAGAAGCCAGAACAGGATGGCAGATTTACTAGAAAACATAACCTTAAGGCTAGAGGATGTTACCTTTGCAGGAATATCCAGAATTGAGTGTAAGTCTAGGCCTTCTATCCCAGATAATGTTGAGAATTGGCAAGTATTTTTTGATGATCAGGATATATTGAGGTTCTTATAGTGTGAGTCTCACTTTGATGGTCAAGAAATGGATTTCAGCACCTATGTAGACAACAAAGATGGAAAAGAGAATGTCCTTGGGAAGGAAGTGCTCTAATTGAAGTCAAATAGGATCCCAAGGGGATTGGTTTCTCTTGAGAGAGCATTTGATGATAAAGAGAGGGCTTGTGTAGCTAGACTTGCTAACAGGGTAAGTGATTTGGAGGAGGTGAATCTAGGGACAAACCAAGAACCAAAAAATGTTTACATAGGTAAATGTTTATCTCAAAGAACTAGAAGAAATCTGATTGATCTTCTCAAAAAATTCAGACATGTCTTTGCATGGTCTTATGAAGATTTGAAAGCTTATAGAGAAGATCTCTTCCAACATGAGATACCATTAAAGGAAGGAACTAAACCTTTTAGGTAGAAATTAAGGCTTGTGAACCCTACTTTGGCACCAAAAATGCAAGATGAACTTAAAAAGATGATGGCTGGCATTATCAGGCCTATCAGACATTCTACTTGGGTGTAAACTTGGTTTCAATTAGAAAAAAGAATGGTGACATTAGGCTATGTGTTGATTTTAGAAATTTGAATGTCAATTCTTTGAAAGACAAGTATGGTCTCCCTAATATGGAAAACATGCTTCAAAGAGTCACTGGATTGGAGTTGATGTCAATGATGAATGGTTTCTTTGGGTATAATTAGGTCATGGTCAAGGAATCAGAACAATTCAAGACCGCATTCACTACTCCTTGGGGAACATATATTTATGTCAGAATGCCATTTGGTCTGACAAATGTAGGACCTGCCTTCCAAAGAGCTATGGATGTGGCGTTTGCTGATTTAATAAATAAGTTTTTAGTGGTATATCAGGATGATCTCATGGCATATTCAGAGAAGGAGGATCAGCACTGTGAGCATCTTGAAAAGATTTTTATTAGAGCTCTGGAATACGGAATTTCTTTGAATCCAAAGAAATGTTTTTTGGGTGTGGTGTAAGGCAAGCTCTTAGGACATGTTGTGTCCAAGGATGGAGTCAGAATTGATCCTAAAAGGGTTATGGCAATAGACAAGATTTCACCACCAAGGAATGTTAAAGGAGTATAGTCTTTCTTTGGGCAAGTAAATTTTCAAAGAAGGTTTGTTACTAACTTTGCAGAAATTTGTATTCCCATCTCTGGAATGTTGAAGAAAAATGAAAAAGTATAATGGAATGAAGAAGCAAATGAGTCTTTCAAGAATATCAAATAGGCCATCAAGGATGCCCCTGTTTTAAGGACCCCTGATTATGGCAAACCCATGCAAATTTTCTCTTTTGCTTCTTATCATACATTTGCAGTAGTTTTATTGCAAAAGAACTCAGATGGATATGAGCAACCCATATCCTTTTTTAGAAAATCATT
Organism: Chamaecyparis obtusa; assembly: GCA_027943335.1. Lineage (NCBI taxonomy): Eukaryota > Viridiplantae > Streptophyta > Pinopsida > Cupressales > Cupressaceae > Chamaecyparis > Chamaecyparis obtusa. The sequence goes on from BSBK01008820.1 coordinate 192,983, forward strand.
ACATGCAACAAAACTAAAGTATGATATAGTTGAGAAGCAGGCTTATGCCCTAGTCAAAGCAGTCAAGGCTTTTAGGTGTTACCTAGTGGGAGCTAGGGTGGTTGCTTATGTTCCTAGTGCTGCTGTCAAGGATATTCTAGTGCAACAAGAGGTCTCAGGTAAGAGATGTAGATGGATCAACAGGATCCAAGAATTCAATATAGATATTCAGATTACAAAATTGGTAAGAGGCCTTGGTCTTGCAAAGCTGATGGCACAGAGTAATTTGGTTGCAAACCATGTGAACATGTTAGAGGAGGAAGAAAGGCCATATGTTTGTGATTTGGACTGTTGTGATTGGTACAGGGATGTCATCAATTACTTGCAAAAAAATTTTCTTCCCCCTAACATGAGTGAAAATAAGAAAAGGACTATCAGGCTACAATCTGTGAGATATGCCATTATACATGGTGAGTTATCATGGAAAAGCAACGAAGGTGTATTGCTAAAATGTGTAGACTAGGAAAGGTCTAAGTCTTTGTTAGAATCAATGCATCAAGGTGTATGTGGAGGACACTACATGGAAAAGACCATAGCCCACAAGATCCTTAGATCTGGATTTTGGTGGCCTACAATTTTTAAAGATACCCATTAGTTTGTAAGGAAGTGTGATGCATGCCAGAGGTTTGCAGGTAAGCTGAAATTTGGTGGAAATTTACCACTCAAACCAGTCTCATTTCAAGCCCCTTTCCACCAGTGGGGTATTGATTTCATAGGTGAGATTCCAAACAAGTCTAGTGGTGCGAATTCCTACATATTAGTGGCAATAGACTATTTCACTAAATGGGTTGAAGCTATTCCCACTAGGAGGGCCACTAGTAAAGTTGTTATTGATTTCATGATGCAGAATATTCTCACTAGGTTTGGATGCCCAGAAACAATAGTGGTAGACAATGCGATGTGTTTTATCAGGAGTTTGATGATTTTTGTAATAATTATGGGATACACATTTCATTTTCTTCCCCATATCATCCACAAGGAAATGGCTAGGCTGAATCTAGTAATAAAAGCCTTATTAAGATTCTCAAGAGGGTGTTGGACAGAAATAAGAAAGCCTGGGACTCAAAGTTATGGTGGGCATTATGGGCTGACAGAGTGACCATCAAGAAGGCCATAGGTTGTGCCCCATTTGATCTAGTCTACGGGATTGGAGCTAGGTTACCTCAGAACAATCTATTGCAAATGTATAAATTCATCCAGGCATATGATGAAGACTTAGATGATGAAATGAGGCTAAGGGTGGATGAGTTAATCCAGTTGGAGGAGATAAGAAGAGATGCACATGAAAGAAATGAAACACTTCAGACATAGTGTAAGAGCTTATTTGATAAAAGAGCCACTCAAAGGAGTTTTGGGGCTGGTGATCTTGTTCTAATGTGGAATCCCAGATTAGAGGATAAGGGAAGACATGGTATGTTTGATCCTATATGGTTGGGTCCTAATCTCATTGAAAGTAAATGGGGAGTTGACTCATATATTCTGAAAGATCTAACTGGTGGCACTTTGGAATTGCTTGTTCATGGACAATTCCTAAAGTTTTACTTCTCTTGAAGTATCTTTTTCCATGAGCAGTAGTTAGGTTTATTCCCTAGGACTCTTAGGGTTGTTTTTGGTCTAAAATTTTGTGGTCTTCTCTTCCAGTAGATTCTATTTTCTCATTGTATCTATAGGAGATACATGTCCCCAACTAGAGCCAATGTTAGTTCATTTTCCAGTCATTGCAAAATCTTGTGAAATTGGCCTATTCCATGCAATGTTTTTGTTAAGTTTCATGCCCTGTGCTCTTCAGTGTGTCACCTTGCTTCAGCCCAAGTCACATCTGCTAATTCAGAAAAGCCAAAAAGTTATTCAAGTTTCAAGCTCTACGGGAAATGTTTTCAAAATTTGTCACAATGTCAAAAACCCACAGTGTTTTAGAAAATCCATGATGTTTTCAACCTTTTTGGCCTGCATGAAAACCCTCAATGTTTTCAGCTTCCTTGTTTACCTTTGTGTCATGTTGAAAATTCTGTGTTTTTTTGATCTTTCACCGAAAACCCTGTGTGTTTTCGACCTTGCATGTCTTCTTTTCTGTTGGTTCTCCTTGTTCATCTATCTTAACTGCGCAAGTGTGACGATGTGGGGCTAGTTTCTTCAAAGCACTAGAGGGAGGAGATCAATGGTCGGTGTGTGATAGCATGGAATATTCTTTCCCCATGCGATCATGCGCCTGCCGTTGATTTTGTTTGTCTAGGTGTCTCTTCGGTGAAGTGGGTCCAATATCAGAGGGGTGACAAATGGCATGTCCTTATTGGCTGTCGCATGGCCACATGTCAGACTTTTCTGACATGCGATCATGCGACCGCTTTCCATCTGTCCGCATGGGTCTCACCTCTTCATAGTTGGTGGTTGCTATTATGTGGTCCCAGAGGTGGTGATGTGGTAGCTTTGGGTTGGTTTTCGCATGATCACATAGCCCAATTTTTGGCTATACGATCATGCAAACGGTTGACATGTGTCCATGACAGTGTGGTGGCATTTCATCGGTGGGCCCAGGAGATGCAGAGAAGTGGGTGATGTGGCGGTCCCGTGGCCTTGTCACATGATCACAAGGGCCATTTCGATGGCTTGTGATCATGTGAAAAACCCCTTGCGGTGATAGTTGTGGTGGCAGTTATGGTGGCTGAGTTTTACAGGTTGTTGCATGTTCGCATAGCCCATTTTCAGGCTATGAGATCATGTGACAGGGTGCCACATGTGCTGGGGCCCATCTGTAGTTGTTTGGTGGTCCTGTTGGTAGGTGAGGTCATGGCGATCTCTGGCTGGTCTGTGCTGGCAAGATGTTAGGGTTTGAACATAGGCCCAGGTGGGGGTATCTCAGTGGTAACATGACAGTCAGCAGGTTGCATGTTTGCGGCTTGTCACATGTTCACATGAGCTAGCTTTCTGGCTTGCGAACATGTGACAAAACCTTTTATGGCCATGGTCTGGCGTTGGCATTTATGAAGAAGGCAAGGGGAAATGGGGTGTCGCATGTTTTCATAGCCCATTCCTAGGCTATGCGATCATGCGACCAAGCATAAAATTGGAGCCTAGATTCCTGTGGCGGTAAGAGTTGTGACTGCGCAATTGCACAACTGAGAGAAAATGGTTAAAAAACTTAAAGCCAATGAAATCCATGTGACCATTTGATCTTTTTGAGTGTTTTCTATGGCACAAGGTACAAAATTCAATTTTTGAGTGGCTGGAGTGGGCCGAATGGATTGTCAATTGCTGTGGCTTGACCCCTGTCATGTCTGTGTTTATTCCTTAGTGGGGTTAGGTGATTTTGAAATTTTGAATTTGAAATGATCATATTCTTGCATTGTAACCCTACTATAAAGGGATTTCTATGGTCATTTGAGATTATTGGGAGTTAGATTTTCAAGCTTTTCTGGTTGTGAGTCTTCTGCCAGTCTAAATTGTAATGTCTCATCTTGATTTTTTGGCAATTTGAAAGAAAGTTACAGGTCTCAGCTGAGTTTGCAAGCAAGGTTCCCTTGGATGGATTGTATGCACTTGAGGATTCTTCACACTTAATGCAGGCACCTGATTCTTGTCTCTCCTTTGTGTCAACTTAGATAAATTTTGAGCTTTCCAGTTCATTGCATAACCAGTTTATGTATGTGCCCTCATTCTTGAGTTCTAATCCAGGATTAGATGAAATGATGCTCTAGATGGGACATAGATTTATCTTTTGTCTATGTAAGGATACTCTGTAAGTAGTAAAGGAGATGGTAAATGTGTTTATGGCTTTGAATCTCAGATATTCTAGTGTGTGTGTGTGTGTAGTCTATCTAAGAAACCTTGCCCAATGGATGAGGCACTAGCCTAGATAAGTACTTCTTTGTTGACATGTCCTGATTGTGGTTGTTATGATTTTAAAACATAAGTTAAGAACCATTCCTTAAGTTTTCAGCATTGGGTTGTATGTGGTTCTACCCCATAGCAATGGAGAGTCAATGAGTATGTGGTTAATACTTAATACTTTCTTGCTATTCTATTATCTATTATTCAAACCTAGTTCTTGGTGTATGAAGTCTATTTTATACTAGGTTAGGTGCACCCACCTTGGTTTTGTAGAGCCAGAAGTAGAAGAGGGCAGTCTTGTCCCTAGAGTTGGTCCATTTATCCTAAGAGCTCATTACATTTTGGAGCTAACCACCGCTAAAATCTATCTAAGGGTATACTGGTAGCCTATTAGAGGATAAGCATCATTTTGGACACCAAAAACATCCATTTGATAAGCCTTCCAATTGTTTTGGGCTGCAATTGCTATTACAACATGCACGGTTCCCATTGTAGCAATTGGAGCATAGGTCTCATCATAATCTCTATGAAACTGCTATTTGTACCCCTTAACCACCAATCAAGCCTTATGCCTATCTATTTTTCCTTCAGCATTGCTCTTGGTCTTGTAAACCTATTTAACTCCAATAATTTTCTTGTTCGGAGGTAAATTAGTGAGCTCCTAGGTTTTTTTTATTTTTTTATTACATCCATTTCCTCATCGATGGCCTTACACCATTTTTCTTCTTTTTCAGCATCCTCAAAATAAATTGGATCACTATGAGAAAATAATGCAAAATTTACATTTTCATCAAATTCATTTTCATACATTTCATCTTGGTATATCTCCCTTAGACTCTTGGTCTTTCTTGGCACTAGGGAGGAGAGAGTGGGATCATAACTCTTAGTATTACCGCTACTGCTCTTTGTGGGGCCAATTTGTAGCCTTCTAGAGCCATCTAGATATGTTGTTACATCATTTTTCCGATCATTAAATTCACCATCTTCAACAATAATAGGCACTTTACTTGAAGTGCTTGAAGATGTGTCCATCGAGCCATCCCATGACTCATTCTCAATGAACTCCATATCTCTTGAAGTGATGATCTTTTTGGTGACAGGATTATACAATCTATATGTCTTTGAATGAAGACTATATCCCACGAAGATACACTTCACACCCTTGTCATCCAAATTTTTCCTTTGCTCCTTTGGCACGTGTGCATATGCTACACACCCAAACACTCTCAAGTGTTCAACCATTCATCTATGCTTTGTCCATGCTTCCAATAGAATCTTGTCATAGACTATTTTTGTAGGACTTCTATTTATTAAATAGGATGTTGTTGCTACAGCTTCTCCCTAATATTCAATTGTGAGCCCTTTTTCTTTCATCATGCTCCTTGCCATCTCAATGATGGTTCTATTTTTTCGTTCAGCCACTCTCCATTTTGCTATGGAATATAACTGGCTGTTAGCTCCTTCTTTATGCCATTCTGCCTGCAAAAATTTACAAAAATATTGGAGGTATATTCCCCCACTCTATCTGACCTTAGGACTTTAAGATTTTGTCCACTTTCATTTTCAGCACGGGCTTTAAATTCTAAAAACTTATCAAAAGCTTCAAATTTATTTTTCATTAAATAAACCCATTTTCTATGACTAAACTCATCTATGAAGGTCATAAACTAAGTTAAAATAAGCTTCTAATTTAGAGTGCCATTACAATACTTTGGTAGAGATTATGATGAGACCTATGCAATGGAAGTGATTTACATAGGGCCAACTAAATCAGTATGCACCAGCTCTAATGGTGCTTTTGCTCTTCTAGAGTTTCCAGAATTAAAGGGCAGCCTATGTTGCTTACCCAAAATACAAGCCTCACACTTGCTACTGAACTTTTTAATACATGGAAAATTATCTACCATTCTTTTTTTGGACAATAAATTTAAACTATCATATCCAAGATGTCCATACCTTAAATTCCATAGCTTGGAAGGGTCTTCAATTAGACTCTTGAAGGCTGATTGTTGTACTATTGTACATTCTTTCTTGGGAGGTGCAACTACTGATTGTGAAGAGAAACACATCTCTACCTTCAATGGAAACATTTGATTCTTTGTCATTTGAACTGCTGAAACAATTTTTTTACTCACATCCTTCTCATAAATGACACATTGGTCATTCTCCATCAGCACTTTATAACCATTTTGAGTGTGTTGTCCAACACTCATCAAATTGTGCTTTATACCTAGGGAAAGGTAAACATTCTAAATTTCTTGTTTCTCACCTTGCTTGGTGCAGATCATAATAGATCCTTTGCCCACAACTGGAACAACTCCATTGTTCCTCATTCTAATTTCAAACTTTATATTTTTATCAATGAAAGAAAAAAGACTTTCATTACCACTCATGTGGTTACTACAAACCTCTATCTAAATACCATACTTTAGGGCTGCCTTCTTCACCAACATTGCATAGGATGAAGGTTGTGGGATTATTTCTATCACCCACTTTTATATCAACCACATTTGTACTTGGCTTTGACTGATCACTTTTCTTTTTCTAGCATTCACTAGCATAATGCCCATATTTATGACAATAATGACATTTAATATTACTCTTGTCTGAGTTATTTTTCTTCTTACCTCCTCTGGAATTATTCTAAGAGCTGTTAGCTCCCTCATTTGTGACTGCTCATTTTGAGCTTTCTCCTCTAGTATTTTGTTGTCTGAAATTACCACGACCTCTGCCTCTTGAACTTCATCTAGAATTATTTCTTCCACTTCCCCTGCCTCTTGCATTGGCTTGATCTCTGAAAGCTTGTTCTTGAGAAGAATTTGCAAACCTATTAATGCGATGCTCATGGGTTTGGAAACAACCCATTAACTCATTAATAGTCATTACTGAGAGATCCTTTGCCTCTTCAATGGAAATTACTAGATTATCAAATTTTGAGGGTAGACTTCTCAAAATGTTTTCTACTATTCTTTGCTACTCCATGGTTTCTCCATTGGTTCTCAACTAGTTTATCAAACCAGAGAGTCTTGAGCTGAAATCTAAAATGGACTCAATGTCCTTCATGAGAAGAGTGTCAAACTCTCTTCAAAGCATTTGGAGCTTCTCTGAATGAACTTTTTCAGTCCCTTTAAAACTTGTGCACGTAGAATATCCCAAGCTTCTTTGGAATAATTAGTTGCTTCTATTCTAGGAAAGATTGCCTCTGTCAAGGAAGTTTCTATCAAGCTCAAAGTTTTTGCATCTTTCTTCCTTGACTCCTTCAACTGAGTCTTTTGATTGTTTGTGAGAGTAGCAAACTGAGTTGGGTCAGTCACATTCGTAAACCCATTGACCACAAGCTCCCACAAGTAATTTTCTATCATAAACAATCCTCATCTTCTTTTTCCAAACATCATAATTTTGTCCATTGAAGGACAATGGCTACTGCCAGCTCTTTCCTACATCTCTAGCCATGTTTCTTGTGCAATATAAACAAATACCCAGAAAAAAGAAATGCCCAAACTCACAACAACTGAGAGCCAATCAGCTCTGATACTAGGTTAAGAATATAGAGTAAAACTATATTTAGAAAATACACATAATGATGCTCTATTTCAGCAATAAATAAATTCAAAATCCCCAAAATAGGGCAGAGACAAAACATAAACAGAACTAGAGAAATGTGCAAGCTTCTTCTTGCTTCTATTTAATCTCAAAACACTTCTAAAATAAACTTGAAGCTATCTAGGTCTACATACAATCTTCCTAGAGC